>CM057338.1:898546006-899146006 GCA_030015575.1 Agapanthus africanus | reverse complement strand
TTGGGGTTAGGGTAATTAGGGTTCGGGTTCGGGTTAGGGTGAGGGTTTGGTTAGGGTTAGGGTTAGGGATCAGTGTATGGTTAGGGTTAGGGTTTGGTTCAGGTTTAGGGTTAGAGGCTATGGTTAATTTGGGTTAATTAGAGGGTAGGGTTAATTTGGGTTAATTAGTGATAATATGAAAGGGTTAGGGTATTGATTAGGGTTAATTTGGGTAAATTGGGTAAATTGGGTTAAGTTTGGGTTGATTAGGGTTAATTAGGTTAATTTGGGTAAATTGGGTTAAGTTTGGGTTAATTAGGGATAATTTGTGTTAGGGTAACGATTATGGTTAATTGTGGTTAATTAGGTTAATTTGGGTTATTTAGGGTTAGGGTTTAGGGTGCACTAGTTATACTCGATGATAACGTAAACGTATAATTTTACCGTAAACGCAAGAAAAATTTACCCTAAACTTGAAATTTCGAACCCTTAATAACGAAACGTAAACATAAAACTTATTCATGTTAAATGTTCAAGTTAAAACCAATATATGATACTCGATGATAATATGAAACTTTCATATTCTCATCGATACTCATATATGAAACTCAAAGCGCCACTTAGTCCCCGTCTATCGGTTAACATACGTTCGATATTCGTCGTGACATAGAACTATACGAAGGTTGTTAAATATCGGACGGTATAGCTCGGTACTAACAACCGTCGTGTAGTTTATGTGACGAGAAGATTCAATCGTATGATAACCGATAGATTTGTCCCGTGTGAACTAGTTAGGAATGTATAAAGCAAACACATGCATTTACTTGTGTTTTCATCCGTTTCGAGTTATTTCGTCGGTATTTTTCCGTTGGTTCTCCGTGTACAAAGATAGATTATATGTTCATTTCAACTTTGTTTCACAGCTTTGAAATGATTATCTATTCTATTATGGTGTACTCGGAGAACAGCGGGGAGGTGCTGCCGAAATTTACTCAAAACGGTTGAAAGTACAAGTGAATAAGTGTCTGCTCTATACATTCTTAATAGGATAGAAGCCTTACCCTCGACAGCCGAAACACACATTGCTATACGTCCATGACGATTCTGCGACCGTAAGTGTAATATATGGTATATCACCGGTTTCGTTGCTATACGTCAACGACGATTTGGATACACATATTTACTTACGTTGATGACATGTGATGTTATGTGTTGTTATGATATGTTATATTGGATCGTCATATTTTGAATAGCTGGGTGGGTTTAGCTTGAAATGAGAGCTTTTCATTTTCATTCATGTAAAAACTTATATGTAATATTCTTTCATTTGGACACTTCCGGGTTGAGAATGATGTCACCATTGATGTATATTATTTACTTTTCCGCATTATGATAGACCCAAGGTCGGGAGCACAAGTAACCGTGTTCTAGAGTCCAGTGGGAGAACATCTCGAGAAGTCGAGACCGGGTCTCCTAACTCTAGAATTAGAAGGGTTTCTTACCGCTTTCGTAGGGGTCTAGGGATGTGGGTTTGGCTATTCATCACGATCGTGGAATCCGTGTTTTTTACTGGCTTAATCTAAAATGCGGAACTTCTAGTATATCCAATATTTCATATGTTGGCTTCTGCTGCAATGTTCTGTGATGAGATCATATAACTGCGTGAGACGAATGTTATTATTATATATATGATATATAATAAACGTTGCTTATGTTTTGCACCCGCGCTAGTACAGCCTCCGCTCTACCGGTAGTTAAGTAACCTAACGGTGCATGATGGGGCCCAGTGGCGAATGCGGATGGTATAAGCGTGCGTTCTATTTTCGTTTCTTTATCTGTGATATTTAGGAAACATAAATGATGGGACTTCATTAATGAGATTAATGAAAAGGAAAGAAACTTAATGATTTTGTAGAACCAAATTTTCAAAAAGGTAGCTCTAATTCTTGCTTTGTATAGTGGTATTCCTTGTAGAATATCCTACACCACATTCGATGAGGAAAGAGCCTAGATCCCTTCACCGGGAGTGACCTCTTTAGCAGAAGCTAGTAGATGCTACACCCATTCGGTTTATTTTGAAAAACACTTGATTTTAAAAGCGGAGCTTAAATCACTCCTTTTCAAATCACTCGATTCTACAACGATATCAAGTTCATTACGCTAAAGGTTTTCTTAAAAACCGACGTAGCCCACTGTCATTTCAGATAAGTGCGCTATTTAGTATTCGTGCTACGTTTGTTGACCATAGCCAAGCCATATTATGCGGTAGCTAATTAGTGATTATCTGCAAGAATATGATGCGATTGGATTAGGGTAGTCGTACGGCTTTGTAGCCAAGGGCCGTATGGGTAGGTTTAATTCAATCAGGAAATGAAGGGTTGAACTTGACTAGTGCTTATGATTTGTTGACCATAGCCAAGGTCATGAGTTGCTAGGGGCAAAAACAATATTGGGAATTTCAAGTGTTGAAATTTGCAATGAGATTGCATACCTTCTATGAGATAGTTGGATCCCGATACCCACTGCGAGTAAGTGTTACTTCTGAGAGAGTTTTGCACTTTACAATTAGCTAACTCATTTGGTGTCTAGAAAGGTGTCAATAGGGTTATGCCTTTGGGAAAATAAGATTTACTTTAATTAGGTCCGTGCGAAAGCACGGGGAATCTCCCTCAAAGTACCGACACTGGCCTGGCTGACCGGTTAGCGAATTTGTAGGGTCTAATTATTCCCGAGTTTTCTTACCGTTTAGGGTTTGAAGGAAGATTTGATAAAAACAGTGGGGGCCATCCTGATTAGATAAAATAATAAACCAATCTAATCTTCCAAGAGCATACGCTAAGTGTTTTCTTCTCTCTCTCTCTCTCCAGGTAGCGACCATGACACGCCTTAATCAAGATAATAATATTGATGTATTGACCGAACCCACTTATTATACTGAGCTGGGGAATAATGATTCCGCTCTTCCTTATAATTGTTATAAGTCTGAGCAGGAAATAGGGGAATATCAGGATTCCCATGCCACCCGATCGAAGAAAAAGTATGTTGATGCATCTTCTTCAAGTGTGTTCGTTACCGAGAACTATTTCTCAGTATGATCTACGTCTTGGGTATTAGATACCGGATCAGGATCCCACATATGTAATCTGTTACAAGGGCTTAAGAAATGTAGAGAACTGGGATTGGGTGATAAAGATATAAGAGTGGGGAATGGTGAAATTGTTGCAGCCAAATCAGTTGGCGGATATCACCTTGTATTACCAAGTGGTAACATTGATTCTGAATAAATGTTATTACATACCGAATCTAATATGCAATATTATATCAGTCTCCTTATTAAGTAAAGAAGGATATAATTTTTTATTACAGGATAATGTTATGAACATTTTCCTGAATCAAAAATTGATTGGATCAGACACGTTATGTAATGGTATATACGTTCTAAATCAAACTACAGTTCTTAACATACAGAACACACACAAGAGGAAAAGTTCAGAAATAAATGAATCCTTCTTGTGGCATTGTAGACTAGGTCATATCAATGCGACACGACTAGCTAAGTTATATAAAGATGGATATTTGAATCCGTTCGAATTTACATCTTATGAAACTTGTCAGTCATGTCTCAAAGGCAAAATGATCAAAACTCCGTTTACAGGACACAGAGACAGAGCTACTGAACTCTTGGGACTGATACATAGTGATGTATGCGGTCCCATGTCTACACATACCAGGAATGGTTCCTCATACATTATTACATCCACTGACGAGACATGCGTTCCTATTGAAACACAAGTTTGAAGATTTTGAGAAATTCAAAAAATGTAAGTGTGAAGTTGAGAACCAGACGAGTAAAAATATTAAAATCCTTCGGTCTGATCAGGGAGGAAAATACTTGAGCACGGTCCTGGACTATTTAAAAGAGAATGGAACTCTCTCTCAGCTTACTCCTCCGTATACACCACAGCACAATGGTGTATCGGAGCGGAGGAATCACACCCTATTAGATATGGTGCGCTCTTTGATGAGTACTGCTGAGTTGCCTATTTCTTTTTGAGGACATGCACTTGAGACAGATGCATACCTATTAAATAGGGCTCCTACCAAATCAGTGTCTACCACTCCATATAAGATATTGTATAGGAAGAGACCATCTCTTAAACGAGTTAAGATATGGGATTGTCCGGCCTATATTAAAAGGCAAAATCCGGACAAGCTCGAGACAAGGTCAGTTCTGTACAAGTTTATAGGATATCCAAAGGATTCCTATGGATATATCTTCTACCACACTGTTTGTTCCTCAACATGCCACCATTTTAGAAAAGAAATTTCTTGTAAAAGAAATTAGTGATCATAAGATAGAACTGGAATAAATTCCAGCTACACAAATTGCGACTGATGATTTAGTGGAACCAAAGGATTCGATAGTCTCCAACGAATCTCAGCCTCTCTGCCGATCTAGTAGGGTTTCTCACCCACCTGAGAGATACTACGATTTTCTTATAGACGGTGGGAGCAAGAATTACATCATGGAAGATGATGATCCAACTAGTTTCGAGCAGGCCATCATAAGTGGGGACTCTGTGAAATGGCTGGATGCAATGCAATCTGAGATGGAATGCATGTACACTAACAAAGTATGGACTTTGTAAATTGCTCCTGAAGGGGTAAAACCCATCGAGAGCAAGTGGATCTTTAGGAAGAAACTCGGTGTAGATGGAAAAGTTGAGACTTTCAAAGCTAGACTTGTAGCAAAAGGTTTTCGTCAACGACCAGGTGTGGATTATGATGAAACCTTTTCTCCAGTGGTTATGCTTTAGTCCATCCGGGTCCTAGTTGCCATCGCTGCATACCATGCCTAGAAATCTGGCAGATGGACGTCAAAACTGCTTTTCTAAATGGTGATTTAGAAGAGAGCGTGTATATGACACAGCCAGAGGGCCTCGTAGACAGTGGGAGCAGCGGAAATGTGTGCAAGCTGCTTATATCAATTTACGGGTTAAAGCAGGCATCGCGGAGTTCGAACATATTTTTTGATATGGCAGTCAAAGAGTTTGACTTCGTCAAAAATGTAGATGAATCTTATATATACAAGAAGGTTGTAGAGAGTAAGATTGGCTTACTCGTATTGTACATGGATGACATACTCTTGATAGGAAATGGTATTCCTATGCTACACTCGGTCAAGCTCTTCTTATTACAATGATTCTCCATGATAGATCTAGGTGATGCCTTCTACATCATGGGGATTGAGATCTATAGAGATAGATCTAAATGGATGTTGAGATTGTCCCAATCCAGGTATATTGACACCATACTAAAGAGGTTTAGTACGGATGATTCTAAGCGTAGTAATTTATCCACGATCTCAGGAATCACTCTCTCCAAAGAGATGTCTCCCAAGATTGATTTGGAGAGGGCTCGCATGCAAGGGATACCCTATACTTCGGCAGTAGGATCTATCATGTATGCAATGTTATGTACCAGACCAGATGTAGCTAACTCACTAGGTGTAGTGATCAGGAATCAATCGGATCTTGGGATAATCACTGGACAGCTGTGAAAGACATTTTTAAGCACTTGAGAAGCACTAAAGAAATGTTCTTGGTATATGGTAACGGTGAACTCCAGATGGAGTCCTTTACCGATTCGAGCTTCCAGAGTGGTAAAGACGACTGTAAGTCGGTCTCGAGTTTTGTCATTACCCTCAGTGGTAGGACGGTATGTTGGAAGAGATCCAAGAAAGATACCATGGCAGACTCGACGATGAAGGCTAAATACATCTCTACCAACGATGCTGCCAAAGAGGCTGTCTGGATGAACAAGTTCATGAGATGAACTTAGTGAGGTTCCTACAATAAGCGTACAATACTTATATTATGATGACAATGGAGTTGTGACTTTAACTTAGGAACCCCGGTCCCATCAGCAATCCAGACAAATTCTTAGGCAGTATCACTTGATCATGGAGATAGTTGATCTCCGGGAGATCAGGGTCAGGAGAATTGACATGAAAAATAACACGGCAGATCTACTTACGAAGGCCTTTCCCCAGAGAGACTTTAAGGGATATTGGGTTTGAGATACTACAACAACTGGCCTTAGTGCATGTGGGAGATTGTTAGTTATATGTATACCCTAGAGGCCATTATTGTACATGATTGTATATTATAGTGGATACTTGGACATATATAGGAAGGACTTTCTTGCTTGACATGATAGTATGCTATCTGGTTACTCTCTATCTTAACATGTATACTTGTATCATGATACTATCTCTCTGTTACATGTTGATAAAATCCTTTGGAGGTGAACTTGACTACCAGGACTATGATGCAGATCATACTAGTGGGGCCAGTGAGTCCATAAGTACATCCTTTAATTGTTCCTAGTCGGGAGAGTATCGAGATGGGGCATCGATATTCCAGAGTATACTAGTGTGCACGATTCTTGACCGTGTATGGGACGATGGTTGATCCTACAACCATTGGTGTTTGACATCAGAGAATGTGCACGGGTGCTCATTGGAGAATGGGTACACCGAACAGGACTCACCGAGAACTCCTAGATGGTATTATAGCTGACGTCAGATAGCAGTTCTCTGGTGACGCTGGTATAGGTTAGTCTGTAATCCCGAGATTGTCATAGATTCTTGTGTGATTCCTACTGCGCTTTGATTTCCTCCCTACCACGTTCAAGAGAGCGTGCAAACAGGTGGATTTTGGGTAAAGTCCCGAGTCACATGGAGGCAATGAGCAATAGGAGAGGTTTCGTCTCTCCCAGTATTGGGGGTTGATGTTGCGCTATACTCGATTGACTATAACAGGAAGTCTCTCACCAGGGATGTTGATGAGATTTACTGGTAAATGTTATCAGTAGTTTCTCGACCTGTTATGAGCCTCACATCGGCATGACTTATCAAGTTATTAGGGTCTGACGTTTACCACCCTCAGACTAGATATATGACATATCAGACGAAGAGACCGGACTGTACGGTAGTGTTACTTACTGGATTCATAGGAGTATGAGCAAGCTTGCTTGTTGATCTTCTGATCGCTCAATACCTCGGTAGCCGTACGTCCAGCTAGTACCGCTGACGGCTTGTGGATAACTGATATGATCATTACCTACTACTAGCGTATTGACGAGTCTTTAGAGTCCTACACAGAGCTTTCCTAGCTCAAGCGAAAAGAAGTAGGGCGCATATGTGATATATGCGGGACCGAGATTAATATGTGTATGCGATACCGTATTCTAATCTCGCGATATATGATATCGGTCGGTTTTATGAGATATAACTGGGTTATTGAATCAAGTGTTGATTCGATAAGTTGATATAAATGATATGAGTCTGCTATATGCGATATAACCAGATTATTAAATCAAGTGTTGATTTAATAATTTAATATATATATATAATTATATATTTGATATATTAATATATATTAACTAATATTATCTCACTTAAGAATTTCTTTTCTACTAATACATTAAATATATATGTTATATATTAATGTATTCTTTTATGTGTCATGCTTGATGATATATTGGACATGGGTGTTTGAGACTCACGCTATACTAAAGATAATTAGGGTAATTAATTATTAAGGAAAAATACAAAATTAGGTGGAAAATGCCTTGGTTTGGATGCTTGTAGAAGCATGTGGAAACTTTGACTTAGTCCACTAATTTTGTTTTAATCTAGATATTTATTAACCCAACCATTATCATTAGCCATGCTTAAGTCTCTACAAATATCATTTTATGATATTTTCTCACCCATGGTTCATAGAGTTCACCACTTCTTCTTCTTCTTCATCTCATTCGAGCTCTCTAGGTTTTGATAAATGAAGAAAAGAAAGAGAGAAAAATAATTCTAAAATGAGCAAAATTCCTACTTCACCAATGTATACCAAACTAGCATTTTAGTATAGGTCGTTTCATTCACTAATTCTCAATTAATGAAGATATAGCTTGAATTGGAGATTCCTCGACGTAGATCATCTTCGGCCTAAAAGATCTTTAAGGAAGCTCATTCCTTTTGCCTAGTGAAGCCCAGCGAGAGTCCAGGAGACCACTACTTAGAGCTAAGGGACTACTACACGGAGCTATAGAAGTGAAGGACTGGTCTACAAAGGTTGTATTCCTAGTTCACTTAGAGTAAAGTTGTTTACTTGCATTGAAAAACCTAATTCTCTAGTTTGATTCTAGGTTAGCATTTCTTAGAATACTAAAATTTTTAAAATTGCATGCTTGATGCCTTCTAAAACCTAATAGCCGTTCTAAGGAATCCCAACACATTTGATATTAGTGATACACACACACACACATTAAGTCGTGGGCTTGGCTGCACGGCTGCAGGGTTATGTCCCGGGCAACAGTGAACCGTAGTCTTAGGCATGCACGAGACCCTTGTTAAACACTAGTATCTTTTCCACCAATTGATTTCATTGATTTAGTGACTGATTAGTAGTGACATACACATTTCCTAGTTTACTGACATGGTACTTATATCGCACTATTCATGTTCAAATGATATTCATTGTTTTCATGTTTCTATATTCTGTCTCACCTTGCATGTTTAATAACACTGTACGCACATTATATATTTATTGTTATATGTGTTGCCCTGACGACTTGAGTGTGCATGCTCAGAGAACAAAGTGGACCCAGCCCAGGAGCAGGATCTGCCATTCGAGATCGCGGAGGTCTAGACTGCAATATCAGCGCCATTCCTTTCTACTATAAGTACATTGTTATTTCGTTGGTTAGTTATTTCTTTATGCAAAATAAATGTATCCCGGACTCTTTTATTGCAATGTAATAAAGTTTTAAACTGTGATTTCATTTACTCTAGTACTGTTTACTAACTACCATATAATACTAGAAACCGAAGTGTGACTACGGCGGGATTATTCTCTGACCATACGAGCATGGTTATAACAGTAAGTCCCTGGTCAGGGCTGATGAGATTTACTGGTAAGCGTTATCAGTAGTTTCTCGAACCGTTATGAGACACACATCGGCATGATTTATCAAGTTACTGGGGTCTGACGTTTCCACCACCAGACTCGATATGCGACATATCAGACAAAGAGACTAGACTGTACGGTAAGTGTTACTTATAGGTTTCACGGGAGTTTAGACAAGCTTTCTTGTTGATCTTCTAATCGCTCAATACCTGGGTAGCCGTTACGTCCAGCTAGTACCGTTGATAGCTTGCGGATAACTAATATGATCATTATCTACTGCCGGCGTATTGACGAGTCTTTAGAGTTTCACACAGAGGTTTCCTAGCTTAAGTGAAACGAAGTAGGGTATATATGCTGATATATGCGGGGGCCTAATTAAATATGAGTATGTGATACCGTATTCTAATTTGGCGATATTTGGTATCGGTAGGTTATATGTGATATAACCGGATTATTGAATCAAGTGTTGATTTAATAATATGATATACAGATAAATGATATTAATCGGTTATATATGATATAACTGGATTATTGAATCAAGTGTTGATTTAATAATATGATATATATTTATATTTGATATATTTATATATTAACTAATATTAATGCTCACTTAAGTTTATATTCTCTTAATATATATATATATATATATATATATATATATATATTTGAACATGGATTTATTTATTTTTGGAAATAGATAAATGAGGTGGAAATTAGAGAGATATTTGTGGCATGGTGTGAAGTATGGCTCATTCATTTGTTTATTGGTTTGCTTTCACTATTGAAGTATGGTTGGATTTTTTAATGTAAAAAAATTATGTGCTTCAATAAGTGAAGAGAAATAAGTGAAGAGAGGGAGAGCCATTCTTCACTCATGAACCTAGCTCATTTGATTATCCTCATTCACACTCCAATCTTTTCTCCTTCTTCCTCCAAGCCCTAATCCTCACATGAGTTGTGAATCCTAGGGTAGAGATTTCTAAGTGAGCTAAAACGCCTACTTCATTATCCTATTCTGGATTAGCCATTTAGATTAGGGTGTTTCCTTCACTAATAGTAGATTAGTGAAAATGTAGCTTGACTTAGAGAAGTTTCATGGTGGATCATCTTCAATCTCGAAGATCGCGAAGTAAGCTCGTTCATTTATTCAAGTGGAGCCTCGAGGAGTCGTAGGGTACACGGAGCTTTAGAAATGAAGGAATTGGTCTACAAAGATTGTAACCTCTTTCATTTAGATTAGCTTGCTTTATCATATGTTAAACCCTAATACTCTAGTTTAGATCCTAAATTAATTAGTGTGGCTTAGCACCCTAAATTTTTGTAAATTTCATATGGGATGCTTGTATTAACCTAGTGGTGGTGCTAAGAAACACTTTCAATACATGCATGAATTCAATTAAAAATACGTATATTAGATATACGTGATTTAATCGAACGACTCTGATACTAGCCGGTTTAAAAGCCAGAATATTAAGTCAAGTGTTGACTCAATGACCGTATATGCGACAGTATATGTGATATGCTCTCTACTATTGTGTATATGATACACATTTACTATGTCACACTCTTATACATATGATGCATTTATTCACTCTCTTATTTAATATATATTCTCTATATAAGAATAATTATTATTATATGTATATGGATACATATAATATCACTCTTTTTCTCTCTACCTTTTCATATACTTGATATATGAATATTTGGTATGTATGCATGATACATATTTACTTGTCATGAGATGACGTTGTTTTTCCATGTGATGAGGGGGTGCCTTCACTCTAGGATTGCACGCGCACATAATAAAATCGTGTTAGAGAAGATTTTTGCCCGTGCGATAGATATGGGAATAAGTTCTGGAAGAAGGTAGAAATCGTAGAGTTTCACATCGTTAAACATAGTTTTATTAGACTTTATACAACTTGGCTATATCACGGAGAAGGACAAGAAAAAGATGGTAATGCGGCAGAAGAAGATGAAGAAGACGGTAATGTGGCAGAAGAAGAAGAAGACGGTAACTTCTTTCCAGGAGAAGAAATGGAGGATATGATAGAGCCTGCCCTAGGTGATAGTATTCCTACCAAAAATGGCATTCCTTCCGGTCAAGGACCGCGTGTGGATAAGTATGAAAAGTTCATAAATGATGCTAGAAGACCAATTTATGAGAATGCAAAATATTCCACCCTATCATGGTTCATCCAACTTTTCCAGATTAAGTGCCTAATTGGATGGAGTAACAAGTCATTCACGATACTTCTGAAGTTCCTGAAAGATTCTATGCCCCTGAAAAATAACGTGCCCGATAGCTAGTACGGAGCCCAGAAGATGATGTCTGATTTGGGTCTGAAGTGTGAGAAAATTGATGCATGTCCTAAAGATTGCGTGTTGTATCGGAAAGAGAATTCAGATTTGAAAGAGCGTCCAACATACGGAGAGACCAGGTATAAACCGAAAGAATCTGATAAGAAACCCAATATACCTATCAAGATAGCATGATACTTTCCCATAACACAGAGGCTTTAGAGGTTATTCCGGTGCAAGAAAACAGCAGAGACAATGATTTGGTGTCACCGTGCTGCTCCAAGCGAAGATGGAAAAATGAGTCATCCAAGAAATTCACCGGCATTGAAGGATTTCGATAAGAGGCACAAAATATTCAGTAGTAATCCTCACAATGTCAGGCTCGAACTCGTTAGCGATGGTTTCTGCCCATTCAACTATATGACTGGAAGCCACAGCACAATGTCAGGCTCGAACTCGTTATCTATTCTATTACAGTGTACTCGGAGAACAGCGGGGAGGTGCTGCCGAAATTTACTCGAAACGGTTGAAAGCACAAGTGATGGGTGTTCGCTCTATACATTCTTAATGGGATAGAAGCCTACCCCTGACAGCCGGAACACACATACAACAAGAATACACAACAAACGCATAATTAGAGAGCGATTCGAGATGTTCGGGTTAAAACCATTATATGATAATATGAAGGCTAAAAGTGTCACTTAGTCCCCGTCTATCGGTTAAAACCATATTCTCATCGATACTCATATATGAAACTAAAAGTGTCACTTAGTCCCCGTCTATCGGTTAACATACGTGCGATAATTTATTCTTTTCAACGACAAACGCACACACAAAGCATATACACGGATTTTCTCCTTTGTCAGTAACTATCCCGTTCTTATATTTCTCAATATAGTCAGCATAACCTACAATTTATATGTTATACAATCTAACATGGCTCATGAGTACGTCAGAGTTAAGGACTGGATGTATGTGAATTGGAAACAACGTATGCAACCTAAGTTTGTCGCAGGAGTTGCTGACTTCCTTGAATTTGCACGCGCACATAATAAGATCATAATAGAGAAGATTCTCTGTCTGTGCGATAGATGTGGCAATAAGTACTGGCAGAAGGTAGAATTGGCAGAGCTTCATATTGTAAAACATGGGTTTACTAGACTTTATACAACTTGAAAATATCACGGGGAAGGAGAAGAATGCAGTACTGCGGCAGAAGAAGTAGAACACGATAATGCGGCAGGAGAAGAAGAAGAATTCGGTAATGCGGCAGAAGGAGAAGGCGGTAATTTATTTCCATCAGAAGAAATGGAGGATATGGTAGAGGCTGCCCTAGGTGAATCTATTCATACCGAAAATGACATTCCTTTCGGTCAAGGACCACGTGCGGATAAATATGAAAATTTCATGAATGATGCTAGGAAACCAATTTATGAGAATGCGAAGTATTCCACCCTCTCATGGTTCGTCCAACTTTTCCAGATTAAGTGTCTAAATGGAAGGAGCAACAAGTCATTCACAATGCTTCTTTCATTCTTGAAAGATTCTATGCCTCCGGGAAATAATGTGCCCGACAGCTGGTACGAAGCCCAGAAGATGATGTTTGATTTGGGTCTAAAGTGCGAGAAGATTCAAGCATGTCCTAAAAATTGCGTGTTGTACCGGAAAGAGAATTCAGATTTGAAAGAGTGTCCAACATGCGGAGAGGCCAGATATAAGCCGAAAGATTCTGATAAGAAGCCTGATATACATGTGAAGATAGCATGATACTTTCCCATAACACAGAGGCTACAGAGGCTATTCAGGTGCAAGAAAACAGCCAAGGCAATGATTTGCAATCACCGTACTCCTCCAAGTGAAGATGGAAAAATGAGCCATCCAAGAGATTCACCGGCATGGAAGGATTTCGATAGGAGGCACGCAATATTCAGTAGCGATCCTCGCAATGTCCGGCTCGGACTGGCTACTGATGGCTTCTGCCCATTCAACTATATAGTTGGAAGTCATAGCACATGGCCCGTTGTAATGATAATTTATAATCTGTCGCCTTGGTTGGCTATGGACCAATCATACTTTATGATGCATTTTCTTATCGATGGACCAAACTCACCGGGGAACAATATCGATGTCTATCTCCGACCTCTGATCTAGGAGTTGAAATCTTTGTTCATTGATGGTGTAGAGACATATGATGCAAACACAAATACAAGCTTCATACTGCGTGCGGCTTTAATGTGGACAATTAATGACTTTCCTGCGTATGGAATGCTATCAGGTTGGTCCGTACATGGTCACAAAGCATGTCCTCATTGCCATGAATACACAACATCGAAATTCTTGAATTTTAGCAGGAAGGTTTGTTATTGCGGCCATCGACGTTTCCTGCCTCTAGACCACCCCTACAAGTTAGACATGGTTCACTTTGATGGTCATCAGGAGCTTCTTGGACCTCCATCCCCATTGTCCGGAGAGAACGTGACTGCTAAATGGGATGGTTACAATAATGTGACCTTCGGGATGGATCCGACGAAACAGGTCAAACCACCATATTGGAACAAGTTAAGCATTTTCTTCGATCTTCCGTACTGGTCTACAAATTCAGTGTGTCATTGTCTGGACGTCATGCATATAGAGAAGGGAGTATCAGAGCACATACTTAACTTGCTTCTTTGTAAAGAAGGGAAATCTAAAGACAACATGAATGCTCGGATGGATCTACAAGAGTGGGGAATAAGAAGTGAATTGCACCCTAAACCAGTAGCGGGTAAACCAGGCAAATTTGTACTTCCCAACGCCGCTTATCGTATGTTACAACCGGAGAAGAAAAGATTCCTGCAGGTGTTGCATGATTTGAAAGTCCCCACGGGTTTCTCAGGATCATTCAGCAAGAAAATAAAAATTGTGAAGGGCAAGATCGATGGACTGAAAAGTCATGATCACCATGTTATCTTGGAGCACCTTCTTCCCTTAGCCCTCAGGACTTCTCTCCCCGACTCAGTTGGTCTAGTAATCAACGACCTATATTGTTTTTTAAGAGAGTTGTGTGCTAAAACATTGGAGGTTGTGACGCTGGATAAACTAGAAAATTCTATTGCGTTGATACTTTGCAAGTTTGAGCGTATTTTCCCACCGTCATTCTTTGATATCATAATACACTTGACGGTTCATCTTGCAACTGAGGAGAAATTAGCCGGACCGGTACAATATCTATGGATGTATCCCGTCGAGAGGTACGTGTAATTTTTCGTTTCGCGCAATTTAAAAATTTATTGCTGTCCTGTATGCCCGTATTTATTTATTCAACATATTTTCATTAGGTACATCTACACTCTTAAGAAGTATATACGCAATAAAAATCGACCAGAGGGTTCTATCATGCAAGGTTATCTTCTTGATGAAGCAACCACATTTTGTTCCCGCTATCTGGACGAGAACATTGAGACAATGCTTAACCGACCACGAAGAATTCAAGACGGACCATATGGTAAAGCCGAGTATAAGAGGGTAGACACTATGTTTATCAACAAGATATACCGGTTTATCTTGCTTAATTGCGCATGTCTTGAACAAATTAGAGAGTAAGTTTTTTTGGATTAATTGTTATATCTGAATTTGTGTGTGTATGAAATGATATAATATTAATGTCACCATTATTTGTCGAAAACAGAATTCATTTTAACGAGGTACGTGAGGTGCATCCTGATTGGAATGAAGAACAATTGGAAAAATATCATCAGGATAATTTTTGTGATTGGGTCACAGATCATGTAAGTTATTCGAATAACATTTTATTGCTAGCAGTTTTAATCTAAACTTGTATCGTTATGTATTTGTCGTAAAATTTGTTTTGTTAGATCTACGATCCGAACTTGTCTGCATCATTTGAGAGTGATTCAAGATGTTTAGCTCAATTTCCTAGTACGGAGGTTGCATATTACAAAGGATTTGGTGTCCTTGGATACAAATTCGAAGTTAAGGAATTAGAAACATCTAGAACCACTCAGAATAGTAGGATTGCGACGGTAGGATTGGACGGTGTGATTTATTATGGGTACTTAAATTGTATACTCGGCATCCACTATCCCGGACGATCAGAACCCTTTTATATATTCTAGTGTACTTGGTACAATACGCGAACCGATACGGACAGGTGGAGAAGCAATCTTGGGACTTGGAAAGATGAATATGGATTGACCAGTGTGAACACACTTCGATTTTAGTGTCAGGAAGATCCGTTTATCTTTCCGAACCAAGCGTTCCAAGTATACTACTCACAGTGTTTGAAGCATCCGGGATGGAGTGTTGCATGCCGATGGAAACCCAGAGATGTTTACGATGTCCCAGAATACGAGGACAGCGATGAGGACGAAGAAGAGAGAAGGCTTAAAGTGCTCCGACCGTCTGTTTCAAAGGACGGGTTGTCTTCGACCGATCATGAAGTTACGTGGGTTAGAAATGACATGGACGATGAAATCCAAGTAGATATGTATAATGCGCCCACGAAACGAAAAAGGTTATTAGTAATGTTATATTATTACTTCACATTTTACGCTCTATACATATATAGTCAATACTTTTAATGATTGTCTAATGCGTCCACGAACCGTTTATCTAGATTTGATGACGATGTCGGGAGCAGCGAGGGGCGGCAAGAGCTCCACCCGCGGCAGAGGCAGAGGCAGAGCGGTTCTGCCGCCCGGAGAGCTTCGTAGGGAGCTTCAGAGGCCGGTTTTGCACCCAGATCGGAGACCCCTTCGGATGCCTCCTTCCGTGTGGATTTTGCCACACCTCCAGGTATACTGCACGCATATCCATTTTGAATGTAATATTACAGATATTCATGCCTGTTTATGTCAAAATTACTTATATTGTCAATATTTGATTGTCTAGTTATTGGTGATGCATCCACATCTGGGACAGAGGCCACTCCCGCTCCTCCAGGTATGTTTATATATCATATAGTGCATGTATATTGATTTAGAATGCTATATCATAAATATACACACATTCCTTTTGCTCTTACTTAGCAATTCTTATTATTGTCTAGCTGTAGGTGGTGACACCACCGCACCTGCGGGTATATTTATATATCCTATAGTGCATGCATATTGATTTAGAACGTTATATTATTGATCTACACATTCTTTTTGCAATTACTTATATAATCTATTTTTAATTGTCTAATTATAGGTGGTGTGTCCACATCTTCCGCAGGGGCCACTCCTGCCGCTTCCATACCATCTGCATCGTCTGTAGGTTAGTATGAATAAATATAAAATATTTTTTCATTTTACATGTGCTCGATAGAATAAATATGAACTTCATGGAAATTTAGCGTCAATGTTTGTTTTCTAGTTGCAGGGGATGCGTCTGCATCCGGGACCCCGGTTGTTCCTCACCGGAGGAACTATCGTCCCGCTCGTGCTGCTATCCGGGCCCAGGCTCGTGCGATAGTCACCGGAGGTATATATCACACTTCAATTTTCTCTTAAGCTTGATTTCTTAATACAACTTTGTCTTAATATTGATTGTCTTGATATTTCGTGCAGACGCAGGGCCTCCCCATCCCCAGAGGGGGACTCGAGGCCCGAATCAGTCCCATAGGCTGAGGCCTGACAGAGCTAGGGGGAGGCACCATTCCCCCTTCTTTTTATCCTTGACTATCGCTATACCGGTCCTCATGCCGAGAGGTTCGGCCGGTATATGGAGGATGAGAGCCGGCTCGTGAAGAACTATCCACTTCACGTTGAGTGGGGCGAGCAGCACCGGCGCTCATCCGCCCTCTTCTTTGATCAGGCTCGGGTACGTATTAACGGCCTATTTTCATTTGATTTATCCAATATATTTATTATTAACACTTGCAATCTAATAACAATGTTTTTTTTTTTGTATTTTCAGTCGGATTACGATTTTCAGCCTGTACCCAACCCTGATCACCCTGGGAGGATGCTCGACCTTCATGCTCTGTACAATGGCCTGATGAAGAACATGCAGACCAAGGTCTGATACAACAGGAATGAGCTGAAGGCCGACTGCTACTCCTTGTGGATGGCGACCCCCGAGGCAGAGAGAGCGGCCCTCCTATCTACTCCGGCGTTTGCGAGAGTCGACGTAGAGACATGGCCTTTATTGTGCGATTATTTCGACTCCCAACGCAAACAGGTATGTATTTTAAATGTAATTCATTGTTTATAATATAATTTATTTCTTTGTGTTCCTTAATTAGAAAACTAAATGTTAATGCGTTGTGCAGAAACAGGCCGCTCAGAATACAGAGAACAGGAAGTCGGCGAAGAGGGGTCGCCCCACTTACACAGATGGCTCGAGGAATATTACTCAAGCCATGGAGTTATCGGTAAATTACAATAGACCAACTTTTCTGAAATTCTGCAATATTAAGAGTTATTTTCTAATATTTCTAATATTAAGAGTTATTTTCTAATATTGCAGACAGCTCGGACCGTGGCGCAAGGTGGTACACTGAGCGTGTTGTCCGCATATCTTGCCGTCCACGGCACCTCGACAGATCCCGCCATGGGCGAGCTTCGATATCCCGACGTCGCTACCCAGGAATATTGCGTAAGTGTTAAATATTTATTCTACCCATATTTGAAATTTTAGTTTTGGAAGCTTCAAGTTTAAATTTTATACTTATACTTTACTGCTTAATGTGGGTGTAGGAGCGGGTGGTTGAGCAGGCCGAGGCCTCGGGGATCGATTTTACCGGACAGAACGATCCGAGGCTGCTGACCCCAGTTCTGGACGCCGCACACGAAGGGCACCACGGAGGTTGGGAGAGAGGCCGGGGACCGGACCCTAGCAGGGTCCATATGAAGTTGGACTCCACCCCGGCGGTTACTTCCTCCGTCTCTGAGCGACGTGTCCAGCAGGAACTGGAGAGCTTAAGGGCCACCGTTGAGGAGTTGAAGGAGATACTGGTATGTATACTACTTTATAGTAAAATATCATGTCATATTATACATATCAACATATCAATAATTAGTACGTAGCTTGAGCTTATTTTGTTTTAGACTTAGGTTTGATTAATCATACATACATATGTAATTAAAATTAACAACGGTTATCCAAACTAGATATCCAAATGGGATTTCGAAATAACTTGATAATGACACGAATTCGAGTAATACATAGTTCTTACACGCTTCTTACACACGTTTGGTCCAGACGCGACAGGGGCAGAGGCATGCATCTGCTTCGGCTGCGGCTCCGCAAGCCACTACATCGGCTGCAGTTCCGCAGACAGCTTCTATAGCTCCACCGCCCGCTCAGACTCCCGCAGCCGCGGCTCCGCAAGCGACTCCCTCGACGGCGGCTGCGCAGACCACATCACCAGCTCTACAGGACGCTCAGACTCCCGCTCTCGCCGAATTGCAAGGTTTATTGACCGAGAAGCAGGCGCGCGTTATTCTATCGTTATTCAGAGGTGGAGCTGGACCGAGCTAGGGTAGCTTTTTGATTCTTATTTTTTGAAACATGTATTTATTTATATCATATATATTGTACCACATTTTGAAACGATATTGATATTGATATTGGTTTATATGTATATCATATTCAGTATTTGGGTTTCTTTTGTATATTATATGCGTGAGATGTGATTATGAATACTGCGATATATGTTGTGTGATGATTAATTTTATATTTTATTGATATATATTATTGTGCACAGGGCGAGAAAAAATAAGGCAGCCTTTTTTTTAAAAAAAAAACAGATAATGTGTACCTGCGGATTAATCCGCAGGTACACATATTGCCCCTACGGATTAAGCCGTAGGGGCAAAATATCAGCAGTAACTGATATTTTCTCCCGATCTCAGTGTCAGGAGGGTTAGTCTTGCCCCTACGGATATATCCGTAGGGGCAAACAAAGACCCCTACGGCTATTTCCGTAGGGGCAAAATATCAGGAATCCTGATATTTTGCCCCTACGGATATGTACCTACGAATGTATCTGTAGGGGATACTAATTGGTCCTACGGATAAATTCGTAGGTACAGTTAATATAATTAAAATAACCGTAAATAAAATAATTTTTTTCCCCTACGCCCTAATCCGTATGTGCAAATGTAGCTACACAGAACTCCGTAGGGACAAGTTTTCGACCGTAGGGGCAAGTGCAGGGTTTCAACTTGCACCTACGGCGTTTGCACCTACAGGTGAATTTTTTGCCCCTACGGAGATATCCGTAGGGGCAGTGGGTTGCCCCTACGGGTAAATCTGTAGGGGCAACCCTTATTTCTAGTAGTGTTCGCGTAGAAGGTGGGATACGTTCATTAATAGCGAGATGCACTCATTAATGGTAGGGCGTGCTAGCGTGGGACGCGGAGCAGCGGAGATCTTGCTTTGGCGAGATATACAGAGCCGTTATAGAGGCGCTTGGGCTCCGTGCTCTCGGCTGAACAAGGGAGCCGAGGAAGCTCAGATCGGTGGATTGCTCGAAAGCGGGCGAGGAGGCCGAGGAAGCTCAGCTCTGTAACAGCTCGAAGACGAGCAAGAAGGCTAAGCAAGCTCGGTTGTAGGATTACTCGAATGTGAGCTGTTGGCTGGTTGTTATGCGATTATGGAAGGTACTCCGGAAAGGTCTCCAAAAGGTCAGATGCAACCTCCGAGACGAGATCCCAAGGAACGTCCCCAATGCACCATATTTATTCCAACTCCGTAGCTCTCAAGAATCTAGTGAGCTTATGTAGATGACACGTCATCCGCCACGTGTTGTGATATGGGGAATACTCATTTATCAGCCTCATCAGTTTGCTTTATAATGGCTGAGCTCTCAATCCTCGTCCTCGTGAAAATTTGGTGTGTGGTTGCAGTCACTTTAAGATGCATCTCGGTTAAGCTAAAATATGAGTTAACATGTGCGTTGACAAAAATAATTTTATATCTTTACAACCCTTTAATTATTTCTCTTTAAAAAAGAGCTGAGGTTTATGACCCTCTTAATTATAAAATGAAACATGAATGTTAATTCCTTTCATTTTTCAGTCTTTCTATATAGCCTAGTGGGATTTGAACCTAGATGACTGGCGTGGCTGCTACGTACCTCAAAATACTGAAACTATAAGAATTAAGAGAAATACCTAACATTCCTACATGTTTGGCCACTATTGATCTAATATACCTCCCTCAATACGAGATCATCCATTATCCTAGCAATGAGAGCTGAGGCTTCAACAATCTTAGGAACTTCAAGCACAGAAGCTAAGACATTGGCAGCGGCTTCCTCTCCCATAACAATGAGAGAGGCACAAGTGAGCATAGGGTAACCACTAACTGAAATATTCAAGTACTCTTCTAGTGTTGGCATGTACCCTTCACTTGCCCATTTGGCTTCCTCAAATTAAGTATGCCTTAACCAAAGCCTTTATATATATATATATATATATATATATATATATATATATATATATATATTGGAGGAAAGAGGCCATAGAAGGGAATTTCCTATGGCGTCGAAAAAATACAACTTCCACCATTTTTTCCGACGATCAGCACTCATCATCATCATCGTTATCATCTAAGATGTACATACACCAAATTTCATGCGATTCCACCACCTTTTCACCGTTGAATTAGTAATGTCAAAAGTCCTATTGTCGGTAAACCATTAAATTTGCACCAACTAAATTAACGGTGAAAAAAATCGTATAATCACATGAAATTTGGTGTATCCACATCTTAGATGATAAAGATAGAAGTGATGTATGCCGATCGTCGAAAAAATCATGGAGCATGTATTTTTCCGACGTCATAGAAGGAAATTCGCTCCTACGACACCTTTCCTCCATTAACCTCTCTCTCTCTCTCTCTCTCTCTCTCTCTCTCTCTATATATATATATATATATATATATATATATATATATATATATATATATGCGTGCATGCCCCAAACTCACTTTTTGGTAATTTTAAATAACCCATTCCAAACTTTTAACACAATTAAATACCCCACTGCGGTTAGTTTTAAGCCAGTCAACGTTTTATGACCGTTTAAAAGTATCGTCAGAGGGGTAAAATGACTAAAATACCTCTCTAGCGGCTAGAACAGAGCCTATATAGAGTTCTCCATGGATTCTCTCCTCTCCCCCCCCCCCCATCATTTCTCTTTTTTTTCGATTCTCTCTTCCGATTTTTTGTTTATCTCTTCTCTTGTCTATCATTTTGCTTGCTGATTTCTCTGTTCTATCTTTTAGTTTGAAATTGCTGCAAGATGAGCTACAGTCAAGGGTCTGTTTCAAGCCAGCAATTGTTATGCTTTTGTGATATGCCTGCAAAGTTGAATCTCTGCAAAAAAGATTGTGAATATAAAGGCATATCGTTTTATAGATGTCACAAATATCCTCGTAGATGTCGTTTTCTAGTACAAAAGAAAGATGGTGAAGAATTACGTTCTAAAGTTGAATAAAGAAAGAGATTTTTTTTATGTATGTTGGACTGAAAAAGATATAAGAGAAGATTGAAGCTAAAATTGAAATGGAGAAGAAGACACATTTGAAATTGCAGAAACAAATGTATGTGCTTAAAGTGATTTTTGGTGTTGTAATTCTGCGGTTAGTCATTACAATTGTAAATCATGAACGAGATAAAGTGGTCATCAGTGTGCATCTTGAATGAAATGTTTCGGTAAAGAATGGTTTAAAACAATGTTTTAGTTTAGTGATAAAAATGAGAAAAAAGCCAAATCACCTTACTCATCACCTTAATCATCTTAATACAATGTTTAATACAATATTTTGTAATGTAATCTGGAGCTGACAGCAACCCAGATTTGGATTAAAATGAGAAAAAACAAACAAAAAAGTCTAGGACTTAATCATCTTGATTTGGTAGCATCATACATTATGTAATGAATAAACACAAAATTGATATCATTGCTTGTAGATTTGGCAACACCGGGTCTTGATAAATATTTAAGATAACAAAATGGGAAAAAATTTGGTAACACCAAGCCTTGAACACAACACCTAGATTTGGCAGCATCATACATATTGCAATGAAGTCACAACAGCCAGATTTTGCAACACTCAGACTTGATAATGCAATTAACAATTGTCAATAATGGCCAAAAGATAACACAGAATGCAAAAAAAACATAAGTAACAACCACAAGTATTTAAGTTACAAAATAAGGCAAATCCATTTCAGTTCCCAGAAAATGCGAAACTGAATTAGAACGTGAGACAATTCAGTTCATTCTCAATAACAAAATGTGATCAACCTCCACAGTTCATTACAATCTCTATCTCCAAGGCTTCTTAGTCATTGACAAGCATTTTCCTCTGGTTGCCGCTAATTTAACCTTACCTTTTGCAGTTGCATTAGTTTTTTTGGGGACTTGAGCTTATTGCAAGCTTTCTTTGTTCCAACCATCAATTGCTTGTTCATTAGATGATCATATAATAACAATGCGGCATTGGAAGTCATTTTCAGTTGATTCTAACATAGATTGTTGAGCTCTTATGTCTCAAATTACTGTGAGTTCTCTGCACTTGCATTAGCTCCCACATGCACCCTGATGAATAAGCTATTGTGAATTCATTGCATTAGCAGTGGTTCCTCCTAGATGCATTTGCTGTTGTGAGTTCCCTGCAACCCCACTTATTCCCTCTCCATGAGGCATTGGCTGTGAATGCACTCTATCTACCTGAGTATTCTTTTTCTTTCTCCCTCTGCCTAATGTATTGGCAGACTTATAACAAAAAATTAAATATATAGTTTATTTGATTATATGTGTATTTTATCAACGCAATTACTAAATTAATTAGTTACTAATTGATTTCATACTTTATGAAATTCTACTTGGTCACTATTTTTTCTTTAAACAAGGGTATAGAGGTAAACATATTACTTTCAGAACTCGGTGTGATATTATTAGTGTGCCTGTCACATATGGTATGAATGAGGATGTCATCTTGTGCATGTCAGATATTACTGATATGTGCATGCGACCTATAACAAAATATTCAAGGCATGGTATACAGTTAGTACTTTACCGCTTTATTAAATAGGCTGTGATACATTTGAGAGTAGCTTGTTATTTATGATGGTCCCCTTTTCCTTTCATTATGGTTGTTTTTTCTCCTACCTCTGTTTGATGCAGCGGGCCTTAACAAATAAGAAAGAGAAGTATGAGATGAACAAATATACTTTATGAAAATTCAAAACTAAAAAATAGTGACCAAGTATATAGACATAATGAAGTCACAAGCTCGTTTGGGACTCTATGGAACTGTTTTCTTGTGCTTGTGTCTGTGAAGTGTTCATATGAACTTGAGTATTAATAGGGCTTGTGCAAGTTGCTTTGTTATGATCCCAACCCATACATCTTTTACATTGATATGATTTTTCAGTTTTCTTCACTCCAGGCTTATCTTCACTCCTTATTCTCTGATTTTTTGGTCTTTCCTTAGGCCTCTTAGTATGGGGGAGGATCTACTTGATATGGCAAGTCTAATTTCATCCATTTCTCTTTAGAAGGCAGCATCTTCACAGGGTCAATGTAAGCCTCCATTTAGCTATGAAGCAATTTGAAGACAAGCCAGGATAAGCAACTAAAAATAAGTGAGTTAAATGCTACAGCATAATATATGTGCATGTTCTTCACGGAATATTTAATATTTAATAAGTCAATTTATGCTACTTAGATACTTTTTTATAAAATTTACCTTGATGTATGATAGCATTTATCCACATAATCTACCTAATTGAAATTTTTGATTCCATATAACACAGACATAGTATGCAAACATGACAAACCAGTCATTTGTCATCTTCTACATAAACACTACTTAAGTTGAATGTTCACAAGTTTTCTCAAATTGCCATCATTCACCTGGCGCCTTGTGGACTTGATGATTTGTGGCTATTCTGCTTTGGCTGTTCTGCTATGTTCTTTTATCCATCTATCTGCATTTGGAACTCAATCACCTTTCCATTTTTGTGCTTGAGATCTTCTTAACACCATCTTTCTTATCATTTTAGATCTTATATATATTATCTACCAAATCATATATTGGTAGATTTCTTGCATCCAAAACCCATGCATTAAAACGCCCACTCAAGTTGTTAGTAATATTCGGAGACTCTGCTATTATTTCCTCCTGTTATCAAAACTATTAAGAACCAATGGTTCACATAGGTAAAACAATGGATTGAAAATACCTTGGGGTGAATAAAGTATACGTGTTATATGTCAAATTTAAAAACCTAATTATTATATTAGTTTTGATTAATAAGCTTCTGCGGAATAATCTAAATAAGTTAAATAATGAAACTTATTGCAATAATCAAAACAACACAGAAAATAAGCTTTAGTGTCATGAGCAATGCAAATACAGAAGGATTGTTGATTAAGATTCACCACTCTCAGTAGTTAGTCCCCGCCTAAGACACCTTCTCAGGATTTTCCACTGTTTTCGAATATGAAGAACACAATCCTTCTTCACTAGAATCACACCTTGGAAAAAACTTCTTTTTCCTGCTTGAATATGTGATTCCTAAGGAAAACTCTCTTTCCACTCGAATCCGTGATTCTCTGAGAAAACTTTATTTCCTCTTTAATCCGCGATTCTCTAAAAATATCTCATTTCCTCTTTAATCCGCGATTATCTAGGAAAGACTCTTTTTCCACAGATTCTTTTTCTACTCGAATCCGTGATTCCCTGGGAAAGACTTTTTTTCCACTCCAAATCCGCAATTCAAATAATGAAAGACCTTTCTCTCATAGGGATGAATATCGAACTTTTTCAAGAATTTACAATCGTTTACAATGATCAAATGCTCACTCACAATCCTATAATCTCAAAAGATTAATATCAATTAGGCACATGAATTGTTTTGAGAGATTACTAAAAGTTTAAGGCTTTAGAGGAAATGGAAAAAAAAAATGAACTTTAAAGCAAAAGAAGAATTAAGAATTTCTCAATAGATTAATCAATGAACGTATTCTTGATTGAGAAAAGTGTTCGATCTCTAGAATATTTGTAGGAATAGAAAGGTGCAGTAATTGTAAGTGCCAATAACTGTCAAAATAGTCAATGACCGTTGGAAACGGTTTAGAATCAAATTGGCGTAAATATCCGATCATTTAAAAATTCAAACAGAAAATAACTGCCAAAAACTGCCAAACCAAACATCTGTACCAAACGTTTTGTGTTTAAATATTTCCTAAGGAGATGTCTCTGAAATGGAAACAGAGATTTGAAATATGGGATTTTCCTTCACCGGATGTTTGTACTTGACGTCTAATGTTCAAAAATTTTCTGTACCAAACATCTGGTGTTCAAAATTTTTTTTAACCATATGTCTATACCGGGCGTCTGGTGTTCAAAACAATTTTAAAAACAGTTTAGAAAAATTGAAGGGTTTGAATTCTAACGGATATATTAGACGTCTCTTGATGAAAGAGCAGATGTCTAGAAAATAGAAAAGTGTTGGAAAGTGGTTTCTAACCTTGTGAGATCAACACTTGACTTAATAGCAAAAATTAAAACTACCTTCTTCATCTTGGTTCTTCTTCAGTCTTCATTTTCATGACTTGTTACTTTGAGACGTCTTTCTATCCTGATAGAGCCTGCATCGTGTTCTTTGCTTGCGTCAAGTTTTCATACCATATCGATATTTTGAGTGCGAATCTTATTGTAGACAATCTTGTTTGATGTTGAGATATTATGCCTGCTGTACTTAAGAATAAAAACTTGAAAACGCCGTTAGTAATATATGAATTCTTTAAATAAAGTTTTGTTATAAATAATTAAAACTGAAGATCGTATGACACAAGTGCCAACAATCTTCCCCTTTTTGATGTTTAGTAAAATTTATTTAAAGCATTCATGATATATATAAAAATATAAATTAGAGTTAAATATTCCCCCTTAATTCATACTTAGTTGAAAAAAATCTTTAAACTCATATTATTGTCCCATACCACTAATACTATTTTTCAAAGAGCATTTCATGAAGACGTGTGTTATAACTCAAATTTTATTACCATTGTATCATATGATATATGATATTCATGAATAATTTCTCCCCCTTTTTGAAAAATATCAAAAAATTTAAAAATCAGCGTAAGGGGTCAAGAAATATACATGAATAGATAATTTTGATTTTTGAAATTTCATTTTATAATAAGAATAGACATGATTATAACAAATGAATAATTCAAGCATATCATTAAGCATGATGAACCAATTCATAATAATAACCAAAATAACATAAGGTTCAAAACAACATAATAATTAAAATAGCACACGGTTTAAAAACGACATAATAATATAAAACTAAATAAAAAAAACTAAAGCATAATAATTAAAATGGCACAAGGTTCAAAAAGTAATAATAATGTAAATCTATACATTGTAAAAATATTCACATTTTAGTTTTCCAAAATTGAAAGTTTGTGCCATTGAAAAGTGGAGGTCATTTGGTGGATTGTCTTTCTATTTGATTTACCATTATATAATTTAAAAATTCAAATTTTAATCTTTAAAATATGAGCAACCTACTCTGATACCAATTGAAAATATCTTAGAAGGGGGTGAATAAGGTAATTACCTGTTATATGGAAAATTTAAAAACTTAATTACTTTATTAAGTTTTGATTAATAAGTTTCTGCGGAATAATCTAAACAAGTTAAATAATGAAATTTATTACAATAATCAAAACAATACTAAAAATAAAATCAGAGTAAAGAGCAATACAAACACAAGAGAATTGTTAATTAGGGTTTACCACTCCCAGTGGCTAGTCCCCGCCGGAGACATCTTCTCAGGATTTTCCACTATTTTCAAATGTGAAGAACACAATTTTTCTTCACTAGGATCATCTTGGGAAACACTTCTTTTTCCCGCTTGAATCTGCGATTTCCTAGGAAAATTCTCTTTCCACTCGAATCCGCGAGAAAACTCTCATTTCCTCTCTAATCCGCGATTCTCTAGAAAAACTTCATTTCCTCTCTAATCCGTGATTCTCTAAGAAAAACTCTTTTTCCACTCAAAACCGTGATTGCCTGGGAAAGACTCTTTTTCCACTCCGAATCCGCAATTCAAACAATGAAAGATCTCTTCTCTTGTAGGGAAGAATATTGAATCTTCTTTAAGAATTTATAATCGTTTACAACGATCAAATGCTCACTCACAATCCTATGATCTCAAAAGGTTAATACCAATTATGCATAGGAATTGCTTTGAGAGATTACTGAAAGGTCAAGGCTTTGGAGGAAATGGAAAAGAATATGAGCTTTTGAAGCACAAGAAGAATCAAGAATTTATCAATAGATTGATCAATGAATATATTCTTGATTGAGAAAAGTATTTGATCTCTAGGATATTTATAGGAGTAGAAATGGGTAATTATTGTAACTGCCAATAACTGTCAAAAACAGTTAATGACCGTTGGAAACGATTTGGAATCAAATTTGTGTAAATACCCGATCATTTGAAAATTCAAACAGAAAATAATTACCAGAAACTGCCAAGCCTGATGTCTGGTGTTCATAAATTTCTTAAGAATACGTCTGCTGAGACGTCTCTGAAATGGGAACAGAGATTTAAAAAAATTGAAGACATCTATACCAGACATCTGGTATTCAGAAATTTCTTAACTAGACGTCTATACCAGACGTCTGGTATTCAAAACAATTTTAAATATAGTTTAGAAAAATTGAAGAGTTTGAATTCCAACGGATATGTTAGACGTCTTTTAATAAAAAAAAAAAAGACTTCTGGAAAATAGAAAAGTGTTGGAAAGTGATTTCTAATCTTGTGAGATCAATGCTAGACTCAATAACAAAACTTAAAACTACTTTCTTCATCTTGGTCCTTCTTTAGTCGTTCATTTTCTTGACTTATTATTTTGAGACGTCTTTGTATCTTGATAAAATTTACATCATGTTCTTTACTTGCGTCAAGTCTTCATTTCATATCGATATTTTGAGTTCGAATTTTATTAATAGGCAATCTTGATTGATATTGAGATATTATACTTGCAGTACTCAAGAATAAAAACTTGGAAACATCGTTAGTAACATATGAATTCTTTAAATAATTTTTTTTCTAATTAATTAATACAGAAGATCGTATGACACAAGTGTCAACAGGGAGGTCTCATAGGTTTGTGGTTTTTGATTGAGATGTGTGGCTAGGTTCATTATAGTATGGAAAAATAGCAGGGAATGATAGCAGAGGTTCCTACTTCTTTTGGCAAACACAAGTTTGATTAAGTTCTTGGGGTAATTTAGGGGTTCATCTAAATTAAATCGAAAATATGGTGCACAATACACCAGCCAAATAATTAATATTTTATGTTTAGGGAATATTTGCTACGGGCCTAAAGTTTCAAACCGATTTATAATTTTAGAACATCAAATTTCAAAATTAAGCAAAGACCTCCGGCTCCTGCTTCTCTCGGTCCCTCCATTCGAAGAGTGAAGAACTTAGGCTTAGAGGCTTCTTTAAGTCAACCGCAACAAGCTCTAGACTTTACAGTACTATAGCCCGTCGATCGAATTCTTTATTTTAAGAGAAATGAAACTTTATAAAAAGAAAAAGAAAGTCATGACCTTCTTAATCGGTACTCGGGAAAATGGAGTTTACTTGCTGATTTATGTGAGTTATCAAGTAAGAGATGGGCACAAACTAAGAAAGTCTATAGAACAAGCAACATCAAGTCAATTACCGGCAAGGCAGCGCGATATTCAAAAGGCGCCTTGTGTACCGTTTACACTTAAAAACACGGGTAATTTGGTCAATGAAAGGGACAATATTTATTGTAAAAAGTAAGTAGTAGTGGGCTTTTGTGCGTAAAATTTGAATGGATGCGTTAAGCTTACAGTTTGAAACGAGGGTAATTTGGTCAAAGATACGGGACAATATTAAGTGCAAACAAGTAAATGGTCGAGTGCTTTTGTGCATAAATTTTGAAAAAGAGCTAATTGGATGGAGTGCGCTGGACCTGCGGATCACTCGCGCCGACAGACATGTGACGTTGTATAATCAAGAATTAATTAATTGATAATCATGGAAGGTGCACTTTTGGTATAATTTTTGGATAATTCTTCAACTTGGAAAGGTCAAAAGAATGGGTGTTAATTTTTCTTCTTTTCATTCAATTTTTTTTATTAAATTTACTGATCAAAGGACAATGACGAATGCCAATAAAAAATTATTCGAAATGGAACCGGTATGCTAATAGCGTGACTAAGCGGAAAATCTTACCTAAGAATGAGCAACATGCTTTATGGGTTGTTGGAAAATTGATTATTGATATATGCATGCAAAATATCTATGTGGGTCTTGGTGACTTCATGTTTATCGGAAAACCGGTTCTCGCATTCTAGATGAATTATTTGTATTGTTGTTTGGCTCTCGCATTCTACGAACAATTTTATAAGGAAACGTGATTGGTACGATCGAGAAGAGTTGTTGAGCTCTAATTTTTTTTTTCTTTTGCTTGATTTGAACTCTCAATGACTGGAGCTCGAAGAAGGTTGAACCCTTGAAAGGACACTCTCTGGCACTTAATCTTGGTTGTTAAGCCTTTTATCAATCTATGTTTGTTTGTCTATCGACACTTAAAAAATAATAATAATAGATTTTTTAGTGATTATATATTTTTAAGATATCGACTAGATTTTTCTTCGTAAGTGGCCCATGGATGATGGATTTAGACATTCTAACTAATATCCATATATAATAAATAGCAATTGTGAGCTAACATTTTCTATTAAACAAGCAATCATCATGATTAGATGCTTTCTCATTTATTCCCCATTTTTTTGTAGAATACTCCTTTTCTTTTTAGGTGGACTGTCCTAGTGAAGAAAAATCCACGAAAAGCTTTTGGTTTTTGCTGTAGAAAATAACAAGTTTGTGCAAAAAATTGGTTGTCATCAACTAATAAAGGGTAGGTTTGACACATTGTAGCTATTGCATTTGGTGTTGGTGGTTTGTTCACTATTGTTGATGAGGATACAGTGGCAAGCTCCAATCATGTTGGCCAAAGTCTGAGAGAATTTGGTTGCATGCAAGTTATATAATCAAATTTCATGTGATTGAACAATACTTCTATCTTAAAAGCTTGCGCAAGGAAAACCAACAATACATATGGTTGATATATTTGATAAAGTGTTGTTGCTCCGAATCAGCTGTAAGAATGAAGATCAAGTATAGAAAGAATAAGGAGGCATATATACGGCTAATTTAAGAACCCATAACGCAAATAGGGTTGTGCAAATATCTGTCATCTGGCAAAAATATATTCGATTTCTAACCCGAAATACTTCCCAAGAATGTAGAAAATCCGATGTATCATATACCTGCTTGATTTAATGTCCTTGTATCTTGCAAATCCAACGGTTATTCAAGTAAAATCATAATTTCATGGGTCAATTGTTGGAAAACCTCCGGCCCTTTAAAAACATGTGAGAAATTCCTTGGGTTTTTTGAACTTGTTGAAAACCTCCTAGGCCCATCAATTTTTTCCTGAAATACTCTAAATTTTGTGTGTTTTGGTATATCCCAAAACCGTCCTTTGTGACTCATGCATGTGCACAAGTACAAGAAGATAGCTGCTATTTTTTTTTAAGAACCTGCAATTGAGTTACCTATAACTTGTAAGCAGTTTCCTGTAATTTCTATACCTAATTATATTTTGTTAATTTTTCCTTAAAGAACTGAGCATTAAGTGCTCTAACCTAACAATTTTCCCTCCAAATTCACCACTTTCACCCCTAAAAAACCTATATTACCAACAGAGTAAGAATTATCCCATTCATTCTCTCCATTATCCATTATCTTCTCTCATTTACTCCACTTTTATTTACTACCCCAACAAACTAAATCTTCATTTACTATCTTGCTCATTGATGATGGCCCAAACTTGGAAATTAATGTGTTTTATGAGTGGATCGAATGGTAAAGCAGCGGTTTTGACCATCTCGGAGGCAACAATATGGTTTGAAATGAAAGGAACAATGTCTTTTCGACTCGATATACCGGTTGAGAAGTTGAAACTTTCTTATAAAATGGAGAAATATAGAGAACATAAGATTAGGATGAAAAATGAACATGACTACACAAATATGGTCTGCATCCATGCATCAAGAGACAAATGAGAAGGTCATCCATATGCAAGTATCTGTTGATACCTTAACCATTACGAGCATGTTTGTTTTTATTTGACTTGATTTTTGTTTAGAGAAATATACAAGACAGCTGCCTACAACTTATAAGCAGTTGCCTCTAACATCTAAGCACTTGCCTTTAACTTTTAAACAGTTGCTTGTAACTTGTAAGAACTTGCCTATAATTTGTAAGCAGTTGTCTGTAATTTCTAAGCCCGTGCAGACGGTTGGTTTCAAATACCAGACGTCTCTAAAGTCAATTTCCAGAGGCAAGATTTGAAATGGAGACGTCTGGTTCCAAATACCATACGTCTCTGAGGTCAATTTCCAGAGGCAAGATTTGAAATGGAGACGTCTGGTTCCAAATACCAGACGTCTCTGAAGTCAATTTCCAGAGGCATATTTGAACTGGAGACGTCTAGTTATAAGTACCATAAGCCAATTTCCAGAGACATATTTTGAACTGGAGAAGTCTGCCACAGACGTCTGCACTAAAAAAAATTTGTTCCAGACATCTGGAACAGACGTCTGATGTGGTTTTCTAACCATTTACCTGTAATTTCTAGACAGTTGCCTGTAACTAGTAAGCAATTGGCTGTAACTTATAAGCAGTTTGCTGTAACTTCTAACTACTTGCTTGTAATTTCTAAGCAGCTGAAATAAAGCCCTTTCTACAGGTAAGATTCTCTACTACTTGTTACTGAATCTACACACAAAACACCATATATCCTAACATGTAAATCCAAATCCTATAAAGCATGAAATGTGACCAATCAATGAACAATATGATCTCTTTGGAGAAAAGAGCTTGGCCAGCTACATGAAAAATTCTATTATTGAAAACTAAAGTACATTGACTACAGGATAAAGAATCTCTATCCTCTCATTTTTATAAAGACTGAAACTCCTATAAATACATGACCTTCTCTTTGTTTAATATTGAACAAAAATTTCAATGTAAACTCAGGAAAAAAACAGAGAGATAAAAATAAAAGAGTGTAGGGCTTTACCTTTTTGCATGCGGAGAATTTTATTTCTTAGAAAGTAATTAGGATGTATAAAGAATTTTACTAAGAATAGTCTTTCTTGGAGGTGGTAGAACTTGTTGTCGCGGAAGAGGCTGATGTTGGATAAAGAATTTTACTAACATCACAATTTTATCAGGATTCTAACATCAGCCAAAAAACATCAACTATTATAGCGCCAACCACATATATTAATATGCCTAAAATCCTTTATCAGATCTACGATCACACTCTCCTAAGAGAAGGTTAAAGAGAGCAACTATAAAGTAATGAACGTATTCTTGATTAATCAATGAACGTATTCTTGATTGAGAAAAGTGTTCGATCTCTAGAATATTTATAGGAATAGAAAGGTGCAGTTATTGTAACTCCCAATAACTGTCAAAATAGTCAATGACCGTTGGAAATGGTTTAGAATCAAATTGGCGTAAATACCTGATCGTTTGAAAATTCAAACAGAAAATAACTGCCAAAAACTGCCAAACCAGACATCTGTACCAAACGTTTGGTGTTTAAATATTTCCTAAGGAGATGTCTCTGAAATGGAAACAGAGATTTGAAATATGGGATTTTCCTTCACCAGACATTTGTACTAGACGTCTAATGTTCAAAAAAATTCTGTATCAGACATCTGGTGTTCAAATTTTTTTTTAACCAGACGTCTATACCAGGCGTCTGGTGTTCAAAACAATTTTAAAAACAGTTTAGAAAAATTGAAGAGTTTGAATTCTAACGGATATATTAGACGTTTCTTGATGAAAGAGCAGATGTCTGAAAAATAGAAAAGTGTTGGAAAGTGGTTTTTAACCTTGTGAAATCAACACTTGACTTAATAGCAAAAATTAAAACTACTTTCTTCATCTTGGTTCTTCTTCAGTCTTCATTTTCATGACTTGCTACTTTGAGACGTCTTTCTATCCTGATAGAGCCTGCATCGTGTTCTTTGCTTACGTCAAGTTTTCATACCATATCGACATTTTGAGTGCGAATCTTATTGTAGGCAATCTTATTTGATGTTGAGATATTATGCTTGCTGTACTTAAGAATAAAAACTTGAAAACGTCATTAGTAATATATGAATTCTTTAAATAAAGTTTTGTTCTAAATAATTAAAACTGAAGATCGTATGACATAAGTGCCAACAATCTTCCACTTTTTGATATTTAGTAAAACTTATTTAAAGCATTCATGATATATATAAAAATATAAATTATAGTTAAATATTCCTCCTTAATTCATACTTAGTTGAAAAAATCTTTGAACTCATATTATTGTTCCATACCACTAATACTATTTTTCAAAGAGCATTTCATGAAGATGGGTGTTATAACTCAAATTTTATTACCATTGTATCATCTGATATATGATATTCATGAATAATTTCTTTCCCTTTTTGAAAAATATCAAAAAATTTAAATATCAGAGTAAGGGGTAAAGAAATATACATGAACAGATAATTTTGATTTTTGAAATTTCATTTTATAATAAGAATAGACATGATTATAACAAATGAATAATTCAAGTATATCATTAAGCATGATGAACCAATTCATAATAATAACCAAAATAACATAGGGTTCAAAACAACATAATAATTAAAATAGCACACGGTTTAAAAACGACATAATAATAGAAAACTAAATAAAAAAACTAAAACATAATAATTAAAATGGCACAAGGTTCAAAAAGTAATAATAATGTAAATCTATACATTGTAAAATATTCACATTTTAGTTTTCCAAAATTGAAAGTTTGTGCCATTGAAAAGTGAAGGTCATGTGGTGGATTGTCTTTCTAATTGATTTACCATTATATAATTTAAAAGCTCAAATTTTAATCTTTAAAATATGAGCAACCTACTCTGATACCAATTGAAAATATCTTAGAAGGGGGTGAATAAGGTAATTACCTGTTATATGGAAAATTTAAAAAATTAATTATTATATTGTGTTTTGATTAATAAGTTTCTGCGGAATAATCTAAACAAGTTAAATAATGAAATTTATTGCAATAATCAAAACAATACAGAAAATAAGATCAGAGTCAAAAGCAATATAAACAAAAGAGAATTGTTAACTAGGGTTTACCACTCCCAGTGGCTAGTCCCCGCCGGAGACATCTTCTCAGGATTTTCCACTATTTTCAAATGTGAAGAACCCAATTTTTCTTCACTAGGATCATCTTGGGAAACACTTCTTTTTCCCGCTTGAATCTGCGATTTCCTAGGAATATTCTCTTTCCACTCGAATCCGTGATTCCTTGGGAAAACTCTCTTTCCTCTCTAATCCGTGATTCTCTAGAAAAACCTCATTTCCTCTCTAATCTACGATTCTCTAAGAAAGACTCTTTTTCCACTCAAAACCGTGATCGCCTGGGAAAGTCTCTTTTTCCACTCCGAATCCGCAATTCAAACAATGAAAGATCTCTTCTCTCGTAGGGAAGAATATTGAATCTTCTTTAAGAATTTACAATCGTTTACAACGATCAAATGCTCACTCACAATCCTATGATCTCAAAAGATTAATACCAATTATGCACAGGAATTGTTATGAGAGATTACTGAAAGGTCAAGGCTCTGGAGGAAATCGAAAAGAATATGAGCTTTTGAAGCACAAGAAGAATCAAGAATTTATCAATAGATTGATCAATGAATATATTCTTGATTAAGAAAAGTATTTGATCTCTAGGATATTTATAGGAGTAGAAAGGGATAATTATTGTAACTGCCAATAACTGTCAAAAACAGATAATGACCGTTGGAAACGGTTTGGAATCAAATTGGCGTAAATACCCGATCATTTGAAAATTCAAACAGAAAATAATTACCAGAAACTGCCAAGCCTGATGTCTGGTGTTCAAATATTTCTTAAGAATACGTCTGCTAAGACGTCTCTGACACTACTACGAATAAGGGTTGCCCCTACGGATATATGCGTAGGGGCGAAAAAATACCCCGTAGGTGCAAAGGCCGCAGGTGCAAGTTGAGGCCCTGAACTTGCCCCTACGGGCAAATTTGTGCCCCTACGGATATATCTGTAGGTGTTGTTGCCCCTACGGATTACACCGTAGGGGTAATCAAATCATATATGTATTTTTTTTTTGAATATATTGTATGTACCTACGGATACAACCGTAAGTAATGTTTTAGACCCCTACGGACATATCCGTAGGTAATATTCCGTAGGAGCAAAATATCAGGAAACCTGATATTTTGCCCCTACAGATAACTCCGTAGGGGATAGACAGTAACCCCTACGGACATATCCGTAGGGGCACTCCCAACACCCTGCGCTGAGATCGGGTGGGAAAAATATCAGGTTTCCTGATAGTTTGCCCCTACGGATATGTCCGTAGGGGCAACATATATACCTACAGCTTAATCCGTAGGTACATATTGTCTGTATTTTTTTTTTAAAAATGGGCTGCTGGATTTTTTCCTGCCCTGTGCATAATACTATATACATCAATCAAATGATATATTGCAGTATTCATAATCACATCTCACGCATATATATAATATACAAAAGAAACCCAAAAACTGAATATGATATAAATACAAACCAATATCAATATCGTTTCAAAATGTAGTACAATGTGATATAAATAAATACATGTTTCAAAAAATAAGAACCAAAAAGCTACCCTAGTTCGGTCCAGCTCCACCTCTGAATAACGTTAGAATAACGCGCGCCTGCTCCTCGGTCAATACACTCTGCAATGCGTCGCGAGCGGGAGTCTGAGCGGCATGTGGAGCTGGCGATGTGGTCTGCGCAGCCGCCGTCGAGGTAGTCGCTTGCGGAGCCGCGGCTGCGGGAGTCTGAGTGGGCGGTGGAGCTACAGGAGCTGTCTGCGGAACCGCAGCCGATGTAGTGGCTTGCGGAGCCGCAGCCGAAGGAGATGCATGTGGAGGCTCGGCCGATCTACCCTGTCGCATCTGGACATAACGTGTGTAAGAAGCGTGTAAGAACTGTGTATTATCCGAATTCGTTTCATTATTAAGTTATTTCGAAACCCTGTTTGGATATCTAGTTTGGAAAAGCGTTGTTTATTTTAATTACATATGTATGTATGATTAATCAAACTTAAGTCTAAAACCAAATAAGCTCAAGCTACGTACTAATTATGGATATGTTGATATGCATATAATATGAAATGATATTTTACTATAAAGTAGTATACATACCAGCATCTCCTTCAACTCCTGAACGGTGGCCCTCAAGCTATCCAGTTCCTGATAGACATGCCGGTCACTGGAGACGGAGGAAGTAACCGCCGGGGTGGAGTCCAACCTCATATGGGCCCTGCTAGGGCCCAATCCACGGCCTCTCTCCCAACCTCCGTGGTGCCCTCCGTGTGCGGCGTCCAGAACTGGGGTCAGCAGCCTCGGATCGTTCTGTCCGGTAAAATCGATCCCCGAGGCCTGGGCCTGCTCAACTACCCGCTTCTACACCCACATTAAGCAGTAAAGTATAAGTATAAAATTTAAACTTGAACCTTCCAAAACTAAAATTTCAAATTTGGGTAGAAAAAATATTAACACTTACGCAGTACTCCTGGGTAGCGATGTCGGGATATCGAAGCTCGCCCGTGGCGGGATCTGTCGAGGTGCCGTGGACGGCAAGATATGCGGACAGCACGCTCGGTGTACCACCTGACGCCACGGTCCGAGATGTCTGCAATATTAGAAAGTAACTCTTAATATTAGAAATATTAGAGAATAACTCTTAATATTGCAGAATATTAGAGAATAACTCTTAATTTACCGATAACTCCATGGCTCGAGTAATGTTCCTCGAGCCACCTGTGTAAGTGGGGCGACCCCTCTTCGCCGACTTCCTGTTCTCCGTATTCTGAGCGGCCTGTTTCTGCACAACGCATTAACATTTAGTTTTCTAATTAAGAAACACAAAGAAATAAATTATATCATAAATAATGAATTAAATTTAAAATACATACTTGTTTGCGTTCGGAGTCGAAATAAGCGCACAATAGAGGCCATGTCTCTACGTCGACTCTCGCAAACGCCGGAGTAGATAGGAGGGCCGCTCTCTCTGCCTTGGGGGTCGCCATCCACAGGGAGTAGCAGTCGGCCTTCAGCTCATTCCTGTTGTATCGGACCTTGGCCTGCATGTTCTTCATCAGGCCATTGTACAGAGCATGAAGGTCGAGCACCCTCCCCGGGTGATCAGGGTCGGCTACAGGCTGAAAATCGTAATCCAACTGAAAATACAAAAAAAAACATTGTTATTAGATTGCAAGTGTTAATAATAAATATATTGGATAGATCAAATGAAAATATATATTAATACATACCCGAGCCTGATCAAAGAAGAGGGCGAATGAGCGCTGATGCTGCTCGCCCCACTCAACGTGAAGTGGATAGTTCTTCACGATCCGGCTCTCGTCCCCCAAATACCGGCCGAACCTCTCGGCATGAGGACCGGTATAGCGATAGTCAAGGGTAAAAAATAGGGGGAATGCTGCCTCCCCCCTAGCTCTATCAGGCCTCAGCCTATGGGACTGATTCGGGCCTCGAGTCCCCCTCTGGGGATGGAGAGGCCCTGCGTCTGCACGAAATATCAAGACAATCAATAATAAGACAAAGTTGTATTAAGAAATCAAGGTTAAACAAAAATTCAAGTGTGATATATACCTCCGGTGACTAGCGCACGAGCCTGGGCCCGAGCAGCAGCACGAGCGGGACGATAGTTCCTCCGGTGAGGAACAACCGGGGTCCCGGACCCGGACGCATCCCCTCCAACTAAAAAATAAATATCGACGCTAAATTTCCATGAAGTTCATATTTATTCTATAGAGCATATGTAAAATGAATAAATATTTTAAATTTATTCATACTAACCTGCAGACGATACGGAGGGTATGGAAGCGGCAGGAGTGGCCCCTGTGGAAGGTGTGGACGCACCACATATAATTAGACAATTAAAAATAGATTATATAAGTAATTGCAAAAAGAATGTGTAGATCAATAATATAACGTTCTAAATCAATATGCATGCACTATAGGATATATAAACATACCCGCAGGTACGGTGGTGTCACCACCTACAGCTAGACAATAATAAAAATTGCTAAGTAAGAGCAAAAGGAATGGGTGTATTTATGATATAGCATTCTAAATCAATATACATACACTATATGATATATAAACCTACCTGGAGGAGCGGGGGTGGCCTCTGTCCCAGATGTGGACGCATCACCAACAACTAGACAATCAAACATTGACAATATAAGTAATTTTGACATAAACATGCATGAATATCTGTAATATTACATTCAAAATGGATATGCGTGCAGTATACCTGGAGGTGTGGCCAAATCAACACGGAAGGAGGCATCCGAAGAGGTCTCCGATCTGGGTGCAAGACCGGCCCTCTGAAGCTCCCTACGGAGCTCTCCGGGCGGCAGAACCGCTCTGCCTCTGCCGCGGCTGGAGCTCCTGCCGCCCCTCGCTGCTCCCGACATCGTCATCAAATCTAGATAAACGGTTCGTGGACGCATTAGACAATCATTAAAAGTATTGACTATATATGATCTAGAGCGTAAAATGTGAAGTAATAATATAACATTACTGATAACCTTTTTCGTTTCGTGGGCGCATCATACATATCTACTTGGATTTCATCGTCGATGTCATTTCTAACCCACGTAACTTCATGATCGGTCGAAGACAACCCGTCCTTCGAAACAGACGGTCGGAGCACTTTAAGCCTTCTCTCTTCTTCGTCCTCATCGCTGTCCTCGTATTCTGGGACATCGTAGACATCTCTAGGTTTCCATCGGCATACAACACTCCACCCCGGATGCTTCAAACACTGTGAGTAGTATACTTGGAACGTTTGGTTCGGAAAGATAAACGGATCGTCCTGACCGTAAAATCGAAGTGTGTTCATACTGGTCAATCCATATTCATCTTTCCAAGTCCCAAGACTGCTTCTCCACCTGTCCGTATCGGTTCGCGGATCGTACCAAGTACACTGGAATATATAAAAGGGTTCTGATCGTCCGGGATAGTGGATGCCGAGTATACAATTTAAGTACCCATAGTAAATCACACCGTCCGATCCTATCGTCGCAATCCTACTATTCTGAGTGGTTCTAGATATTTCTATGTCCTTAACTTCGAATTTGTATCCAAGGACACCAAATCCTTTGTAATATGCAACCTCCATACTAGGAAATTGAGCTAAATATCTTGAATCACTCTCAAATGATGCAGACAAGTTCGGATCGTGGATCTAACAAAACAAATTTTACGATAAATACATAACGATACAAGTTTAGATTAAAACTGATAGCAATAAAATGTAATTCGAATAACTTACATGCTCTGTGACCCAATCACAAAAATTATCCTGATGGTATTTTTCCAAACGTTCTTCGTTCCAATCAGGATGCCCCTCACGTACCTCATTTAAATGAGTTCTGTTTTCGACAAATAATTGTGACATTAATATTATGTCATTTCATATACACACAAACACAGATATAACAATTAATCCAAAAGAACTTACTCTCTAATTTGTTCAAGACATGCGCAATAAAGCAAGATAAACCGGTATATCTTGTTGATAAACATAGTGTCTACCCTCTTATACTCGGCTTTACCATATGGCCCGTCCTGAATTCTTCGTGGTCGGTTAAGCCTTGTCTCAATGTTCTCGTTCAGATAGTGGGAACAAAATGTGGTTGCTTCATCAAGAAGATAACCTTGCATGATAGAACCCTCTGGTCGATTTTTATTGCGTATATACTTCTTAAGAGTGTAAAGGTACCTAATGAGAATATGTTGAATAAATAAACACAGGCATACAGGACAACAATAAATTTATAAATTGCGCGAAACGAAAAATTACACGTACCTCTCGACGGGATACATCCATCGATATTGTACCGGTCCGGCTAACTTCGCCTCAGTTGCAAGATGAACCGTCAAGTGTATTATGATATCGAAGAATGACGGTGGGAAAATACGCTCAAACTTGCAAAGTATCAACGCAATAGAATTTTCTAGTTTATCCAGCGTCGCAACCTCCAGTGTTTTAGCACACAACTCCCTGAAAAAACAACATAGGTCGTTGATTACTAGACCAACCGAGTCGGGGAGAGAAGTCCTGAGGGCTAATGGAAGAAAGTGCTCCACGATAACATGGTGATCATGACTTTTTAGCCCATCGATCTTGCCCTTCACAATTTTTATTTTCTTGCTGAATGATCCTGAGAAACCTGTGGGGACTTTCAAATCATGCAACACCTGCAGGAATCTTTTCTTCTCCGGTTGTGACATATGATAAGCGGTATTGGGAAGTACAAACTTGCCCGGTTTACCCGCTACCGGTTTAGGGTGCAGTTCACTTCTTATTCCCCACTCTTGTAGATCCATCCGGGCATTCATGTTGTCTTTCGATTTCCCGTCTTTACACAGAAGCAACTTAAGTATGTGCTCTGATACTCCCTTCTCTATATGCATGACGTCCAGACAATGACGCACTGAATTTGTAGACCAGTACGGAAGCTCGAAGAAAATGCTTAACTTGTTCCAATATTGTGGTTTGACCTGTTTCGTCGGATCCATCCCGAAGGTCACGTTATTGTAACCATCCCATTTAGCAATCACGTCCTCTCCGGACAATGGGGATGGAGACCCAAGAAGCTCCTGATGACCATCAAAGTGAACTGTGTCTAACCTATAGGGGTGGTCTGGAGGCAGAAAACGTCGATGGCCGCAATAACAAACCTTCCTGCTAAAATTCAAAAATTTTGATGTTGTGTGTTCATGGCAATGAGGACATGCTTTGTGACCATGTACGGACCAACCTGATAGCATTCCATACGCAGGAAAGTCATTAATTGTCCACATTAAAGCCGCACGCAGTATGAAGGTTGTATTTGTGTTTGAATCATATGTCTCTACACCATCAATGAACAAAGTTTTCAGCTCCTCGATCAGAGGTCGGAGATAGACGTCGATATTATTCCCCGGTGAGTTTGGTCCGTCGATAAGAAGAGGCATCATAAAGTATGATTGGTCCATAGCCAACCAAGGCGACAGATTATAAATTATCATTACAACGGGCCATGTACTGTGACTTCCAGCCATATAGTTGAATGGGCAGAAGCCATCGGCAGCCAGTCCGAGCCGGACATTGCGAGGATCGCTACTGAATATTGCGTGCCTCCTATCGAAATCCTTCCATGCCGGTGAATCTCTTGGATGGCTCATTTTTCCATTTTCGCTTGGAGGAGCACGGTGATGCCAAATCATTGCCTCGGCTGTTTTCTTGCACCTGAATAGCCTCTGTAGCCTCTGTGTTATGGGAAAATATCGTGCTATCTTCACAGGTATATCAGGCTTCTTATCAGAATCTTTCGGCTTATACCTGGCATCTCCGCATGTTGGACACTCTTTCAAATCTGAATTCTCTTTCCGGTACAACACGCAATTTTTAGGACATGCTTGAATCTTCTCGCACTTTAGACCCAAATCAGACATCGTTTTCGAGTAAATTTCGGCAGCACCTCCCCGCTGTTCTCCGAGTACACTGTAATAGAATAGATAATCATTTCAAAGCTGTGAAACAACGTTGAAATGAACATCTAATCTATCTTTGTACATGGAGAACCAGCGGAAAGGTACCGACGAAATATCTCAAAACGGATGAAAACACAAGTGAATGAAGGCGTTTGCTTTATACATTCTTAACTTGTCCACACGGGACAAATCTATGGGTTACCATACGATTGAATTTTCTCGTCGCGTAGACTATACGACGGTTGTTAGTATCGAGCTATACTGTCCGATATTTAACAACCTTCGTATAGTTCTAGGTCACGACGAGCATCGCACGTATGTTAACCGATAGACGGGGATTAAGTGGCGCTTTTAGTTTCATATATGGGTATCGATGGGAATATGAAGGTTTCATATTATCATATATTGGTTTTAACCCGAACATCTCGAATCGCTCTCTAATTATGCGTTTGTATGTATGTGTTCCGGCTGTCGGGGGTAGGCTTCTATCCCATTAAGAATGTATAGAGCGAACGCCCATCACTTGTGCTTTCAACCGTTTCGAGTAAATTTCGGCAGCACCTCCCCGCTGTTCTCCGAGTACACTGTAATAGAATAGATAATCATTTCAAAGCTGTGAAACAACGTTGAAATGAACATCTAATCTATCTTTGTACACGGAGAACCAGCGGAAAGATACCGACGAAATATCTCGAAACGAATGAAAACACAAGTGAATGAAGGCGTTTGCTTTATACATTCTTAACTTGTCCACACGGGACAAATCTATGGGTTACCATACGATTGAATTTTCTCGTCGCGTAGACTATATGACGGTTGTTAGTATCGAGCTATACTGTCCGATATTTAACAATCTTCGTATAGTTCTAGGTCACGACGAGCATCGCACGTATGTTAACCGATAGACGGGGACTAAGTGGTGCTTTTAGTTTCATATATGTGTATCGATGGGAATATGAAGGTTTCATATTATCATCGAGTATCATATATTGGTTTTAACCTGAATATCTCGAGTCGCTATCTAATTATGCGTTTGTTGTGCATTCGTGTTGTATGTGTAACATGATTTTAAACCATTGAGATCAAGATTGATAGAACTAATCATCCTATATTGCAATAGCATTCATCAACCAAAAACTATTATTACAATGGTATACATCTATAACAATCAACAATTAAAACTACAAATATAGGATACTGATATCATAAAGCGTTATGAGACACGTCATCTGCCACGTGTCGTGATCATGGATATCGCTAATATTGAGCATCATCAAGATTAGATGATGGTTTTGAAGCAAGTTATTGAGCATCTTGGATTGATTGTCAAGTGTTGATTTTTATTTCAACACTTGACAGAATGAAAATCATAAATACAGTTGCAAAATGTGTTCCTCACCCCCATAAAGTGGATCTTAACAATCCAGACAAGACTATCATTGTTCAAATTGCCAAGGTAGACATAATCTCAGCAATTATTTACGGTTGCTAGCTTGTATTGCTTGTTGCTATTCTTTTTTTTCCTTGCCCTTTCTTTCTTTCTTTTTTTTGGGGGGTGGGGGGGTTGTGTTTGAAAGGTTTTAACCAACTCACTGCCATTTCTAGGCAATGCAGGAATATAACTAGTTTTATCCCCCAAAAGAAAGAGCTTCAGGCTTCATGCGTCAAGCGATGTGTATAATTATAGGATTTTCTTGCTAGCGGTTCATTTACAACTATTCTTTAGTCTATATGCCTAGCATCTGCTACTAGATATTACATCTTGCATCAATACCCCGCATGTTAAAATCAAAATCGATTATTTTTTTCTTGATCTTTTCCTGATTTTCTACCATCTGTGTCGAGTAAATTATGATTAACATTGTATTTGTCAACTAATCAGAAGAGCCATTCAACCAGCCCCACCGTAACCCTAACCCCAGCCCCACCGTAACCCTAACCCCAGCCCCACCCCAGCAGCAGCCGAACCCCAACCCTAACCCTACCCCGACCCCGACCCCGACCGCCACCGCGACCCCTGCCCAACCCCAACTCTCGCGCACGCAACCCAGACCCAGCCATGAACCCTAAGCCCAAAATAATCCAAAAATGCTTTAATTTACCTCGAGATTTATACCTGAACGGCTGCTGGTGGGCTGGAGCGACGACGGTGGCGATTTGGCGACGAAACCGGCGGTGGCGACGACGGTGGCGACGAAACCAGCGGTGGCGACGATGGTGGCGACGAAACCGGCGGTGGCGACGACGGTGGCGACGGTGGCAACGACGGCATGGCGATTTGGGGTTTTTTCTCGCGCGCGATTGAGAGAGAGAGAGAGAAAGTGAGCGTAGGCGATCGATCTGGCTTTATTTTAAAACGATATTTACTTGCCCCTACGGACATACCCGTAGGTCTTTTGTTTGCGGCTCCGTAGGGGCAAACACCAAATTAAGAATTAATATTTTTATTCTTGGACGTCAGTGCCCGTAGGGGCAACCTTTTAGCCCTACGGATTAATCCGTAGGGCCAAGTTAAATCTGCCCCTACGGATATTGCCATCCGTAGGGCCAACCCCCTATTTTACTAGTGTGAAATGGAAACAGAGATTTAAAAAATTGAAGACATCTATACCAGACATCTGGTATTCAGAAATTTCTTAACTAGACGTCTATACCAGACGTCTGGTGTTCAAAACAATTTTAAAAATAGTTTAGAAAACTTGAAGAGTTTGAATTCCAACGGATATGTCAGACGTCTTTTGATTAAAAAAAAAAAGAGACGTCTGGAAAATAGAAAAGTGTTGGAAAGTGATTTCTAATCTTGTGAGATCAATACTAGACTTAATAACAAAACTTAAAACTACTTTCTTCATCTTGGTTCTTCTTTAGTCGTTCATTTTCTTGACTTATTATTTTGAGACATCTTTGTATCTTGATAAAATTTACATCATGTTCTTTACTTGAGTCAAGTCTTCATTTCATATCGATATTTTGAGTGCGAATTTTATTATAGGCAATCTTGATTGACATTGAGATATTATACTTGCTGTACTCAAGAATAAAAACTTGGAAATATCGTTAGTAATATATGAATTCTTTAAATAATTTTTTTTCTAATTAATTAATACTGAAGATCGTATGACACAAGTGTCAACAGGGAGGTCTCACAGGTTTGTGGTTTTTGATTGAGATGTGTGGCTAGGTTCGTAATAGTATGGAAAAATAGCAGGGAATGATAGCAGAGGTTCCTACTTCTTTTCAAAAACACATTTGTTTAAGTTCTTGGGGTAATTTAGGGGTTCATCTAAATTAAATCGAAAATATGGTGCACAACACACCAGCCAAATAATTAATATTTTATGTTTAGGGAATATTTGCTACGGGCCTATTTCAAACCGATCTATATTTGTGGAGCATCAAATTTCAAAATTATAAAAAAAAACCTAATATAACTCAAATGTATTAAAGGGATGGATATTTGTTTGGAGTTCCAATTTTACCCTCAGATATATTTTTAATAGAATTATAGACGCCATGGAAAGTTGAAAATGGATTCGTTTTAAAATCCGATCAGTTCCATAATCCTTGAAGAACCCAAAATATCACTTAGATATTGAATTGATACATTTAAATTACGATAATTTTTTTTATTTCTATTTAAAATTTCCAAAATTAGTGATAACGGCTTCTCACCTGAGGAGATATTGTATCCTTGCTGTCTCAGCAACTTGAAACGAAGAGCGACAATGTCCAAATTATCATTATCAATTTCCTCAACATCGTTATGGACTCTTCTTCGTGACTCGTCGGTCTGCTTCTCGAAACGATATTCCAGTCCGAGAAGCAAAATTTTGTGTGTGCGCATGCATAAAAGGCGATAAATATAACTAAAAAAAATATAAAAAGACAGAGAAATGAAAAAAACACGCATGCATGCCTCGAGTGCCTCATGTGCTGATGAATATGAAGAGTAGGAAATGAAGTGGTCACCCCTGACACTGGCTGGGAAATCCGCGACAGGACGAACAATCTCATCTTGTGTCGATGCAGATTGCTCTTGATTGCTTAGAGCAGCCAACGTCTTAGAAATTATTTATTATCCAAAGCAAATAATAATATACAGTCTGGTTTTTGTTCTTCAAATTATGAGTACAAATTGATGATTTCTTGGTCCCATTTATACAGGGGTCGCTGGAACATTTAAATGCATATCCATTTAGGCAATATACAATGAATATCCAATGGATGACACATAATAGTTTAAGATACTATATGTAATTAAAATTGTTTAAGATATTTTAGTGAAAGGAGTTAGAGTTAAAGGGCATTTTATTCACCCCTATTTTTTTTTTGAACAGCTGCGTTACCTCCGGCTCCTGCTTCTCTCGGTCCCTCCATTCGAAGAGTGAAGAACTTGGGCTTAGAGGCTTCTTTAAGTCAACCGCAACAAGCTCTAGACTTTACAGTACTATAGCTCTTCGATCGAATTCTTTATTTTAAGGGAAATGAAACTTTATAAAAAGAAAAAAGAAAGTCATGACCTTCTTAATCGGTACTCGGGAAAATGGAGTTTCCTTATAATTGTTATAAGTCTGAGCAGGAAATAGGGGAATACCAGGATTCCCATGCCACCCGATCGAAGAAAAAGTATGTTGATGCATCTTCTTCAAGTGTGTTCGTTACCGAGAACTATTTCTCAGTATGATCTACGTCTTGGGTATTAGATACCGGATCAGGATCCCACATATATAATCTGTTGCATGGGCTTAAAAAATGTAAAGAACTGGGATTGGGTGATAAAGATATAAGAGTAGGGAATGGTGAAATTGTTGCAGCCAAATCAGTTGGCGAATATCACATTGTATTACCAAGTGGTAACATTGATTCTGAATAAATGTTATTACATACCGAATCTGATATGCAATATTATATCAGTCTCCTTATTAAGTAAAGAAGGATATAATTTTTTATTACAGGATAATGTTATGAACATTTTCCTGAATCAAAAATTGATTGGATCAGACACGTTATGTAATGGTATACACGTTCTAAATCAAACTACAGTTCTTAACATACAGAACACACACAAGAGGAAAAGTTCAGAAATAAATGAATCCTTCTTGTGGCATTGTAGACTAGGTCATATCAATGCGACACAACTAGCTATGTTACATAAAGATGGATATTTGAATCCGTTCGAATTTACATCTTATGAAACTTGTCAGTAATGTCTCAAAGGCAAAATGACCAAAACTCCATTTACAGGACACAGAGACAGAGCTACTGAACTCTTGGGACTGATACATAGTGATGTATGCGGCCCCATGTCTACACATACCAGGAATGGTTCCTCATACATTATTACATCCACTGACGAGACATGCGTTCCTATTGAAACACAAGTTTGAAGCTTTTGAGAAATTCAAAAAATATAAGTGTGAAGTTGAGAACCAGACGAGTAAAAATATTAAAATCCTTCGGTCTGATCAGGGAGGAAAATACTTGAGCACAGGGTTCCTGGACTATTTAAAAGAGAATGGAACTCTCTCTCAGCTTACTCCTTCGTATACACCACAGCACAATGGTGTATCAGAGCGGAGGAATCACGCCCTATTAGATATGGTGCGCTCTATGATGAGTACTGCTGAGTTGCCTATTTCTTTTTGAGGACATGTACTTGAGACAGATGCATACCTATTAAATAGGGCTCCTACCAAATCAGTGCCTACCACTCCATATAAGATATTGTATAGGAAGAGACCATCTCTTAAACGAGTTAAGATATGGGGTTGTCCGGCCTATATTAAAAGGCAAAATCCGGACAAGCTCGAGACAAGGTCAGTTCTGTACAAGTTTATAGGATATCCAAAGGATTCCTATGGATATATCTTCTACCACACTGTTTGTTCCTCAACATGCCACCATTTTAGAAAAGAAATTTCTTGTAAAAGAAATTAGTGATCATAAGATAGAACTGGAATAAGTTCCAGCTACACAAATTGCGACTGATGATTTAGTGGAACCAAAGGATTCGATAGTCTCCAACGAATTTCAGCCTCTCTGCCGATCTAGTACGGTTCCTCACCCACCTGAGAGATACTACGGTTTTCTTATAAACGGTGGGAGCAAGAATTGTATCATGGAAGATGATGACCCAACTAGTTTCGAGCAGGCCATCATAAGTGGGGACTCTGTGAAATGGCTGGATGCAATGCAATCTGAGATGGAATGCATGTACACCAACAAAGTATGGACTTTGTAAATTGCTCCTGAAGGGGTAAAACCCATCGAGAGCAAGTGGATCTTTAGGAAGAAACTCGGTGTAGATGGAAAAGTTGAGACTTTCAAAGCTAGACTTGTAGCAAAAGGTTTTCGTCAACGACTAGGTGTGGATTATGATGAAACATTTTCTCCAGTGGTTATGCTTTAGTCCATCCGGATCCTAGTTGCCATCGCTGCATACCATGCCTACGAAATCTGGCAGATGGACGTCAAAACTGCTTTTCTAAATGGTGATTTAGAAGAGAGCGTGTATATGACATAGCCAGAGGGCCTCGTAGACAGTGGGAGCAGCGGAAAGGTGTGCAAGCTGCTTATATCAATTTACGGGTTAAAGCAGGTATCGCGGAGTTCGAACATATATTTTGATATGGCAGTCAAAGAGTTTGACTTCGTAAAAAACGTAGATGAATCTTATATATACAAGAAGGTTGTAGAGAGTAAGATTGGCTTACTCGTATTGTACATGGATGACATACTCTTGATAGGAAATGGTGTTCCTATGCTACACTCGGTCAAGCTCTTCTTATCATAATGATTCTCCATGATAGATCTAGGTGATGCCTCCTACATCATGGGGATTAAGATCTATAGAGATAAATCTAAATGGATGTTGGGATTGTCCCAATCCAGGTATATTGACACCATACTAAAGAGCTTTAGTACGGATGATTCTAAGTGTAGTAATTTATCCACGATCTCAGGAATCACTCTCTCCAAAGAGATGTCTCCCAAGATTGATTTGGAGAGGGCTCGCATGCAAGGGATACCCTATACTTCGGCAGTAGGATCTATCATGTATGCAATGTTATGTACCAGACCAGATGTAGCTAACTCACTAGGTGTAGTGATCAGGAATCAATCGGATCTTGGGATAATCACTGGACAGCTGTGAAAGACATTTTTAAGCACTTGAGAAGCACTAAAGAAATGTTCTTGGTATATGGTAACGGTGAACTCCAGATGGAGTCCTTTACCGATTCGAGCTTCCAGAGTGGTAAAGACGACTGTAAGTCGGTCTCGAGTTTTGTCATTACCCTCAGTGGTGGGACGGAATGTTGGAAGAGTTCCAAGAAAGATACCATGGCAGACTCGACGATGAAGGCTAAATACATCGCTACCAACGATGCTGCCAAAGAGGCTGTCTGGATGAACAAGTTCATGAGATGAACTTAGTGAGGTTCCTACAATAAGCGTACAATACTTATATTATGATGACAATGGAGTTGTGGCTTTAACTTAGGAACCCCGGTCCCATCAGCAATCCAGACAAATTCTTAGGCAGTATCACCTGATCATGGAGATAGTTGATCTCCGGGAGATCAAGGTCAGGAGAGTTGACACGAAAAATAACACGGCGGATCTACTTACGAAGGCCTTTCCCTAGAGAGACTTTAAGGGATGTTGGGTATGAGATACTACAACAACTGGCCTTAGTGCATGTGGGAGATTGTTAGTTATATGTATACCCTAGAGGCCATTATTGTACATGATTGTATATTATAGTGGATACTTGGACATATATAGGAAGGACTTTCTTGCTTGACATGATAGTATGCTATCTGGTTACTCTCTATCTTAACATGTATACTTGTATCATGATACTATCTCTCTGTTACATGTTGATAAAATCCTTAGAAGGTGAACTTGACTACCAGGACTATGATGCAGATCATACTAGTGGGGCCAGTGAGTCCAAAAGTACATCCTTTAATTGTTCCTAGTCGGGGGAGTATCGAGATGGGGCATCGATATTCCAGAGTATACTAGTGTGCACGATTCTTGACCGTGTATGGGGCGATGGTTGATCCTACAACCATTGGTGTTTGACATCGGAGAATGTGCACGGGTGCTCATTGGAGAATGGGTACACCGAACAGGACTCACCGAGAACTCCTAGATGGTATTATACCTGACGTCAGATAGCAGTTCTTTGGTGACGCTGGTATAGGTTAGTCTGTAGACCCGAGATTGTCATAGATTCTTGTGTGATTCCTACTGCGCTTTGATTTCCTCCCTACCACGTTCAAGAGAGCGTGCAAACAGGTGGATTTTAGGTAAAGTCCCGAGTCACATGGAGGCAATGAGCGATAGGAGGGGTTTCGTCTCTCCCAGTATTGGGGGTTGATGTTGCGTTATACTCGATTGACTATAACAGGAAGTCTCTCGCCAGGGATGTTGATGAGATTTACTGGTAAATGTTATCAGTAGTTTCTCGACCTGTTATGAGCCTCACATCGGCATGACTTATCAAGTTATTAGGGTCTGACGTTTACCACCCTCAGACTAGATATATGACATATCAGACGAAGAGACCGGACTATACGGTAGTGTTACTTACTGGATTCATAGGAGTATGAGCAAGCTTGCTTATTGATCTTCTGATCGCTCAATACCTCGGTAGCCGTTACGTCCAGCTAGTACCGCTGACGGCTTGTGGGTAACTGATATGATCATTACCTACTACTAGCGTATTGATGAGTCTTTAGAGTCCTACACAGAGCTTTCCTAGCTCAAGCGAAAAGAAGTAGGGCGCATATGTGATATATGCGGGACCGAGATTAATATGTGTATGCGATACCGTATTCTAATCTCGCGATATATGATATCGGTCGGTTTTATGAGATATAACTGGGTTATTTTATCAAGTGTTGATTCGATAAGTTGATATAAATGATATCAGTCTACTATATGTGATATAACCGGATTATTAAATCAAGTGTTGATTTAATAATTATATATATATATATATATAATTATATATTTGATATATTAATATATATTAACTAATATTAGCTCACTTAAGAATTTCTTTTCTACTAATACATTAAATATATATGTTATATATTAATGTATTCTTTTATGTGTCATGCTTGATGATATATTGGACGTGGGTGTTTGAGACTCACACTATACTAAAGATAATTAGGGTAATTAATTATTAAGGAAAAATACAAAATTAGGTGGAAAATGCCTTGGTTTGGATGCTTGTAGAAGCATGTGGAAACTTTGACTTAGTCCACTAATTTTGTTTTAATCTAGATATTTATTAACCCAACCATTATCATTAGCCATGGTTAAGTCTCTACAAATATCATTTTATGATATTTTCTCACCCATGGTTCATAGAGTTCACCACTTCTTCTTCTTCTTCATCTCATTCGAGCTCTCTAGGTTTTGATAAATGAAGAAAAGAAAGAGAGAAAAATAATTCTAAAATGAGCAAAATTCCTACTTCACCAATGTATACCAAACTAGCATTTTAGTATAGGTCGTTTCATTCACTAATTCTCAATTAATGAAGATATAGCTTGAATTGGAGATTCCTCGACGTAGATCATCTTCGGCCTAAAAGATCTTTAAGGAAGCTCATTCCTTTTGCCTAGTGAAGCCCAGCGAGAGTCCAGGAGACCACTACTTAGAGCTAAGGGACTACTACACGGAGCTATAGAAGTGAAGGACTGGTCTACAAAGGTTGTATTCCTAGTTCACTTAGAGTAAAGTTGTTTACTTGCATTGAAAAACCTAATTCTCTAGTTTGATTCTAGGTTAGCATTTCTTAGAATACTAAAATTTTTAAAATTGCATGCTTGATGCCTTCTAAAACCTAATAGCCGTTCTAAGGAATCCCAACACATTTGATATTAGTGATACACACACACACACATTAAGTCGTGGGCTTGGCTGCACGGCTGCAGGGTTATGTCCCGGGCAACAGTGAACCGTAGTCTTAGGCATGCACGAGACCCTTGTTAAACACTAGTATCTTTTCCACCAATTGATTTCATTGATTTAGTGACTGATTAGTAGTGACATACACATTTCCTAGTTTACTGACATGGTACTTATATCGCACTATTCATGTTCAAATGATATTCATTGTTTTCATGTTTCTATATTCTGTCTCACCTTGCATGTTTAATAACACTGTACGCACATTATATATTTATTGTTATATGTGTTGCCCTGACGACTTGAGTGTGCATGCTCAGAGAACAAAGTGGACCCAGCCCAGGAGCAGGATCTGCCATTCGAGATCGCGGAGGTCTAGACTGCAATATCAGCGCCATTCCTTTCTACTATAAGTACATTGTTATTTCGTTGGTTAGTTATTTCTTTATGCAAAATAAATGTATCCCGGACTCTTTTATTGCAATGTAATAAAGTTTTAAACTGTGATTTCATTTACTCTAGTACTGTTTACTAACTACCATATAATACTAGAAACCGAAGTGTGACTACGGCGGGATTATTCTCTGACCATACGAGCATGGTTATAACAGTAAGTCCCTGGTCAGGGCTGATGAGATTTACTGGTAAGCGTTATCAGTAGTTTCTCGAACCGTTATGAGACACACATCGGCATGATTTATCAAGTTACTGGGGTCTGACGATTCCACCACCAGACTCGATATGCGACATATCAGACAAAGAGACCAGACTGTACGGTAAGTGTTACTTATAGGCTTCACAGGAGTTTGGACAAGCTTGCTTGTTGATCTTCTAATCGCTCAATACCTGGGTAGCCGTTACGTCCAGCTAGTACCGTTGATGGCTTGCGGATAACTAATATGATCATTATCTACTGCCGGCGTATTGACGAGTCTTTAGAGTTTCACACAGAGGTTTCCTAGCTCAAGTGAAACGAAGTAGGGTATATATGCTGATATATGCGGGGGCCTAATTAAATATGAGTATGTGATACCGTATTCTAATTTGGCCATATTTGATATCGGTAGGTTATATGTGATATAACCGGATTATTGAATCAAGTGTTGATTTAATAATATGATATACAGATAAATGATATTAGTCGGTTATATATGATATAACTGGATTATTGAATCAAGTGTTGATTTAATAATATGATATAATTATATTTGATATATTTATATATTAACTAATATTAATGCTCACTTAAGTTTATATTCTCTTAATATATATATATATATATATATATATATATATATATATATTTGAACATGGATTTATTTATTTTTGGAAATAGATAAATGAGGTGGAAATTAGAGAGATATTTGTGGCATGGTGTGAAGCATGGCTCATTCATTTGTTTATTGGTTTGCTTTCACTATTGAAGTATGGTTGGATTTTTTAATGTAAAAAAATTATGTGCTTCAATAAGTGAAGAGAAATAAGTGAAGAAAGGGAGAGCCATTCTTCACTCATGAACCTAGCTCATTTGATTATTCTCATTCACACTCCAATCTCTTCTCCTTCCTCCTCCAAGCCCTAATCCTCACATGAGTTGTGAATCCTAGGGTAGAGATTTCTAAGTGAGCTAAAACGCCTACTTCATTATCCTATTCTGGATTAGCCATTTAGATTAGGGTGTTTCCTTCACTAATAGTAGATTAGTGAAAATGTAGCTTGACTTAGAGAAGTTTCATGGTGGATCATCTTCAATCTCAAAGATCGCGAAGTAAGCTCGTTCATTTATTCAAGTGGAGCCTCGAGGAGTCGTAGGGTACACGGATCTTTAGAAATGAAGGACTTGGTCTACAAAGATTGTAACCTCTTTCATTTAGATTAGCTTGCTTTATTATATGTTAAACCCTAATACTCTAGTTTAGATCCTAAATTAGTGTGGCTTAGCACCCTAAATTTTTGTAAATTTCATATGGGATGCTTGTATTAACCTAGTGGTGGTGCTAAGAAACACTTTCAATACATGCATGAATTCGATTAAAAATACGTATATTAGATATACGTGATTTAATCGAACGACTCTGATACTAGCCGGTTTAAAAGCCAGAATATTAAGTCAAGTGTTGACTCAATGACCGTATATGCGACAGTATATGTGATATGTTCTCTACTATTGTGTATATGATACACATTTACTATGTCACTCTCTTATACATATGATGCATTTATTCACTCTCTTATTTAATATATGTTCTCTATATAAGAATAATTATTATTATATGTATATGGATACATATAATATCACTCTTTTTCTCTCTACCTTTTCATATACTTGATATATGAATATTTGGTATGTATGCATGATACATATTTACTTGTCATGAGATGACGTTGTTTTTCCATGTGATGAGGGGGTGCCCTCACTCTTAGATTGCACGCGCACATAATAAAATCGTGTTAGAGAAGATTTTTGCCCGTGCGATAGATATGGGAATAAGTTCTGGAAGAAGGTAGAAATCGTAGAGTTTCACATCGTTAAACATAGTTTTACTAGACTTTATACAACTTGGCTATATCACGGAGAAGGACAAGAAAAAGATGGTAATGCGGCAGAAGAAGATGAAGAAGACGGTAATGTGGCATAAGAAGAAGAAGACGGTAACTTCTTTCCAGGAGAAGAAATGGAGGATCTGATAGAGCCTGCCCTAGGTGATAGTATTCCTACCAAAAATGGCATTCCTTCCGGTCAAGGACCGCATGTGGATAAGTATGAAAAGTTCATAAATGATGCTAGAAGACCAATTTATGAGAATGCAAAGTATTCCACCCTATCATGGTTCATCCAACTTTTCCAGATTAAGTGCCTAATTGGATGGAGTAACAAGTCATTCACGATACTTCTGAAGTTCCTGAAAGATTCTATGCCCCTGAGAAATAACGTGCCCGATAGCTAGTACGGAGCCCAGAAGATGATGTCTGATTTGGGTCTGAAGTGTGAGAAAATTGATGCATGTCCTAAAGATTGCGTGTTGTATCGGAAAGAGAATTCAGATTTGAAAGAGTGTCCAACATACGGAGAGACCGGGTATAAATCGAAAGAATCTGATAAGAAACCCAATATACCTATCAATATAGCATGATACTTTCCCATAACACAGAGCCTTCAGAGGTTATTCAGCAGAGACAATGATTTGGTGTCACCGTGCTGCTCCAAGCGAAGATGGAAAAATGAATCATCCAAGAAATTCACCGGCATTGAAGGATTTCGATAAGATGCACAAAATATTCAGTAGTAATCCTCACAATGTCAGGCTCGGACTCGTTAGCGATGGTTTCTGCCCATTCAACTATATGACTGGAAGCCACAGCACATGGCCTGTTGTAATGATAGTTTATAATCCGTTGGCTTGGTTAGTTATGGATCAATCCTAATTTATGATACCTCTTTTTATTGATGGGCCAAACTCACCGGGAAACAATATCGACGTATATCTCTGATCTCTGATCGATGAGTTAAAATCTTTATTCATTAATGGTGTAGAGACTTACGATGCAAACACAGATACAATCATCACACTGCGTGTGGTTTTAATGTGGACAATTAATGATATTTTTGCGTATGGAATGCTATCAGGTTGGTCCGTACATGGTCATAAAGTATGCCTTTATTGCCATCAATATACAATATAATGGTTGAATTTTAGTAGGAAGGTTTGTTATTATGGTCATCAGCGTTTCCTGCCAGTAGAGCATCCCTACAGGTTAGACGCTACTCACTTTAATGGTCATCAGGAGCTTCTTAGGCCTCCAGCCTCATTGTCCGGAGAGGACGTGACTGCTCAGTGAGATGTACAATAATGTGACCTTCGAGATAGATCCGGCAAAACAGGTCAAACCACCCTACTGGAACAAATTAAGCATTTTCTAGAAGTATCCGTACTAGTCAACAAATTTAATGTGTTATTGTCTGGATGTCATGCACATTAAGTGTAAGTCCATGTCACCCACCCCACGAACTTGCGGGGAGGCGGAATATATGAAAAACGATTATCAAAGCTTCGTAACACGGACTTGAGCGCATGAATCGTATCTAAACCATTACTAGAAAACTACGAGAGGTTTAACTACTCGGATTCGAAGTTATACCTCGCGTTACTTGTCCTTCGGGTCTTCATCGCTGTCCTCCACTCCTCGTAGGTTCCTTGAAACATCAGCACCTCAACGGCCTCCTCAAATCAAAGACGATCCACCCAAGAGCTCCTACGCCAAGCTTGATCTCTAACTTGAGATAACTAGGTTGCTCAAAGTGCTAATCTAAGCTACCTAGGGGATATAGAGTGAGGTTATGGATGTATTAGTCTAGCTAACCTTTGATCTCAACACATGAGAGGTTAGGGTTAGGGTTTGAAGAGAGAGAGCTTGAGGAGAGAGAAGGTAATGATAAGAATGAATGAAAAAGCTTCTCACTTCTGATATATAATGAAGCATAAGAAAATCAAAATGAATAAATCAAAATGCATTATCATCATGCTTCATTAAATAGATACAATGAATCATCAAGTGAGTCATTAAGCAATAAATGCTTCATTCACTCACTTGAATGATTCATCTAAGTGAGTCACAAATTCATTAAATGCTAATGCCATCTTACCCTCCATGTCATCATCCTTCTAGAAGCTTCCCGGCAAATTACGAGAATGCCCCTACAATCCATGAAAACACGGAAAAACTTTAGACTGTATAAATCCAATAACCCAATACTAGAATCTGGCTTAAACCAAAGCCGGCTAGTAAAAACTGTCCGAACGTCGTACGTGCGTTTAAACACGTATGCGTCCGAACCCTTGTCGTAAAACCATACGACCTCTATATCGTGTCGCCTGGAGCAGGGAAACTCTCTGTGTGGGACTCTAAAGACTCGACACTACACTGGTAGTGGGTTTAACCACAGACCGCAAGCGGCACTAGCTGTACGTAACGGTCCCCAGGTAGATGTCAATAAGAAGGCCGATGAGGAAACCCATCCGAACTCCTACTGAGCCTAATGTGACAATCTCCGTACAGTCCGGTCTGTTCTTCTAAGACTATCGCATATTGAGCCTAGGGGGCGGCAAGCGTCAATCCCCTAATAGCGGTATAAGTCATGTCGGAGCGTAGCCTATTACATCCTGAGAAACTACTGGAGCCTACCAGTAAATCTCGCTTGCCCTGGCCAGGAACTTTGCGTAATGGCTCTCTGACACAGCGCGATATCAACTCCCAATACCGGGAGAGACGAATCCTGTCTAACTGCCTCCAAGTGCTCGGGACTGCACCCAACTGCTACCTGTTTGCACGACTCCTTTGAGCCGTGGTAGGGTAGCAATCTAAGAACAGTGGGACACACTCAAGACAAAGTAGTTGTGTCAAGTCTGCAGACTATGTTGTACTCATGTCACCTGGGAACTGTTAATTGACGATGGGTATAATACCAACTAACAATTCCCCTGCGAGTCATGTCCGGTATACCCGTAACCTAACGAGCATCTGTATACTATCTCCAGTACGACGTACTGATGGCTGTGGGACAGACCATCTCCCCAACTGGGATGAGAAGCATACACACTAGTCTACTCTGGAGTATCGATACCCTGTCTCGATAATCCTACGACTAGGGACATGTATAGGATGTTGCTTATAGACTACCCAGCCTCCACTAGTGCGACTGCCATCACAACGCTGGTAATCAAGTAAAGAACCTATGGGCTCTACTAATATGTATAAGTGATACGTTACAAGAAACATATGCACATATTAAAGTAGACTCAAACCAAGTAGCATACTACTATATTTAGCAAGACTGTCAATACAACTGAATATCCCAAGCTTCCATTAAGTAATATACATGCTAGTATGATACAATAATGGCCCCTAGGGCATATACACTAACAATCTCCCACTTGCACTAGGGCCATGAGCTGGCATATCGTAAACCTATCATCTCGAATAGCCTCTCGAACTGCGTCTGAGGAATGACCTTTGTGAATGGATCAGCAATGTTATTCTCCATCCCTACTCTTTTCACCTCGATCTCCCGGCGATTTACGATCTCCCTGATCAGGTGATACCGCCTTAAGATGTGTCTGGACTTCTGATGGGACCTGGATTTTTTCGCTAAAGCTATAGCACCGTTGTTGTCACAATACAGAGGTATTGGATCAACACTGGTAGGAACCACCTGAAGTTTTGTGAGGAACTTCTTCATCCAGACATCTTCTTTTGCGGCATCGCAAGCAGCTATGTACTCCGCTTCCATTGTTGAGTCAGCAACGGTTTCCTGTTTGGAACTCTTCCAACAGACCACCCCTCTATTGAGGATAAAGACATAACCCGACATGGACTTGGAGTCATCTTTGTCACTCTGGAAGCCGAAGTCGGCAAAGGCTTCAATCTGGAGGTCTTTTCCGCCATATACCAAGAACATAGCCTTAGTCCTCCTCAGGTACTTGAGAATGTTCTTTACTGCTATCCAGTGATTCTCCCCTGGGTTTGCCTGATACCGGCTTACTACGCTCAATGTGTATGCTACATCTGGTCTGGTACATAACATCGCATACATTATAGAGCCTACCGCAGAAGCGTAGGGTATAATCGACATGCGATCCCTTTCCAAATCAGTCTTGGGAGACATCTCTTTGGAGAGGGTGATTCTGTGACAAGCCGGTAGGTTACCGCGCTTAGAATCATCCATTTTGAATCTCTTCACTATGGTGTCTATGTACCTGAACTGCGAAAGTCCCAACATCCTTTTTGATCTATCACGATAGATCCGGATCCCCAGAATGTAGCTGGCATCTCCCAGGTCTTTCATGGAGAACTTTTGTGACAAGAATCTTTTGACTGACTGTAACATAGGAATATCATTTCCTATTAGGAGAATATCATCCATGTACAAGACGAGGAATGCTACAACTCTCCCTACAATCTTTCTGTATATGCATGGTTCATCTGGATTTTTGATAAAGTCAAATTCTTTGACAGCATCATCAAAACAGATGTTCCAACTCCGAGATGCTTGCTTTAGTCCATAAATGGACTTAAGTAACTTGCATACTTTATCGCTGCTCCCACTCTGAATGAATCCCTCTGGCTGATCCATATAGACACTCTCTTCCAAATTTCTATTTAGAATAGCCGTCTTTACGTCCATCTGCCAGATCTCGTAATCGTGGAAGGCAACAATAGCAAGAAGGACCCTAATGGATTTTAGCATAGCTACTGGAGAAAAGGTTTCATTATAGTCCAAACCAGGTCTTTGACGGAAACCCATTGCAATAAATCTAGCCTTATAGGTTTCAACCTGTCCATCTACACCAATCTTCTTTCTGAAGATCCATTTGCATCGTACAAGTTTTACCCCATCTGGAGCAAAGTCCAAAGTCCATACTTTGTTAGTGTACATGGACTCCATTTCAGTCCGCATTGCATCTAGCCATTTTATTGAGTCACCGCTCTGAATGGCTTGCTGGAAGCTAGTAGGGTCATCATTATCAATGACGCAATCTTCTCGATCCCCGTCTATAAGAAAACCGTAGTATCTCTCAGGCAGATGAGACGGCCTACTACTCCTGCGGATAGGCGCTGGGATGTCCGGTTCTCCTGAACCTTCTTGTTCTATCAAGGTTTCAGTAATAGTTTGTGGTTCTGGAATTTCTTCCAGTTCTATTGCGCTTTCACTCTTCTGATTTTCTAAAAACTCAGTTTCCAAGAAGCAGGTATGAAGAGAAACAAGACCTTTTGTTTCTCTGCGTAATAGAAATAATATCCCTTGGAGTTCTTTGGATATCCCACAAATTTGTATTTTACTGAGCGTGCCTCGAGCTTGTCCGCATGCTGCTTCTTTACAAAAACTGGACATCCCCATGTCTTAAGATACTTAAGACAGGGTTTATTCCCACTCCACATCTGATATGGTGTGGTAGGCACAGTCTTGATTGGAACTCGGTTCAAAAGGTATGCAGCTGATTCTAGTGCATATCCCTAGAATGATTGCGGCAACTCAGCGTTACTCATCATGGAATGAACCATATCCAATAGAGTTCGGTTCCGTCTTTCCGATACACCGTTATGTGTGGTGTGTATGGAGTAGTAAGCTGAGAGAGAATTCCATTCTCTTTTAAGCAACCTAGGAACTCGGTACTTAAGTATTCACCATCTCGATCAGATCTCAGTGTTTTGATACTTTTGCCTGTTTGGTTTTCCACTTCATTCTTTTATTCCTGGAATTTTTCAAAGGCTTCAGATTTATGTTTCATTAAGAAGACATATCCGTACCTCGAAAAGTCATCCGTAAAAGTAATGAAGTAAGAATAACCGCTTCGCGCATGTATAGACATTGGTCCGCACACATCATTGTGTACGAGCCCCAAGAGCTCACTTGCTCTTACTCCGTGTCCAGTGAACGGAGTCTTTGTCATCTTTCCTTTGAGACAAGATTCACAAGTAGCATAAGATTGATATTCGAACGGATTCAAATATTCTTCTTTATGTAACTTAGTTAACCTTCTCTCATTGATGTGACCCATTCTACAATGCCATAAGAAAACCTGATTTAATTCTGAAGACTTTCTTTTAAATGTGTTCTGGACACTGAAAATCTGAGCTTGATTTAATATGTATATCCCGTTTTTTAATGTACCTGATCCAATCATAACTTGATTTAGGTGGATGTGACCACATCGCTTATAAAAGTAAAATCATATCCTTCCTTAGAAAGTAAGGATACAGATATGATAAAGTTGTACCTGGTACATAAAAACAGTTACGCAGAATCATATCTGCCCAGTTGTCAGTCCAATATGATATTCCCCTACGAATTCAGCGTTCATGCTCATTCCGTTAGCAACCCTGAGTGTCATATCACCTATCCTGATAACCCTACGGTTTCTCAGAGCCTGTAATGAATTATAGATGTGAGATCCTGATCCGGTATTCAATACCCAGGAAGTAAGGTTAACTGACAAACAGTTCTCTATTACACACACACCCGAAACCGAAGCCACAACATGTTTCGAATTCTGGCTACTGGCTTTGCTAACCCTATAATCCTTCTGCCAATATTCATTCCCGTAACAATAAGAACGTCTCTCTTTTACTACATCCAGTCCCAAAACTTTTGCCCTTCCCTTTCCTTCTACTTCCCTGGTTTCTTTCAAGGTAGAAGGCAGAGACTGTAGAATCAAGTCAGTATCTGACCCGTTCTCCGACGTGGTCTTCAGGTCCGTGAGCTCATCAATATAGCTAGTCATTGTAAGGACGTTGTCCCCTACAGATGACCCGTTAGCCAACATCGCTTGAATTAATTCGTTCGAGATCTTATATCTTGCGATATGAGATTGCTTTCCATATAAATCTTTGTTATGGAGAAAGATGGACTGAGTCCATCTTCTCATATTGCTTCTGGTATACACCATCAATTAAAGCTAACACGAGGCACTTGGCTTTCGCTTTATCCTTTTCCCTTGTCTGACGGATATCCATATCCGCGACAGTGGAAACTGGACCTGGGACGGCGGGATCTTGAGTAGTAATAGGGTGGTCCAGCTTGTCATAGGCAATGGACATCTGGACAGACCTTTGCCTGTCATATAAGTCAGATTCAGTCAATTTGTTATCTAGATGTAACCTAGTCGTGGTCACAAGATCGCTGCAATTAAGAGAGAGAGAGAAGAAAACACTTTAGCATGATACTCTTGCAAGTTTAGAGTGGTTTTTAATTTATCTAAATAGGATGGCTCCCACTGTTTCTCGAATCTCTCCTTAAACCATAAAAGAAGAATTAGCCAGGATTATTCTCACCGTACAATTCTTGCTTAACCGTTCATCCAGGTCAGTATCGATACTTCAAGGGAGGTTTTCCAATGCTTTCGTGAAGTTCCTTAATTAAATAACCTCTTTTCTCTGGGGGCGTAGCCCCGCTGACACCTTTCTAGGCACCTACTTGGTTTATAGCATTGATCGTTAAATGACGAATCTCCTAATAAGTAGCATGTACTCACAGTAGGATCGGGATTCAAAATATCATCGTATGATAATGTTGAAGGAATCCTACCAACATTCATCAAACTCCAAAATGGTATGCATCTCTCTGCAAATTTTAGTTTCTTTAGAAATTCCCGATGTGGATTTTTGCCCCATGCTCTTATGACCTTGACTTTGGCAAACAAATCATAAGTCATATGTCAAGTTCTACCCGTCAATTTCCAGGTTAATTTGAACCCATCCGTACATACCCTTGACTTTGGCCAACAAAGAAGTACGACTGTCCCAAACCAGCGCATCTATCTATGCTGCATATGAATATTCAATAGCTACCAAACACTATGCCTTGACTTTGGCCAACAAATACAGCTTGAATACTATTGACTATCCATATGAAATGACGGAGGGGTACGACTGGTTTTGGTAAAACCGTGAACGTAGTGAACTTGATATAATCGAAGGAACCTGATACTTTTTAAAACGAGTGGTTAAAGCTCCACAATTAAAAATTCTAATCTTTTTTAAAATAACCGAGTGGTTTCTTTTTAATTTTGTTCCAAGGATTTAACTTTGGTTTATTTTCTTTGCATTATAATAATGCGTCCCATCATTTATCCTATCATTGCAGAAAACAACGAAAATACTACGTCCTCTTATGCCATCCGCATTCGCCACTGGGCATCACCCGTTAGGTTATTTAACTAACGACAGAGCGGGGGTTGGGCTAGCGCGGGTGTAAAACATAAGTGACGTCTAATAGCTATCATATATAGATATTGTACATTCGTCAGACGGAATAATAGGCATTTCAGATCACAGATGAACTTTATTGGATATGCAAGTAATCCGCGTTTGCTTTGAGCCTGCAACAAAAGACAGATTATACAGTTGTGATGAATAGCCATTACCCCACCCTAGACCCCTACGGGTACGGCAAACTACCCGCCAAGTACCCGAAGTAAAGCGGTCTCCCTCAACAACGTGAGTAGGCCACTAAACACTTCAAAGTATCCGGTAGTTTGTGCACCCCACCTTGGGTCTATCCTAGGAGCAAAAATAGTAAAATGAAATAATACAACGGTGGCTACAACCGCAACCTGGATGTGCCCCGCAAAATAATATTATAGGATATTACAATTACATCGAATGAATGAATATAATAACCCATCTCAAACCCCGGCTAATCATCACAACAGTCCAATACAGTTTATATACACAAACAGTAAGCATTACAGAAATGTGCAACCCCCTGCCAACCGACATACTAGCAGTTAGGAGAGCTTTACGAACACATTAAACATTACAGATAAAACCCCGATTAGCAATTAGCTTAGAACATCGATCTACTACCTTTATCCGTGTCTACCCCAAAAGCAAAGCAGCACAGAAGTAACCTGGGTAGAAACAGAACATTCTGGAAAACAGAAAACCATAAAATATGAATTACAGAGGAAATCTGAGTCAACTCGGAGTTGACTCGGCGGCAGATCCGCGGCCAAAAGCACCATCTTGCCGCGGATCCGCGGCCATCCTGCCGAGTTAGGATCTCGTATTTTCTCAGAATTCTTATATTTCCCTGCTGTGAATTTTAAGGCATATCAAATAATTTTTTAGACAAGTTTAAAATTAACAGAACTGTTAAGGTAAGGTTTTTCGTTTTTCACATTTTTCTGTCGATCGAACTTCTAATTAGTTGCTAACAAACTAGTAATGGTTTAGTTGGCTCTGATACCACTGTAAGTCTATGTCACGCACCCCACGAACTTGCGGGGAGGCGGAATATATGAAAAACGATTATCAAAGTTTCGTAACACGGACTTGAGCGCATGAATCGTATCTAAACCGTTACTAGCAAACTACGAGAGGTTTAACTACTCGGATTCGAAGTTATACCTCACGTTACTTGTCCTTCGGGTCTTCATCGCTGTCCTCCACTCCTCGTAGGCTCCTTGGAACATCAGCACCTCAACGGCCTCCTCGAGTCAAAGACGATCCACCCGAGAGCTCCTACGCCAAGCTTGATCTCTAACTTGAGATAATTAGGTTGCTCAAAGTGCTAATCTAAGCTACCTAGGGGATATAGAGTGAGGTTATGCATGTATTAGTCTAACTAACCCTTGATCTCAACACATGAGAGCTTAGGGTTAGGGTTTGAAGAGAGAGAGCTTGAGGAGAGAGAAGGTAATGATAAGAATGAATGAAAAAGCTTCTCATTTCTAATATATAATGAAGCATAAGAAAATCAAAATGAATAAATCAAAATGCATTATCATCATGCTTCATTAAATAGATACAATGAATCATCAAGTGAATCATTAAGCAAAAAATGCTTCATTAACTCACTTGAATGATTCATCTAAGTGAGTCGCAAATTCATTAAATGCTAATGCCACCTTACCCTCCATGTCATCATCCTTCTAGAAGCTTCCCGGCAAATTACGAGAACGCCCCTACAATCCGTGAAAACACGGAAAAACTTTAGACTGTATAAATCTAATAACCCGATACTAGAATCTGGCTTAAACCAAAGCCGTCTAGTAAAAACTGTCCGAACGTCGTACGTGCGTTTAAACACGTATGCGTCCGAACCCTTGTCGTAAAACCATACGACCTCTATATCGTTTCGCCTGGAGCAGGGAAACTCTCTGTGTGGGACTCTAAACACTCGTCACTAGGCTGGCAGTGGGTTTAACCACAGACCGCAAGCGGCACTAGCTGTACGTAACGGTTCCCAGGTAGATGTCGATAAGAAGGCCGATGAGGAAACCCATCCGAACTCCTACTGAGCCTGATGTGACAATTTCCGTACAGTCCGGTCTGTTCGTCTAAGATTATCGCATATCGAGCCTATGGGGTGGCAAGTATCAGTCTCCTAATAGCGGTATAACTCGTGTCGGAGCGTAGCCCATTACACCCTGAGAAACTACTGGAGCCTACCAGTAAATCTCGCTTGCCCTGGCCAGGGACTTTGCGTAATGGCTCTCTGACACAGCGCGATATCAACTCCCAATACTGGGAGAGACGAATCCTGTCTAACCGCCACTGCCTCCAAGTGCTCCGGACTGCACCCAACTGCTACCTGTTTGCATGACTCCTTTGAGCCGTGGTAGGGTAGCAATCTAAGAACAGTGAGACACACTCGAGACGAAGTAGCAGTGTCAAGTCTGCGGACTATACTTTACTCATGTCATCTGAGAACTGTTAACTGACGACGGGTATAATACCAACCAACAGTTCCCCTGCGAGTCCTGTCCGGTGTACCCGTAACCTAACGAGCATCTGTATATTATCTCCAGTACGACGTACTGATGGCTGTGGGACAAACCATCTCCCCAACTGGGATGAGAAGCGTACACACTAGTCTACTCTGGAGTATCGATGCCCTGTCTCGATAATCCTATGACTAGGGACATGTATAGGATGTTGCTTATAGACTACCCAGCCCCATAAGTGTGACTGCCATCACAACGCTGGTAATCAAGCAAAGAACCTATGGGCTCTACTAATATATATAAGTGATACAAGAAACATATGCACATATTAAAATAGACTCAAACCAAGTAGCATACTACCATATTTAGCAAGACTGTCAATACAACTGTGAATATCCCAAGCTTTCATTAAGTAATATACATGCTAGTGTGATACATTAATGGCCCCTAGGGCATATACACTAACATTAAGAAGGGAGTATCCGAGCACGCACTCAACTTGCTTTTTTGTAAATCTCGTAGAGCGTGCATTGTTCGGAGAGCGCGCATTGGTACGGGGCGATGGCTGATCCCATAGCCATTAGTGTTTGACACCAATGATTGTATACATGTGTTCATTGGATGAGTTATACTAGACAGACTCACTGAGAACTCCTAGTTGGTATTATACCAATGTCAGAGAGCAGTTCTCTAATGATGATAGTGCACGGTAGTCTCTTGACCTGAGATGGACACAGTGTCTTGTGTGTGTTCCAATTATACTTTGATTACTACCCTATCACGACTCTATTGAGTCGTGCAAACATGTTTTAGTTGGGTATAGTCCCAAAACACATGGAGACAGTGAGTGTTCAAGGGGATTCGTCACTCCCGATATAGGAAGTCGATATCGCGCTGTACAGGACATGACTATAACCAAAAGTCTGTGGCCACAGTGGTAGAGATAAACTGGTAAGTGTTACTAGTTGTATCTCTTTGGTTATGAATTCTCTGTCGGCATGACTTATCGGTTTATTAAGGGTCTGACGGATTTCACCCCAGACCCGGTATGTGATACTTTTTGACGAAGAGGCCGGACAGTATGGTATTCATCGCTGATAGATTTTGTCGAGTCCGGATGAGTTAGCTCGTTGACATGCCTTTATCTTGATCGTACCTGAATAGCCGTTATGTGCAGCTAGTACTGTTAACGACTTGCGTGTTAACCCATGAGGGGATTGAATCTGAAAGTGTTTCGGATTCAATCGGATATAACCCACGACCAGCTTATTGACAGGTCTTTAGAGTCTCGCAACGAAAGTATCTATCCGGGCAAAATAATGATGTGGCATGCGTAGAAGTTACGTGTATGAGTTCGACTAAAAATACGTATATTAGATATACGTAATTTAATCGAACGACTGTGATACTAGCCAGTTTAAAAACCGGAATATTAAGTCAAGTAGACTCAATGACCGTATATACGACCGTATATGCGATTTGTTTTCTACTATTATGTATATGATACGCACTCACTTTGTCACTCTCTTATGCATATGATGCATTTATATATTCAATCTCTTATTTAATATATATTCAATAATTATTATTATATGTATTTGGATACATAATATCACTCTCTTCCTCTCTACCTTACATATACTTGCTATATGAATATTTGGTTTGTATGCATGATACATAGTTACTTGTCCTGAGATGACATTGTTTTTCGATGTGATGAGTGGCCCCCCTCACTCTTGGATTGACAACCAGAGAGAAAGAGGGAAAACAGGTAATTAGTGAGGTTACATCTCAAAAATTAAGAAAATAAGTGTAAGAAGTTGTTTTTCCTTTGTTGTTTTTGAGAGAAAAAATGAGAAAATACCACACGTTTTTTAGTCATAATAGTTGAGAAGGGGTGATGCAGCTGTCGACGTGTTTCATGCTTGTCATTTAGGTAACAGACAAAACAAGAAGGAACTCATCTTATAACAAAACACAAATTAAAATATTCTCCACCACAAACAACATCCATAAATAGGACTCGACAGAAGCAGATTTTTCGCACACAACCACAAATTTTGATTATCACAGAATCCAAACATATATACTTCAAAATGGGGCTCTGCCAAGATCAATCCACACCTTTGATTCTTGAGGAGAACAATATCGTTCGTCCAACTGCGAATTTTAGCCCCAGCGTTTGGGGTGACTACTTCATTTCCTACTCTTTGTTGCCTTCGACACTTGAGGCAAGTTTTTTTTTTCTTTTTCTGAACTGGCCCGTAAGCCTCACCCCCACATGCACACAACACACCCATCCAAACAGTACACAACACACACGGATCTTGGAGGCGCATGAATTTACTCGGAAAGTATTAAATTGTGACCACTTGCCTCCCCAAGGATCGAACCTTACACTTTCCCCAAAAGGGAAAGTTCCTTAACAACCGAGCTAATGCTCATTGGTGAGGCATGCATGTTCTTCTTAATGCATAGTATATACATGTCTATTTAAATTTGACTGGATGCAGCCGAAGGCCAAAGAAATGGAAGAGCTGAAAGAACAAGTGAAGGCAATGTTAATGAAAAGTGACGATGACCAAGCTGAAACATTGAGATTAATTGCTGATCTCCAACGGCTTGGGATAGCATATCATTTCGAAGAAGAAATTAACAAGTCACTAAAAGGTATAGAACACGATGATGAATACATCGCGGACTATAATTTACAGACGGCGACTCTTCGTTTCTGGTTGCTTAGACAACATGGGTACAATGTCTCCTCTGGTAAAAAAAGATCAGCTAGTTAATTTTAGAGCTAAATTTAATCTATAAATTTTCTTATATGTAACAAAATGTACATGTTGATCAATTCTTTATCTAGATGTGTTTAATTATAAGTTCAAAGATGAAGAGGGGAAGTTCAAGGAAGAGCTAACTAGTGATGCCAAGGGCTTGCTTTGTTTGTATGAGGCTAGTTGGCTTGGCACACAAGAAGAAGCGATACTGGATGAGGCCATGGATTTTGCAAAGAAACATATGGAGCTTGTGTTGAAGCGCAGTACCGATGATATGAAACATTCGATAGAGCGTGCATTGGAGATGCCGTACCATAGGAGCTTGGGGAGGCTAGAGGCAATTCATTACATCAGGAGTTTTGATCATCATGAAGACAAAGTGTTAAGTAGCCATGTCTTGTTGGAGCTTGCCAGGCTTGACTCTAATCTTCTCCAATCACTGCATCAGGCTGAAATCAAAGCTATCTCAATGTAAATACATTTTCTTTCATCTTTTTTAAGTCTTTCCAGTAAACTAATTTTTTTTGTTGAGATAATACGTGGATAAACTATTTATATATATAACACACACCCCCTTCATAAATGGAAAGATCCCGGGCACGATCCCGGGGTCTTCTAAGTGGGCTACTCCAAACCATTAAGTAAACTAATATATATATATATATATATATATATATATATATATATATATATATGAGAATAATGGAGGAAAGATGCCATAGGACGGAATTTCCTTCTATGGCGTCGAAAAATTACAATCTCCGTCGTGTTTTCCGATGATCGGCACCCATCATCTTCATCGTTATCATCTAAGATATGTATACGCCAAATTTCATGTGATTCTACAACCTTTTCACTGTTGAATTAGTGGGTTCAAAATTAACGGTTTACCGACAATAGAAATTTTTACATTGCTAAATCAACGATGAAAAAGTTGTAAAATCACATGAAATTTGGTGTACCCACATCTTATATGATAAAGATGAAGGTGATGGATTCCGATCGTCGGAAAACATGATAAAGGACGTATTTTTTTGACGTCAATGGAGGAAATTCCCTCCTATAACCCTTCTCTCTCTCTTTCTATATATATATATATATATATAGGAAATTCCCTCCTATGACCTCTCTCTCTCTCTATATATATATATAAGGAGAGAGAGAGAGAGAGTTTCTTATGTAAGACAGGTGAGACGTACTCTATAACATTCTATCCCACCGTGTATTTCACCAATCCTGGCTGTTCACTGTGATCTGCATGTCACCATACTCTGCGTATCAATTTTCATAAGATTCCTACACTTTTAGCACGCACGATTGGTTATATTATTTTTCAGACTGCCGATAGACGTTCATTTTCGTTCACTTGATCGCATGTGCTAGAGATGTAGCAATCTCATAAAAATTAATACGTAGGATATGCGTGATATGCCAATCACGGTGAACGATCCGGATCGGTGAAATTCATGTGGCGTAGGGTGTTATAGAGTGCGTCTCATTTTTCTCATATAAGAAAGCGTTTTGCTGGATTATATATATAAGGTGACATGAGAAGGAATTTCCTCCTATGGCGTTGAAAAAATACACCCTCCATCATTTTTTCTGACGATCAAAACTCATGGTCTTCATCTTTATCATCTAGAATGTGGACACACCAAATTTCATGTGATTCTACCATTTTTGCACCATTGACTTAGTGGGTGCAAAATTAACGGTTTACCGACAATAGAACTTTTTACATTGTTAATTTAACGGTGAAAAAGTTGTAATATCATATGAAATTTGGTGTATCCACATTTTAGATAATAAAGATGAAGATCATGATTTTCCGATCGTAGGATAAAATTGATGACGTTCCAAATTTGCACTTTAGTTGTAGACTTAAGTCCCTTTTAGTTTTTTGCTTTTGGTTTGTTGACTTGACTCCATCAACTTAATTAAATATCTAAAAATAGGTGGTGGAGAGAGATGGGTCTTGTGGAGAAGCTAAGTTTTGCTCGAGATAGAGTTGTGGAGTGCTACTTTTGGAGCCTGGGTGTTCATTTTGAGCCACGATACTCCCATGGCAGGCTTCTACTGACCAAGATAATAGCATTGACTTCAGTTATGGATGACATGTTTGATGCTTATGGCACCCTTGATGAGCTTCAGCTGTTCACTAATGTGATTCAAAGGTATATATACCACAATCTATTGGTTCAATTGTAAGTCTGCGTACCTCCATACATACATACATACATATGCATGCTCATCACTAATGTGATTCAAAGGTATATATACCACAATCTATTGGTTCAATTGGAATTTGATGCCCCCACATTCCAAAAACTGTTGATATATTGGTCCAAAATTATCTTCGGCTTCAAAATAAATTTCTATCATAAAGTCATGTGCGCAAACCTATCTTTCCATTAATAGACGAGTAATATTTTTTCTAATAGCTAGACTGGTGGGTTCTTGATTCCTCACCAGCTTTACTGTTGGATGCATGCCATTTTCAATGGCCTCACCGTCCATCGGCTTACAATTTTAAGCAACATAGACTCTCTATGGTCAAATATGTTAATGAAGTACCTGCAATTATGAATTTACTTCTTTAGGTGGGATCTTGATCATGTGGATCAGTTACCCGAGTACATGAGAGTCCATCTCGATGCATTCACGAGTGTCATCGCAGAAATCGAGGAGAAGTTGATAAGAGAGGGAAGGGTTCACCACAATCATTACTTGATAGAATCGGTATGATCCTCTCTATGATATTGATCTCTATATTTCGTTTATAATTACATATTATATAAATAAATAAATAGTTAATTAGTACTTATGATCATGATATAAACAGATAAAGGCTTTGGTTAAGGCATACTTTGAGGAAGCCAAATGGGCAAGTGAAGGATATATGCCAACACTAGAAGAGTATCTGAATATTTCAGTTATGAGCAGTACTATACCTATGTTCACTTGTGCATCCCTCGTTGTTATGGGAGAAGAAGCCGCCGACAATGTCTTAGCTTTGGTGCTTGAAGTTCCTAAGATTGTTGAAGCCTCAGCTCTCATTGGAAGGATAATGAATGATCTTGTCTCGACAGAGGTATATTATATCAATAATTAATGGATGTTGAATCATATACATTAGAAGAAACTGAAGTTTTTACATACCAAACTAAAGTTTTCATCATAATTGACTGTTGTAGCTTGAACAAGAGAGAAAGCATGTGCCTTCGAGCGTGCAATGTTACATGAACGATTACGGAGTCACGGAGCAAGAGGCATGCACCAAACTTGACACAATGGTTGCAAACGCATGGAAAGATATGAATGGAGAATGCCTCCAGATATCGTCGAGTCATCAAAAGCATCTCAATTTGCTAGCTCTGAATTTGGCTCGTACATCCGAAGTCGCATACAAGCATGAAGATGGGCACACACATCCCGCAGGAGAGATGAAAGAAAACATCTCCTTGCTACTACTCCATCATCCTATACAAGATTATTAGAAAGTATAATTTCAAATATTAAGGAAATTATAATCTGTCGTCTCTGGTAGCACTAAGATTAAGCTTATTCTCCCGTTGTGATTCTATGTATAAATTAAAAGAGAATAAAATCATCATATCGTATAAGGTTCTCTCTTATAAACAACCTAAAACTTTGTTATCTTCATACATCGTCACCTCATAGACTTTATAAGTTTGGGATTTGACCGCAGCACAGAGTAAACACAAAATCGGATTCGATGCAGCAGAAGATGTAACGACCGTGTGGTTCATTAAGTACTTGTTTTATAAAACAAATTATTTTGTTTAAGAAAAGAATTGTGATTTTTAGAAATAATAATTCATTAAAAGATTTGGTTGGATGGAATTTTTTTTTGAAAAGATAAAATAATTTATTTGTAATTTAGAAGTGGAGAATAGTATTAGGGCCTGATTGGTTGGGCTGTTGCGAAAAGAGTTTTTAGCAAAAGTGCTGTTGAATAAAACTCTTTAGGCAAAAGTGCTGTTGTAAAATATGTTTTTTGATTTGAAAAAACTGTTTCGTTCAAAAAGCTGTTAGGAATTGCAGAAATACTGTTGACTGTTTAAATGATTATAAAGAACATCATTTTTCTTAATATTTGAGAGAAATCAGTGAAGAAAACATAACTTTTTTTAATTTATAATTTACTTTCAAACGATTTACAAAGATCAAAAGATCTGCACAAAAATATCTGTAGAAAAATATTTGAGATCCATTATCTTGATCTATGGATTCTTCGTTGAAGTCGAGAGGTTTCGATTCTCTGATACATGAAGCTCAAAAATTGGATCTCATCGATCAACCTCTTGATGACCGTGTCGAGTTCGGGGGCCTCAATATTCTAGGCATCTTCGTCATCATGTTTTAGAGCTTCGATCGCTCCAGAGGTCTCGATCGTCTCGATTGTTTAGGGCTTCGAACCGGAAAAATGATAAGAAGAGAAATTAAGTGTAGGCGTTTCCTGTGCTATTTTTCTATCAAAAAATTTCACAAAAATTCCAGAAAATCTGTGACTCCCTGTTCTAGCCGCTGACCAAAATTCGTGACGATCGAAGCTTGGTGGTAGAAGATACAGTTTAAACAAGCCCCTGATTCAAGTTTTGATATCCCGTTTGATGTAAGTTCTCCAGCTCCCTTCTCATCCGGTTCACTGTCTTCTACTACCATGAACGCCCGCTTCGACTTAGGAATATGAAACTATAATAAATAATTGTTAAAAACGGTCTTCTTTTAGTATTGGTTTCATATTAAACTTCAATAAAATATAAAGTAATTAGACTTTGATTTCTATCCTTGCCCTTGTCGTCTATGCTTAAGAAACTTGTTTGTAGACCGCGGCGAATTTGTAATGTTTTAGTCTTTAAAAATGGCCGTTAATAGACACTTATATAGCAACACAATTGATGACGCTCAATATTGGTGATCTCCCGGATCACGACACGTGACAGATGACGTATCCAAGAACTCAGAAAAAAGGGCCGACAGGAACCGACCCGGCCACCCGCGTACCCGACCTGCAAGCCCTAGCCGGCTCTCCTCAGAGCCCCCTTGAAATTGGCCTCTTCGGCCACTCAGCTCGTCCCGAGCCGCCGCAAGACCAAGACTCCTTGGCCTTTTCGCTCGTCCCGAGCTCCCCAGCCGAGGCCGTCTTCCTCGGTTCTTTGACCGACCGACTCCACCACTCGCAGGCGTAACCGCCGCTCCGCGAATCTCGCAATGCGCTGATTCTCTGCCAGCAACATCTCACGTTCCACGCCATCACGATCCCCATTAATGGGCGATCCGTTCTTCACGCAGGCGTGACGTCGGGAGCATAACTGCCGGCGAGATCTTCGCGCCTACTGTTGCATGCTGCCGCCGCTATAAAAACCCCCATCACAGAGGGGTCAAGTAAGCTATTTTTTACTCTTTAAGCCGTTACTCTGCTCGGATCTATCACTAACTTGAGCGTCGGAGGGTCCTCGGTGGTACCAAACCACTCCGGGACTTCTTTGCAGGTACTCGGCACCAACTCTCTTACTTCACCTCTTCCTCCAAAAACCCATTGAGACCCACACGTAACGGAGGATAATCAACTAAGTTTATCGCGAGATCAACGGAAGACAACGTCTGACGGAGGCCTGAAAATGACCTCCATCAGTTGGCGCCGTCTATGGGAAAAACTCCACAAAATACAAAGTTAGCCTTCCGATCTCCAACCACATGGCAAGCGATCATCATGAAGATCCAGATACCAGCCGCCGCCTCCTCCTTACCGGAGGCACGGATGAACCTCCTCTGGCGACCATCATCAACGCCCTCGCCGGCCGAATAGACCGGCTACATGGCCCTAGATCGCCGCTCCTCCGCTTCCAGGAGACTCTGCCCTCGTTGGTATGGTTGACCACCAGCAGGTCTCACAGGCCGATACTCTCTGAGGCCCGCTGGACGCCCTACGGCTCCGCGCCAAGACCCGCTGAGTAAACTCGTACTCAAAGCGCGACAACAAGAACGCCGTGCCATCCCCGGACAATCCACCACAAGGAATTACCAGCGCCAAGCCGCACAGAGAGAATCAAGCAGCCCACTCTCGACCCGACCCACAAAATAAATCGGAACGAGAATGGGGGGCTAAGGCAACCGCGCAGCTTCACTGCCCGGTTATCCTTAGCAGGCCTCCTACGGCCCCTCCAACGCTAAGGATCAAAGTCCTCCTTAGAGGCGGCCGAGCGGCTTCCCTGCTCGGCTATCCCTGGCCGGTAGCTTTCCTACTCGCAACGCCAGGGATCGAAGCCCTCGCCAAGAGGCAACCGCCAAGCTTCACTGCCCAGTTATCCTTAGCAGGCCTCCTACGACCCTTCCAACGCTAAGGATCAAAGTCCTCCTTAGAGGCGGCCGAACGGCTTCCCTGCTCGGCTATCCCTGGCCGGTAGCTTCCCTACTCACAACGCCAGGGATCAAAGCCCTCGCCAAGAGGCGACCGCGCAGCTTCACTGCCCGGTTATCCTTAGCAGGTCTCCTACGGCCCCTCCACCGCTATAGATCTAAGTCCTCACTAAGAGGCAGCCAAGCAGCTACCCTGCTCGCCCATCCCTGACGGGTAGCTTCCCTACCGCAATACCAGGGATCAAAAAGTCCTCCCAGAGGCAGTCGAGCCCGAGGATCCCTCGCTCGGCTATCCCTGACGGGTAGCTTCCCTACCGCAACGCTAGAGATCAAAAAGTCCTCCCAGAGACGGTCGAGCCCGAGGATCCCTCGCTCGGCTATCCCTGGCGGGTAGCTTCCCTACAGCAATGCCAGGGATCAGAAAGTCCTCCTAGAGGCAGTTGAGCCCGAGGATCCCTCGCTCGGCTATCCCTGACGGGTAGCTTCCCTACCGCAATGCCAGGGATCAAAAAGTCCTCCCAGAGGCAGTCGAGCCCGAGGATGTTTCGCTCGGCTATCCCTGGCGGGTAACTTCCCTACCGCAACGCCAGTGATCAGAAAGTCCTCCCCGAGGCAGTCGAGCACGAGGATCCCTCGCTCGGCTATCCCTGGCGGGTAGCATCCCTACCGCAACGCTAGGGATCAGAAAGTCCTCCCAGAGGCAGTCGAGCCTGAGGATCCCTCGCTTGGCTATCCCTGGCGGGTAGCATCCCTGCCGCAACGCCAGGGATCAGAAAGTCCTCGAAGAGGCAGTCGAGCCCGAGGATCCCTCGCTCGGCTATCCCTGGCGGGTAGCTTCCCTACCTCAACGCTAGGGATCAGAAAGCCCTCCCAGAGGCAGTCGAGCCCGAGGATCTCTCGCTCGGCTATCCCTGGCGGGTAGCTTCTCTACCGCAACGCCAGGGATCAGAAAGCCCTCCCAGAGGCAGTCGAGCCCGAGGATCCCTTGCTCGGCTATCCCTGGCGGGTAGCTTCCCTACCGCAACGCCAGGGATCAGAAAGCCTTCCCAGAGGCAGTCGAGCCCGAGGATCCCTCGCTCGGCTATCCTTCAGGACAAAAGCCCTCGCCAAGAGGCACCGGACAGTAATCCTGCCCGGCCAAGGGTCCTTGGTAGGCTTATTACAGCCCTTCCCCCGCTAAGGACCAAGGTTCTCCCAGAGGCAATCGAGTCCTTGCTCGGCTATCCCCGGCTTGTAGCTTTCTACCACAACCGACAGGGATCAAAGTCCTTGCCAAGAGGTACTGGGCAGTAACCCTGCTCGGTCCCCGTCCTGAAGGATCAAAAGTCTACCCAGAGGTAGTCGAGCCCGAGGATCCCTCGCTCGGCTATCCTTGGTGGGTAGCTTCCCTACCGCAACGCCAGGGAACAGAAAGTCCTCCCAGAGACAGTCGAGCCCGAGGATCCCTCACTCGGCTATCCCTGGTGGGTAGCTTCCCTACTGCAACGCCAGGGATCAGAAAGCCCTCGCTAAGAGGCGCCGAGCAGCTACCCTGCTTGGCCATTCTTCGCAGTCCTCTCACGGCCCCTCCAGCGTCAGAGATCAAAGCCCTCGCCAGGAGGCACCGAGCAGCTACCCTGCTCGGCCATCCTTCGCAGGCCTCTCGTGGCCCCTCCAGCGTCAAGGATCAAAGCCCTCGCCAGGAGGCACCGAGCAGCTACCCTGCTCGGCCATTTTTCGCAGGCCTCTCGTGGCCCCTCTAGCGTCAAGGATCAAAGCCCTCGCCAGGAGGCACCGAGCAGCTACCCTGCTCGGCGCATCCCCAGCGGACATCCTCCTGCCCATCAGACGCTGATGGTCTGAAGCCCTCGTCGCGAGGCCGTCGAGTTCCTTCTTGCTCGACGCATCCTCAGCGGGCATCCTCCTGCCCGTCAGACGCTGATGGTCTGAAGCCGTCATCGTGAGGCCGCGAGTTCCTTCCTGCTCGGTGCATCCCCAGCGGGCATCCTCTTGCCCATCAGACACTGATAGTCTGAAGCCCTCATCGCGAGGCCGCCGAGTTCCTTCTTGCTCGGCGCATCCTCAGCGGGCATCCTCCTGCCCGTCAGACGCTGATGGTCTGAAGCCCTCATCGCGAGATCGCCGAGTTCCTTCCTGCTCGGTGCATCCCAGCGGGCATCCTCCTGCCCACCAGACGCTGATGGTCTGAAGCCCTCGTCGCGAGGCCGCCGAGTTCCTTCCTGCTTGGCGCATCCCCAGTAGGCGTCCTCCTTCCCATTAGATGCTGAGGATATCAAGCCCTCATCGTGAGGCTGTCGAGTTCCTTCCTGCTCGGCGCATCCCCGGCGGGCATCCTCCTGCCCATCAGATACTGAGGATCTTAAGCCCTCATCGTGAGACCGCCGAGTTCCTTCCTACTCGGCGCATCCCCAGCGGGCATCCTCCTGCCCATCAGATGCTGAGGATCTGAAGCCCTCATCACGAGGCCGCCGAGTTTCTTCCTGCTCGGCGCATTCCCAGTGGGTAGCTTCCTACCCAACAAGAGACATCAGGTCTATCCAAGTTCGAGTAATCCCCCATCGACTTCGGGGCTATGGAGATGACTCCTTCTCGGCAGCGCTTGGCACACTTGGCAAGTAATCGAAATCAACTCGGCGACCGATCGCTCCGCTTATCGTTCCCGCACTGGGCTGCATCCCATCAGACGCCGCAGGTCTGCAGACGTCGCGTCGGCCAACCGACGCTTGACATGCAGACAGTCGCTTCAGTGACAGGATGCACAAACCGGTGCACCTTCCTTAAATGCAGAGATCTCACCCCGGGAGGCCCGGCAGACTACTCCTGACCGGACCCGCTGGCCGGTCGGGACAAGAGTGGGGGGCTAATGATGATGCTCAATATTGGTGATCTCCCGGATCACGACACGTGGCAGATGACCTGTCCAAGAACTCAGAAGAAAGGGCCGACAGGAACCGACCCGGCCACCCTTGTACCCGACCTGCAAGCCCTAGCCGGCTCTCCTCAGATCCCCCTTGAAATTGGCCTCCTCGGCCACTCAGCTCGTCCTGAGCCACCGCAAGACCAAGACTCCTCGGCCCTTTCACTCGTCCCAAGCTCCCCAGCCGAGGCCGTCTTCCTCGGTTCTCCGACCGACCGACTCCACCACTTGTAGGCGTAACCGCCGCTCCGTGAATCTCGCCATGCGCAGATTCTCCGCCAGCAACATCCCACTTTCCACGCCATCACGGTCCCCATTAATGGGCGATCTGCTCTTCACGCAGCCGTGACGTCGGGAGCGTAACTGCCGGCGAGATCTTCGCACCTGCTGCTGCATACTGCCGCCGCTATAAAAACCCCCATCACAGAGGGGTCAAGTAAGCCATTTTTTTACTCTTTAAGCCGTTACTCTGCTCGGATCTCATCACTAACTTGAGAGTCGGAGGGTCCTCGGTTGTACCAAACCATCCTGGGACTTCTTTGCAGGTACTCGGCACCAACTCCTTCACTTCACCTCTTCCTTCAAAAACCCATTGAAAGCCACACGTAATGGAGGATAATCAACTAAGTCCACCGCGAGATCAACGGAAGACAACATCTGACGGAGGCCTGAAAAGGATCTCCATCAACAATGCAAATTAAATAAAAGAACGTTTTCAGGAATTTTCTGTGTATCCATATTAAAACCCTTGTATCTTGGACATAGGATCTTCGTTTTGAACATACTCTCGGTGTAACAGTATCCGCTCGAAAATATCTACACTTTTACGTTGAGAACTTTTTCTTAAAATGATGCTTATACCTGTTTTTCTGCACTTCAAATAATTGCATGTATTTTTCCAGAAACTTTTAATTTTAGAACCTTCGTAATTAAACTCCCGTAACTCCTGGGCCGAACTCCATTTTAAACGATTTTTTCACCGATCAGGATCTACATAGAAAGACCTACATTTTCTGTGTAGGAGACTTGCTAAAAACATCTAAACCCAGTTAACGATGCATCAAGTTACTATACACATTTTAAAACAACTTAATATGCGATCCAGCATGAACTTGGAGAATACATGTTTTATACCCTGGCTTCTCTATTGCATGTACTCGAATATTCATTCATCGGTTAACCACATGCTATCAAACTCTAATTCGAGTAGTTGTTGCATGAAATATGATGATACATGCCTTTGCTTGACCTGAATTGTTCGTGTATTGTCACGCCCCGCTTCCTAAAATACGGGAGTGGATGCGCGACTCAGTCTGCAGCCTAACTATATTGAAAGATGATCTCAACTCAATATAGTTACGTTAAACGTAAAATGAAATGTATGTCAAATGTACCAAAGTAATGTAACAAAAGCAATGCATTTATTCCATTAACTCACATTTATCACATCACAATTTTCTAGATACAAAGAAGGTTTATTACATCATTGAAAAAGAAAAGCAAACCCTCAACAGACAAAAAGAAAACAAAGAACGACTAATCTCAAAGTAGTCCTCCGTCATCGCTTCCACCTCCTCAATCCATTTTTGGTCCTTTCCTTCACCTAACGGACATTTTGGAAAAAAGAAAAGAAAAAAGAAAACATCCGTCAGCGAGATAAACTCGAGTAGGATTCTCAAGATAGAATATGTGAAATAAAGCAATAGTAAGTGCAGTGAAAGTCGCATATGCAAGTATGGTTATATGTAAACAGGTGTCATCATGTACGTATGTCAAATATAAGTAAGGTATAGTCAACTAATTATAAAGTTTTAGTTAGCTTGTTTTAGTTTAGATACACAAGGGTACCGGACTCCTCGACCTTATTTCGTTAGCGCTATGGGACAACTATGGAACAACAGTAGACAGGAGAGATAATGTTCCGTTTTACCCCTGGAACCATGGTTAACACGGATGCCCTTCTTTTATTCTCTCTCTCCAACTCCCTCACATCAAGAGGACAATATTTCGGATTTAGCTTTAATTAGAAACTAATTAGTGAATTAGGCTACTTTTAAAATTATTTAGGGATTTAGCATATTTGGGTCACATCATTGACATGTAGGCACCACGTAAGATGACCGGTTTGAAATGTGCTGAAATCCAATTCCGCACTTTGCAAGTGCAAAATATGGACTTCACCCAGGTAAAATTGGGCAAAGTCAAACTCCGCACTTGCTATAAATACATATACCCGTATTTATACCAAAATATGGATACCGTATTTGTATCGAAAATACAAAATACCCGTATTCATATTAAGATAAAAATACCCGTATTTGTGTCACGACTCGTAATTTAGCATGTGACCGGCACTTAAATTACGCAACGTCTCAAGGCGTGACGTAAATCAAGTAAGCCGAAGCCCAGAAAATCTAAACCTTTTTGCGGAAAATAGTGGAGGTGCAGTTTTGAAATAAAGGTATAATGAATCATGTTTTCTTTAAATGCATAGCTAATGAAACATGAAAATGCAAGTGGATTATAGTAGAGTTGAAAAGATGTTTCGTATTTTAAAATTTCGGGCAGCACCTCCCTTGTATATTTTGGTCCAAAACCATATACACAACAATATATAGGCATCCCCAAGCGGGAGCTAGCTCTTCGCTAACCGGCGGAATCACAACTACGCAATAACATATATACGACGCCAACGACGAAGATCAACCCAGAAAGAACAATAAATGAGCAAGACATCAAAACTCAAGAAAAGCGATCATAAACCCATCGCTCTAAGTCTCGCACAATACCCTAGTCTGACTAGGTCTACCAATATACAATTTCTAGTCTCTGATTTGATTTGATGGAGTTTATCTAGATACAACGGAATATAAATACGAGAGTGGGAATGATCCAACATGTGTCCCATCTACCAAAGCAAAGCATCCTGGAAGAAGCTGTGTGCCAGCAATACCGCAACTGATCTCAAGCGGTCAAACCTACAAGAACTGTGACATAACGGGGATGAGTTGCCAACTTGTGAGTAGAAAACATCAGCAGGTAGAAATTGAATAAAACAACGATTTTCTAGGTCACTATATCCTGAAGGTAATACTATGATTATCTAGGGTGACCATATATGCATATATGTCCACAATCGATCAATGCAATGAAATATATAAATAAACATCCAACATTATATGCCTGTATGCATCTGGATATCATCCACGTGTCCATCAACGACACAAACAATATCATGGAACCTGAGTGTCCCACACCGACACTCAAACATCATGAAAACATATGCATGTATATATATATGAGGGTATCAACCACGTGTGTCCATCAACGACACATCCAAATCATGGAACCTGAGTGTCCAACACTGACACTCGAAACATCATGAAAACCCGTGTCCAGCATCGACACGTAAACCCTTATATCTCAGGCACCGCATACTCAGATCGGCCCTCATATCTATCTCATCTCAGACGCCGCATACTCAGATCGGCCCTCATATCTATCTCATCTCAGGCGCCGCATACTCCGATCGGCCCTCATATCCATCTCATATCATAACTCCAAAACGGTATCCTCCGGATATCCGCCGAGTTCTATACAATCACCGGTAGGTAGTGTTCCCTCTTCCAGACTCATCGTCTACACCACAAAAATCATTTCTTGCCCCCGGGTACCATACCGGGTCCACCATGTATCCGCAAACGGCATCCGCCAACTCCTCGAATTGGGTCTCGAAAACAAGCTCAGAACTGCGAAAACTCATGGTGGGCGTCTTGAAATATCATATCAAGAGAAACCGTGTTTTTAAAACAATATTCAATTTCCTTTGAAATATAACCACGGTTCTCAAATCCAGAGATCTCATGAAAGCAGCATCTCAATGCATATAACTATAAAGTACGACGTATGCAACATAGAGTAGTAGTATGAGCATATCGAGTATATCATGCATGCATGTCAAGTGATAGTAATAAACAGTTAATGTACTTTTACATTTAAGATTAATCTGATATGGCAATTCTACTGTGTTAGTGGCATAGCAATTGCCGATGATGAATGTGTGTGAGCCGGCAAATCTGTGTAAGTGTAACATACGCATCAATGGTAATTGTACAGGTGTACTAGCAGTTGATATCATATAACATTAAATACTGAAAATATGATAGGTATCACACGAGAAATAATCTAACATAAACATGAACTATAATAAGGTAGCCTCTTATATCAACGATCCCGCCTCACAGTATCAAGTGTCGCAGTATCCTCGATCATTATTCTCAATTCATGAGCGCGGATCAAACATTCGGTAAACGCATCGCGTACGATAATCCATTGTACGGTGACTACAATCTAGATTAAGGATCTGGCGTCCTATTCACCAGCAAAGGTACGGATCTATAATCTCGTACGACATACATTATCAATCACATAACACATCTATATCATGTCATCTTGCATATACGTCATATATTGTAAATCTCAAGTCATATCGATCTCGATCTCATATCCTACCATTATCAACTCATACTTGTCCTCTTTCAATCCATACTTATCATGATTCACTTTCTCATTTTATATTCTCATATATCAATCTGAGTCATCTATATCTATCATTAAAATATCCCACATTGTGTAATCTTATATACCTATATCACATTTTTATATATCAATCCGAGTCATCTATATCTATCATCACAATATCCTACATCGTGTAATCTTATATACCTATATCATATTCTCAAACAAATATATCCATCAGTGTCAACTTTTATCATATCATCTCTTACTAAATCTTATAATCATGTCCATAAGTTCGTAGCATATCTTTTATCAAAATTATAACTTATAAAATAATCTTCTATATCAATGGTTGCGGGGGTGCTATACGCCATCCACCCGACTTTCCCCATAGATATAAATCTACTCACATGCTAAACTCCCCACTTAGCCGAAATCGATGTGCTTCGTCATCTCGGAAGTCCACGTGAAGGTACCTACAATCAATACACAATCGCAATACTATTAAAATCAAGTCCGAAAAACCGATATGGCACACGAAGTGCTCATAGGTTAGAACCTATAAGTTACGTATACAAAATCACGAAATAACCATCGTCCGTTGACGTACAAACGTCCTACGATGGAATCCAAACTCAAATATCAAATCCCAAGTTTCATAAATCGGAAAACACAAATCAGCAACTAAGGAAAACACCTCCAAATTTTGCCTCAGGTACAATTAGCCAATTTTGCATATTGGGGAGGTCTAATTAGAAGATATAGGAACCACAGACCAAAAACCAATCAATTCCACCCTGATGTCGCCGCAATTTGCGGCCACAACTAATAAATCTGCGGCCATAACAATAGGGAATGGGCTCGGGTTTCTAGGGTAGGTTTCTGGTTGCCTGCACGTCTCTCTGTAATCGCTAAATAATTTTTAGGGTCTCCGGGTTATAGAAGATCTCAGTATCCCATAACATTTCTCACAAAAATATGATAATGAGGAATTCAAAGTTCGTGTTTTGGTTTCTAGACTCAGGTCTCGGTCCAGAAATCATCACTCAAGTCTAGAAAACACTCACTACATCTCACTTTACCACTTAACATCAACTTGTAAATTTCCAAGATCACATAACTCACTAAATCGATTTCTAAACTAACTAGGATATATAAACATAAATACTAATCTAAAAGTGAAGGGATTCCCTCATTTGGTAACTTAGGAAAATTCTTGAGTTGCCCAAAGTCTTCAAAATCCAAACTTGAAAGGTCTAAAGGGTTTAGGATAAACTTGTGCATCATTATTAGGAAAGTGGCATGGGGTTTTGAAAAAGGATTGGAGATGATACATGGAGGTAGTGAGATGAAGGATGCATGAAGAAAGAGATGAAGAAAACAATGGGGAATGAAGGAGGCAGCCAAGTCTCACTCTCTCTCTCTCTCTCTCTTATGCTCACTCTCTCACTGTGAATATCTTCTACACTCACTCTCAAATATCTCTTTTGTTTCTTTCTCTTTTTGTCTTTCCCTCATTACTTCTCTTTTCTTTTTGCTTTTCTTTTCTAAATCTCACAAACTCACAAGTCACAAACACAATGCATAACATGCACATGACATGGTACACTAATCATGGAAAAATGTAAAAATACGGATTTGGATTAATCGCGATTAGTAGTGCACTAATCAATTTAATTTAAACTTACATATATTTAATTATAAAAATGTCAAAATCCGATATATATCTTTTTAATGACTAATTCATTTTAAACCTCCGATTATTTTCCAAATATTGGTTTATATACTTATACCATTTTATGAAAAACCCCTAATCGCAAATCGAATAGTTTTCGTAAAATATATTATTTTAATATTTAATTTCCAAAAATAATATTTTATATTTCTGAAATGTTACAATTTGTATCAAGACACAAAATACCGTATTCATACAAATAGCCGTATTCGTATAAATACTGTATTTTTGTTAAAGTACAAATACCGAAAAAGTTAGCAATATAATATTAGCTCACATATCCGGTTATCTTTCAAACTTTCTAGTATTATCAAAATGTCCGATTAAAATACGTGTATAAAATACACGTATTTAATCGAACTCCCGAGCGTATCAAAATACGCATACTGCATCATTTAGCTTGAACCGGAAAATCCTTTGTATGGAACTCTAAAGACTCGAAAATACGCTGGCAGTGGATTTAATTACAAGTACGTCAGTGGCACTTGCTGTACGTAACAGCGACCCAGGTATCTGTCGAAAGAAAGGCTGACAAGCAATATCGTCTGTATCTCTACTGAGAATATAAGTGACAATCTCCATACAGTCCGGTCTGTTCGTCTAAGAGTATCGCATATCAAGTCTAAGGGGTGAAAAACATCAGACCCCTAATAACCCGATAAGTCGTGCCGATATCAAGCCCTAATACCAATCGAGAAACTACTGTACACTTTAACGACCGTTTATTAGAGACCGTAATAGTTTAAACGGTCGCTAATATGGTATTCACGACGTATTATTTATACGGTCTCTAATAAACGGTATTGGCGACCGTGTCCAAAATATTAGCGACTGTTTCAAATGATCGCTAATGCTTGGATCAGATTATATCCGCGAGCTGCCTTCTTCTTCTTCTCATTTCCCTCCCCCCACCCCATCAACCCGTGAATGTAAATTCCCAACCCTCATTTCATCATTCTTTTAAAAAAAATTATCAAACTTATTACAATTTTTTTCTTGTAGGTGTTATAGTTTGATTTGTTACTGTTGGAGCTTGCTGTAGGTTTTTTCTTTTCCAAATCCGACCAAGGTTGGTTTTTTCTCCTCCAATCCCTAATTTTTTCAATTAGAGTATTAAATTTTGAAATTAGTTGATTATTAATTTCAAAAAATTGAATCATTTATAGGACTGTGGGTTTAGAATTATGAAATTAGGGTTTGAAATTTTTTGTGATTTTGAGGTTGATGGGTTTTATCATTGAAATGCAATTGAGAAATTGAAAACATATGAAAAATTGAATTAGAAAATTTGGTAATTTAGTAATTCAGGGTAAGATGAGTTTTAAAATTGAAAATATATGAAAAATTGAAATAGAAATTTGGTAATTTAGGGTAAGATGGATGAGTTTTAGAGTGTGTGTGTGTGTGTGTGTGTGTGTGTGTGTGAACGGGTGTATGTTGTTAGTTATATGTATGCCCTAAAGGCCATTACTGTACATATGATGTATATTGTAGTGGATACTTGGACATATACATGGAGGACTTTCTTGCTCAACATGATAGTATGCTATCTGGTTGCTCTTTATCCTATCATGTACACCGATTGTCTCTATGTTACATGTTGATAAAGCCATTAGGATGAGTACTTGACTACTAGGATTATGATGCAAATCATACTAGTGGAGACAGTGTAATCGCTAAGTACATCCTTCAAATGTTCCTAGTCGTGGGTGTATCGAGACAGGGCACCGATATACCAGAGTAGACTAGCGTATAGCTTCTCGATCCATGTAGATGGGCGATGGATGATCCCATGTCCATTGGTGTTTGACATCAGAGATAGTATACGAGTACTCAGTGGAGACTGGGTACACTGGACGGACTCGCCGAGAACTCCCAGATGGTATTATACCTAACGTTAGATGGAGGTTCTCTGGTGACACTGGTACAGGTTAGTCTGTAGACCCGAGATCATCATAGAGTCTTGTGTGATTCCCACTGTGCTTTGATTTCCACCTTACCACGTTCAAGAGAACGTGCAAAACGGTGGCTTTTGGGTACAGTCCCGAATCACATGGAGGCAATGAGCGATAGGAGGGGTTTCGCCTCTCCCGGTATTGGGGGTTGATGTTGCGCTATGCTCGATTGGCTATAACAGGAAGTCCCTGGCCAGGGCTGTTTTAGAGATTATACTGGTAAGTGTTATTAGTAGTTTCTCGACCCGTTATGAGCTTCATATCGACACAATTTATTGAGTTACTGGGGTCTGACGTTTACCACCTGTTCAGACCATAATATTGCATTATTATATTCCCCATTCTTATTCTTTTTATAAATAAATAGGTGCTTTTGATGCATGTCTGCTACATGTTATAGGTTATAGGTTCTTGGACAGAAAACAGTGAAAACGATGTAAAGACGATAAAAAAACGGATTTTTGACCAACAAATAGGAGGATCTTAGTCAAGCCTAGACGAAGAATAGTTCACAATCAACAAGGCAGTGCAAGGTCTAAAATGTCAAGGCAAACAGTTAAAAGTCCGCTACAAGTTTTCACTGAAAGATCTGGAGAAGAATCAGAAGCCAAACAGAGAAATGAACTGAAGAAATAAAATACCCAAATAACCAAGAAGCAGCCCACAAAATCTCACACTTTGTTCTCACTAATAGGCCGCGGAACCGCGGCCCAAGCCTGCTATTGCCGCGGTTCCGCGGCCATATTGTGCCCGTACGCAGATATCTTTTTACCAAAATGTTTAGAGGCACTGATAAGTTGACCTAGGGCTATTTTTGTAAATTTAGACATGTGGATCAAAATGTAACCTAGGCTTTCTATCTCCTATAAATAGAACCCAAATCATTGTATTCTTTTCATGTCTCCTTTTAATAATAAATTCCAAAATTCTTTATGGAGAGCATCGGTGTTTCTTTTCAATTCATGAATTCAGATCTGACAACCCTGCGTTGATGATTGGAGAAATGCATCTGTAAGTAGATTTAATTCATTGCCCTAGTTTAGATTTCAATTCTTTGCCCTAGGTAGATTTAATTTCTCATCGTAGATAAATTGTTTAGGGTTAGCTTTGGGGAAGGCTTTTGAGAGATGTGATCTCTCATCCTTTTCTTACCCATTATATATTTACAATAGGACTCCATGCATACACGCACACACCGCGCCCTACGGCATCCTATCCCTCAAGGTAGCGGTGATACCGTAGTGTAAAAGCCCGGTTGCGCGCGTTTTCCATGGAGGTTAGGGTAAGGATCTCTAAAGGAAGGACAAGAACCTATAGGAAGGAACACCTTTCCGAATGGATCTAATCCCCTTTATTGATAATTACCATAACTCCTCATAGATCTTCCTTCGGGTATAGAAAGCGTTGAGATTTACTTGCATTTCCAAACCATCCTTAAACCTAACCCTAGCAAGACTAGATCTAGATAATCGTAGTATAGAATAATTTAGGTTTTAGATTTAATAATTAATCCGAACACCCTTCGGAATTAACTCGTTAGCGCGATTAAGAAATTCACAACATCCCTGTGGACCGACCCGTACTCACCAGCTAGCTACATGCGACGCTATTCTTGATTGCGGTTAATAGATAGTTTTTGACATACAAATCAAATGGCGCCGTTGTCGGGGATGGCGTAGATATTTCCTTTTTGCAATTTCGGGTTAATCTTAAGATTAAAAAAAATCATAAAAATCTGAAAAATCAAAAAATATAAAAATAGATCAATTGTTATTTTTTGGAAAGGATACTCTGTTGTGTGAAATCTTGCAGGAACAAACTCGGATCTGGAAATTTCCAGAAAGCGAAACAGAAAACAAGATATCGGAACAGAAGGGATTTTAAACAACAGAAGAGCACAAAAATTTTGGAGTCTTGAACCGCCCAAACCACCGCCTTTCCGCGGCCAAAACCTGCTTTAGGCCGCGGAACCGTGGCCACCTTGTCGAATCAGAGCGTCAAAAAAAAATTCTTGGGACTCGATCCAGCAAAACGACCGCGGAAACACCGCGGGAGGTGGCCTCAGATCGCGAAAACGCGGCATCTTGGTGACTTTAGCTCTTGAAAAATGCACTGTAAGTCTTCTCTGTTCCTTCTCTATATATTTTGAAATATCTTTTCCTGAAAATTCCTGCAGGATTCCATGCGTTATAAAAATATTTCCGCTTCCAAATAACAATTTTGTGCAGGATTTTTGCGCCTAGTTGAAATTAGAGATAGATTGCAAGTAATATTTTTCTGTTGCATATCTTTTATCAAAATCTTTTTGCAACAATTTCCAAATAAAGAGAAAAAAAGAAAAAAAGGAATTTTTTTTTATAGAAAACTTGCAAATTTTTGCCGCAAATAAATCCTTGCACCACCACCAACAAACTTTCTTTCTTTTCCCCTTCTTCTAACATGGGTACCCCACACAATAAATCATTAGCCGAACTTTGGTATTCTGAACCTAATCTTGCGTCGTACGTCAATTTGTTCGGTCAATTTAAAGACGATCCTTCCTTGCCTAAAAAATCTTTGAAAGATCAAATAGAGGCGTCTAGGAGAAACAGTTTGACTTTCCAACCCAGTTTGTGTCAACCAAGTCAATCTTTACCACCTCCATATGTTGATACCACTTTTTCAAGTCCTTCTATCACTCCTAAGACGATGTCCATTGCTGAGCATATTGCTCAAACTCGCAGCCGATCTTTCACCCCTCTCCACTCATCTAGTTCTAGGGATCCACACGAATTTTCACCTTTTTTATCCACATGTTGACCCTACCCCTGCCCAACCACCCACTTCCTACCAGTCCTACCTGACCTTCCCACCTTCACTAGACACTGCTTCTACACAGCCTGTTGGGAGTTTTGCATATCCACACGATTTCGAATCTTTTACCGAAACTCCCTTACCACCCAAGTCTAGTTTGGAAGAGTCGTTGGAAGCTTACATTGCAGCAACAAATAAAATGACTAGGAATGTGGAAGCGTCCTTAGCTGCCCTTATGCAACCTACTGAACTAGTAGCTAGTTTCCCGCTAGCTCAAAATTTTTCAATGTATAAAGAGGCGGTTGGACAGAGTGAGAATATGAGAGGATTTCAAAATCAAACCTACCCTTACCCAATTGAAGCCCACAACTCCAGTTTTCCATCGAATGCCCTAAATGATTCACTAGTTCAAAATAAAAACGAGTTGTGTGATTTTGTAGTGCTTGATTTGCCATATTGTGAAGAACCCCTTTCGAGTGAAACCGCACCTAATCCGTTTGACCTTTACACCTCCACTCTAGAACCTAAATTGATAAATGTCCATGCTTTTGATGAGGTGTCTAAAGAAATTGATTTTCACTTGATTGAGGATATAGACGCCGGGAATATTTCAGATGGTGAACCTGTCGATTTAATTGAGATTTTATGTTCAAATCATCATCCCGAGTTAGTAAATGTTTCTCCCGAATCCCATATGCGTCTTGACTTTGATGATAATGGCATGGATGATTTGAATCTTGAGGAGAATTATAAGGATAGGATTGAGGAGAGTTTTGAGGATCATATTGAGGTTGAACCATTCTTGTTTGATGTGTCGGATTTTCCAATTCAGCCTCCTGAACCTTTGACTGTTATATCACCCTCCCTCCTTTCTATCGTTCCGACCACGTTTGAAGACTGTGAGCTTGAAAAGTTTTCTTTTGAATCTGACACAGCTCTCACAGCCGATAACACGTACGAGTGTTTCACTTTTTCGGACGATGTTGATGACTCACCGCTCGAGTTTGAGTCCTTTACATTTTCAGATGGGTTAGTTGAACCATCAGACTCGGTTGCTTACAGTAGTTTCGAACCATTAATGGAATCTTTCAAGTTTGAGACAGTTTACTACGGTGAGAATGATACTATCCTTAATTCACTTTCTTTCGTCATTCCTATTGTTCCGACCGTACAAAAGACCATTACGCTTTCATCTCCTATACCAAGTTCGGCGTACCCATGTTTTCTTGCGAATCTTGAGGGATTTGACCCCATTTCCCGACAGGTTGATAGGTTAGCACAATCGCTTATAACACATCGGTCATCACATATTGCGCTAATTTATTCACTCGATTTACACCCTCAAGATCGCGCGACCCTTCTTTCTCTTTTCCGCCCTTCTTCTCCCCTACCGAGACCATATTCTACCATTCTTCTTTCCACACGGTCTCGCGTGTTTCTCATTTCTTTCCTCCACGCCCCATTCTTGCACCAACTATACCATTACCACGATAAGATTTTTGAATGGTTGGTGCTAACCTTTGGCTTGTGTAAGGCCAAGCTTAAGTTTGGGGGGAAACCTTGTTGTATATATGTATATATATTTTTTGTTTTCTTTTTCTATAAAAAAATAAAAAATAAAAAAAAATTCAAAACATTAAAAATATAAAAAAAAATATAAATAAATAAACAGGGGAGTGCCGGTATTTTGACCCTCTTGGTTTAGCATGACAGTGAGGACACTGTCAAGTTCAAGTTTGGGGATATGCACGGTACGTCTTCTTCCTTCGCATTCATTTGTACATATTTTTGCATTTGCATACTTATTTTTAAAACCCATAAAAATTGAAAAATTTCAAAAATTATAAAAAATTAATGTATTCAATTTTGGTCATATTTGACTTGAGTTTGACAAATATGTTAACTGGCTAGGAATAACTAGATCTTAGACTTAGTAAGTTAAAAACCCTAAAGATAACCTTACTTAAAGTTTAACGGTTGAAAGTATATGCCTGATTAGTTCAAAGATATATGTTAACCGTAATCAGAAACGGCGTCGCTTTGCAGCTAGCCGGTGAATACGGGTCGATCTACAGAGATGTGTAATTTTCTTACGTGTTTTTACGAGTTGATTCCAAATGTTGTTTGGATTGATTTATTAAATCTAAAAAACTACCAAAAATTATCTAGATTTAAGTCTTGCTAGGGTTAGGCTTAGGGGAAGTTGGGAGATTAAAGGTTTACTCACCGCTTTCAATGCCTTATTTTAGATCTATTAGATGTTATGGTAATTATCAATAAAGTGGATTAGAATCTTTTGGGAAGATGTTTCTTCCTCTAGGTTCTTGTCCTTCCTTTATCGATCCTTACCCTAACCTCCATGGAAAACACGCGCAACCGGTTCTTTATACTACGGTGTCACCGTTACCTCGAGGGGTAAGGTGCCGTAGGGAGCGGTGTGTGCGTGCATGCATGGAGTTCTAAATCTTAGGTGTGAAGGGGCATGAAAGGGGTGAGAGATCTCATCTCTCAAACCTTTCCCTAAGGCTAACCCTAACAAGCGAGGAGATTACTCGCTCATTAGGGGATTAAAAGACATTCTAAATTAAAAGAGAATTAAAGCAAAGAAATAAAAGTAACTTACTAATTTTTATTGATGACTCTCTCCAAACAATAATGCAGAACAGATCTGAATTTGTGAAATGAAAAGAGGCATAGGGTTTACAATCTTGTGATTACAATTTATAATTAAACAGGGAAAATTAGGGTTACAGAGTCTCGCGCATGTGCAATTACAGATATGCCCACGAAAAATCCCAACCCTCGTACCGACGCACCGATACCAGAAAGATACACAGACACGGGCATTTAATGGCCGCGGAACCGCGGCAAATGTGGGGGTTGGGCCGCGGTTCCGCGGCCCTTTGGGGAGATCTCTTGGTGAAATTTCCTGGGCTGGTTCTTTATACTTTGGGCTTTTTATTTCCATAGTTCTTTTCTCTGTTTGGCTTCTTATTCTTCTCCAGATCTTTCAGTGAAAACTTGTAGCGATCTTTTGACTGTTTGCTTTGACATTTTGGACCTTGCATTGTTCTTCGTCTAGGCTTGACTAGGACCCTTCTACTTGTTGGTCAAAAGTCACTCTTTTGTATCGGCTTTTGTCTTTTTCACTGTATTCGCTCCAAGAACCTGTATCCTGTAACATGCAGCAGACATGCGTCAAAAGCACCTGTTTAATTATAAAACGAATAAGAATTGGGGAATATAAATTGCAATATTATGATATGAACAAATACCCCCAAACTTATCTTTTGCTCGTCCTCGAGCAAACTTATTTTTTATTCACTAAAATGCTAACCACACTTTCGCAGGGAAACGCGATTGCACTGAGCACGTGCAACAAGCCGTTAAACCTCTAGGTCTCCCTAGTAGGAGGCGTGTTGTCTCCTGAGGGTTTTCAGCGGATTGCACCCACAAAATCCTATCAACTCGGCCCATTGACTTTTGTTCTCCAATAAGGTTTTCTAACAAGGAATTCTATTATCGTCGACCCGTAAATTATCCACCCACATTCTTCACACTTCCTCATCATTTAACTTAAGATTATATATGTTATGTAGACCTACTTAGTTTTCGGCATCTCTTAAGTTTTCCTTCTAAAGTTCCATCTCCACTTAGGAATTTCTATCAACTCTACTAAAGATACAAGTTCTATTCTTCATTCCTTTCTCTTATCTAAACTCCAATCACATATCCCCACGTGTGTGTAATATCACCCCAACACTTGGAAATTCAAATCAAGCAATCATACTCTCGTCCATAGTCCAAAGCACTTATTAATTGGTGAATTTTTAATTGAATTTCGCTTACACATCCTTCATGCGACCGTTAATACTTCTTGAGGTACCAACAACCGATTACAAGATGCGTTAGCACTTTAAAGCGTACTTCCTAGTTTTGCAACACCCAAGGATTTAGCAGTGACTCCCAAACCAGTTGGTCTAACGCACTAGGTGATGAAGCACCCTCGCTAAATATTTTTCTATTTTTACAGCCTTAAGTAATCACAAAAACCATTGTCTATTTTTTCTTTTATTCACTTTTTTTCCTTTTATTTTCATTGTACTAAGGACTTTAGACAAGAGCATTTCAAGGTCTCTTCTACTATTCCAAGTTTCAAGGTGCGTGAATGCGCAAATTGTAGGGTATACGTTTTCAGAATTTAGACTTAAGTTAGGAACTATTTTTCAAACTTATACTCTAATAAGAACATCAATACTCTTCCCTTGTTTCGACTTAGCCCAAGAAGTGAACCCAAAATTTGCCTATTTCTAAATAAACTACAAGGCATATACTTTCTACCGTTAAACTTTAAAGAAGGTTATTTTTAGGGTTTTTAATTTACTAAGTCTAAGATCTAGTTGTTCCAAGCTAGTTAACCTATCTGTCAAACTCTAGTCAAATAAACCAAAATTGAATACATTAATTTTTATAAATTTTTGAATTTTTTCAATTTTTTATGGGTTTTCAAATAAATATGCAAATGCAAAAAATATATACAAATGAATGTGAAGGAAGAAGACGTACCGAGCATACCCCCAAACTTGAACTTGACAGTGTCCTCACTGTCATGCTAAACCAAGAGGGTCAAAATACCGGCACTTCCCTGTTTATTTATTTATAATTTTTTTATTGTTAAGAAAAACAAAAATATATACGAAAAGGCCCTCCCCCAAACTTCATTTAAACTATGTTAGACATTACTGCCAAACTTTGCATAGACTAAACGTCAACACCAACCAGTTGAAAAATTTATCAATAAAGAGTATCGGTTGGTGGAAGAATAAGTCGTAGCAATCCAAAAAGAATTGGGAAAGATAGAAGTGGTGGTATGGAAGGTATGGATGTGAATAGACGGGAGGTGGTGATGAATCAAAACGAGAATGTGAATGATCAGCAATCAGTGGAATATTGGCATTCTCATAGCTTATTAAAAGAAATAGAGGTGGTTCAACTTCTAAAGGAGGAGGTTGACTAACCACAATCTCCCCAAGATAATTCCGTGGATCCTTTATTGACTTGGCATCATCCATCATATGCATATGATATTCAATTATGAGAGAACTAATCTCCTCAATGTCCGCCATAGTCCAACCGAAAGCTTGCCGCCTATCTTGTAAGACTATAAAAAGGGCGTTCTCTTGCTCAAGGGCTAGAGAAGTCGATATGATAATGGGAAAGGTCTCATTCTCACCTATGTAAGCATATTTAAGGTGAGACGGTAAGGGCGTGAGTTTGAGTTTCGGAGGTGAAACAATCATAGGCAAAATTGGGAAATCTACCTCGAACTCAAAGGATTCTAACACAGGTTCGAAATCATTGCAAACAACCGATTTGGATGGTTCAATTAATTCATCCAAAAATTCAAAAGACTCATATTCTGGCTGTGAGTCGTCATCATCCGAAAAAGTGAAACATTCATAATCAATATCGGTTGTGTTAACTGTGGTAGGCTCGAGGAGGGACGCATCAAAACTGTTCTCATCAAACACAAATCTTTCAAGCTCGCAGTCCTCCTGTATGATTTCGTGAATAGAGCAAACTTCTCGTGTACTAGTTTTAGGCATGGGGGGTAGACTTCCTAAATTTTAAATATTGAACTCACTAGACGTCTTCCCGAAGGATAGAGTCATGGAGCCATTGCGACAGTTTATTGCAGCATTGGAAGTGGCCAAAAATGGTCGACCGAGAATCACCGGAATTTGGTTCCGTGAGTTAGCAACAGGTTATGTATCCATAACAATAAAATCAACGGGGAATATGAACTCCCCAACTTTGATCAACACATCCTCTAGCTCACCCCTTGGATGAGTGATTGATCGATCAGCCATTTGGAGAGTACAACGAGTGGGTTTCAACTCTCCAATCCCTAATTGTTCGTACACGGAGTAGGGAAGCAGGTTAACACTGGACCCAAGATCTAAAAGTGCTTGATTAATTTTCTTATCCCCAATTGTGATTGAAATCGTAGGACAGCCGAGGTCCTTTCGTTTTTGGGGTAAGGGTTGAGGGTGGTTAATAGCATTGCTCACTGCACTAACCACTAGCACTTTCTTGGGTATTTGAGATGACTTTATCTTCGAGGTGCATAAGCCCTTTAAGATTTTCGCGTATGAAGGGACTTGTTGGATTGCATCCAAGAGAGGTATATTTATGCCAACCTGCTTAAATAATTCCACAATCTTCTCCATTTGTGCAGTTGGTTTATTGGGACTCAACCTGTTTGGAAATGGAGCATTTTGAAAATTTGTTGAGTCAAATGTCTGTAGAGTAGAATGTGGAGTAGGAACGGATCCCAGTGTGGGCCGTTCGGATTAGAAGAAGAAGAGCCTTTTGAAGAATGGAGAATAGGCTCTAGCGGAGGAAATGAGGGTGAAGAAGAAGGAGGAGAAGAAGGAGAAGATGACGATGGAGAAGAAAAAGAAGAAGAAGAACCACCGGTGGGGATGTCATCACTAATATCCATATTATTCTGCAACACTCTTCCGGATCTCAACGTGGTCACAGTATTTACATTGTGATTGTGATATGCGTTTTGTGTGTGACCGGGATTTGGCAATGGTTGAGATGGAAGCTTTCCCTTTTCTTTCTCGCTCAACGCAGCAGTTAATTGTGCAATTTGTGCTTCAATAGATTTGATGCTTTGATCATGTGAAGTATTGTTATGCATCAAAGACTGAACATAATTTTCAAATCTTGCTGCGGATTCTGTAGATTGCTTGAGAAATGCATCTAGACTTTTTTCTAGCGAGATAACCTTATCATCATTTGGTTGAACCAAATTGTTCGTTTGATTTGTAGAAGGTTGTTGTTGGAAAGGTTGCTGGTTTTGAGTTTGTTGGGGTGCTTGTTGTTGTGGAGGAGGCCTTTGAAAGTTGTTGTTTCCTTGGAATTGTTGATTTTGGTTCCAAGCGAAATTTGGGTGACTCCTCCACCTCGGATTGTATGTCGAAAAGTACGGATCGTTTCGTTGTCGTTGCTGATATGCAGCATTGACTTGATCCTGTCCTTGAGTAGATGCATTATAAGAACACTCTTCGGTTAGATGCGATGGATCCGCACAACAAGCACAAACAGTTCGTGGAGGCATAACAGGGGCAGGAGAAGGCGATGAGATTTTGGTCTCAGTGGCTTCTAACTTTTTCATAAGTGCAGCCATCTCGGCCTTCATAGCAATCGACATATCTACTTGATGTATGCCTGCCCTAGATTGACCAATAGAAGAAGATGATGTGGTCTTGGTACTCTCCCACTGAATTGTTTGCTCACTAAGATCCTCAAGAAACAGCCATGCTTCGTCGCTAGACTTGGAGAGAAAATGACCTTGACATATGGTTTCTAGCAACTGCTTCGTTGCCGAGTTCAATCCCTCGTATAATGTTTGGCAAAGTTGCCAACTTTCGATCCCATGATGAGGGCATTGAACGAGTAGGTCTTTAAATCTCTCGAAGCACTTCCAAAATGGTTCGGAAGGAAGCTGTGAAAATTGTATAATCTTGTTATGGATTCTAGCAGTTTTGTGATGAGGATAGAACTTTTTCAGAAAAGCTTTCACAAACTCGTCCCAATTTCTAATGGAATGTGATGCGGTGCTGTATAGCCACTTCTCGGCTAGGTCACATAAGGTAAAAGGAATGACTCTTAGCCTTATAGCGTCATCACTTAATTTGGTCGTTTTCATCATAGCGCACACATTTTGGAATTTATTGATAAAAATATATGTATCTTCAGATTCCAAACCATGAAATTTTGGCAGCATATTGATGAAATGTGGTTTTATTTCAAAATTGTCCCCATTTGCCGGTGGGGGTGAAAGACAGGTAGGTAAAGAGGTGCGGACAGGGTAGAAGAGATCCTGGAGCGCGATTCATTGGGGCGCTACAACAGGCGGAAGATTCGGGTTATTCGCGCCTAACGGAGGTGGAATCATTCCCATCGGTGAGGTATTGTTGGGGTTGAATCCCGACATACCTTCGAAAGAAGAATTTGAAGGTGGAGGTAAGGAAATGGAGGGAATTTCGACTTCGGTGTAGAAAGGTTCGTCGGTCAGTACCAACGAAACACGGACTAATCGGGCGTTGGTATCCCTAGTCCAAAGTGACATACACTAAAAGGGGTAGTGTAGTCAAAAAAAGAAAAAACAGAATGTGGAGGTAAGATAACGTCAATGAGAAGAAGTGGTGTAAGCGAGGTGCAAAATTTCTTTAGCGACAAGTTGTAAGTTTTGAAAAGATTTTTCTTTTTTTCTTTTTTTCTTTTTTATGTGAGAATGCTTGCAAAGGGATTTTTTTTTGAAAAGATACTCGTGACACAATTGCTATCAACCACACATGCACAATCAGGCCTAGATCTAGGGTCACCTAGGTCTGCTAGACAGCTCCTAATTAGGGCTAGAAATAGGACCTCAAACCGCCTCTTCACCGACAATTACGGCCAGGTAAGTGCCAGGTAAGTGGGAAGGAACCACAATAGTGGGCCTAATTAATAACCACTAGCTTAGACACACTTGCCTAGACACCGCAAAGTCAGGTTAGGATAAACGGTCGATGCCTATACTAGTCCTTTTCCTATTGAGCTCGATGTCCTTAGGGCTGAGTCTAGTATTTTTTTAATTAATTGTGGTCGATGCAAATGCTTTAAGTGTTTTCTGGGGTCCTGGGAAGGGTGATGAAATCCCCACCCAATCTGAGTTTGGTCAATTAGCCCCTTAAAGTCTGATTAAATGATGCAAAATATTAAATTCACTTGCAATCAATTTTTAGCGCGGCGCAAAGAAACCTGCAGAAAATCTGTTATTTAGAAGGGGAGAAAAGATTTTTTTGCGCAAAGAAATCCTGCAGAAAATTTCACAAAAGATATATTGAGGTTGGCAGAGGGGGAAAAAATAAAACAAACCAGTAAAATTTGAGGAGCTGGAACAGCAAAATAGCCGCGATTCCGCGGTTTTGCGCGCATAAAGGCCGCGGAATCGCGGTCTTATGAATGGATCAGGCTCTGAAAAAATTTGTGCTGCACCCTTGTTCCACTCTTCCTCTGTTCTGATATTCACTTTTCTGATTTGACCTCTGTAAAATTTCAGATCCGAGAGTCTTCGCTGTTCCTGCAAGATTCAAACAATAAACCCTTCAAACAGATAAAAGTTGATAAAATTTTTTGTACTTTTTAATATTTTCAGATTTTTATAATTTTTAAACTTTATATCAACCCGAAATCACACAAAAGAAATTTTACGCCATCCCCGGCAACGGCGCCATTTGATTAGTTCAAAGATATATGTTAACCGTAATCAGAAACGGCGTCGCTTTGCAGCTAGCCGGTGAATACCGGTCGATCCACAAAGATGTGTAATTTTCTTACGTGTTTTTACGAGTTGATTCCAAATGTTGTTTGGATTGATTTATTAAATCTAAAAAACTACCAAAAATTATCTAGATCTAAGTCTTGCTAGGGTTAGGCTTAGGGGAAGTTGGGAGATTAAAGGTTTTCTCACCGCTTTCAATGCCTTATTTTAGATCTATTAGATGTTATAGTAATTATCAATAAAATGGATTAGAATCTTTTGGGAAGATGTTTCTTCCTCTAGGTTCTTGTCCTTCCTTTATCGATCCTTACCCTAACCTCCATGGAAAACACGCGCAACCGGTCCTTTATACTACGGTGTCACCGTTACCTCGAGGGGTAAGGTGCCGTAGGGAGCGGTGTGTGCGTGCATGCATGGAGTTCTAAATCTTAGGTGTGAAGGGGCATGAAAGGGGTGAGAGATCTCATCTCTCAAACCTTTCCCTAAGGCTAACCCTAACAAGCGAGGAGATTACTCGCTCATTAGGTGATTAAAAGACATTCTAAATTAAAAGAGAATTAAAGCAAAGAAATAAAAGTAACTTACTAATTTTTATTGATGGCTCTCTCCAAACAATAATACAGAACAGATCTGAATTTGTGAAATGAAAAGAGGCATAGGGTTTACAATCTTGTGATTACAATTTATAAGTAAACAGGGAAAATTAGGGTTACAGAGTCTCGTGTATGTGCAATTATAGATATGCCCACGAAAAATCCCAACCCTCGCACCGACGCACCGACACCAGAAAGATACACCGACACGGGCATTTAATGGCCGCGGAACCGCGGCAAATGTGGGGGTTGGGCCGCGGTTCCGTGGCCCTTTGGGGAGATCTCTTGGTGAAATTTCCTGGGCTGGTTCTTTATACTTTGGGCTTTTTATTTCCATAGTTCTTTTCTCTATTTGGCTTCTTATTCTTCTTCAGATCTTTCAGTGAAAACTTGTAGCGATCTTTTAACCGTTTGCTTTGACATTTTGGACCTTGCACTGTTTTTCGTCTAGGCTTGACCAGGACCCTTCTACTTGTTGGTCAAAAGTCACTCTTTTGTATCGTTTTTTGTCTTTTTCACTGTATTCGTTCCAAGAACCTGTATCCTGTAACATGCAGCAGACATGCGTCAAAAGCACCTGTTTAATTATAAAACGAATAAGAATTGGGGAATATAAATTGCAATATTATGATATGAACAATGCCTTGTAGTTTATTTAGAAATAGGCAAATTTTGAGTTCACTTCTTGGGCTAAGTCGAAACAAGGGAAGAGTATTGATGTTCTTATTAGAGTATAAGTTTAAAAAATAGTTCCTAACTTAAGTCTAGATTCTGAAAACGTATACCCTACAATTTGCACAATCACGCACCTTGAAACTTGGAATAGTAGAAGAGACCTTGAAATGCTCTTGTCTAAAGTCCTTAGTACGAAGAAAATAAAAAAAAAAATACATAAGTGTGAATGAAGAATAAAAAAATGGACACTGGTTTTTGTGATTACTTAAGGCTGCAAAAATAGAAAAATATTTAGCGAGGGTGCTTCATCACCTAGTGCCTTAGACCAACTGGTTTGGGAGTCACTGCTAAAAGCCTTGGGGATTGCAAGACTAGGAAATATGCTTTAAAGTGCAAACGCATCTTGTAATCGGTCATTGGTACCTGTTCATATCATAATATTGCAATTCATACGCCCCACTTTTATACACTTTATAAGTAAACAGGTACTTTTGACGCTCGTTTGTTGCATGTTACAGGATACAGGCTCTTGGAGCAAATACAGTGAAAAAGACGAAAGATGCTACAGAAAATGGACTTTTGACCAACCAGCACACGGGCCTTACCCAAGCCGAGACGAAGAACAGTGCAAGGTCCAAAAGACGAAAGTGAAACGGTCAAAAGATCCTTACAAATTTTCACTAAGGATCTGGAGAACACTAAGAAGCCCAACAGAGAAAAGAAGTATGAAAATAGGAAGCCCAAGAACATACAAACAATGTCCAGAAGAATGGTGAGCCAATCCCACCAAAGGGCCGCGGAACCGCGGCCCAAGCGCTCCATTGCCGCGGTTCCGCGGCCATTCCAAGCCCGTGTCGGTGTAAACTTTCTGTGTCGGTGTGTCGGTGCATATGTTGGGATTCTTAGGGGGCAAATCTGTAATTTCATGTCTACGAGAGTCTGTAACCCTAGCTTCACTGGTTGCTTATAAATTGTACTCAAAATCTGTAAAATGCATGCCTCTTATTAATCAATAAAAGTTCAGACCTGTTGAGAGATCAAGAGCATCATCTTTTCTTGTAAGTTTTTAATTTATTTAATTCCTGCCTTAGTTTAATATCATTACTTGCCCTAGTTATCCATTTGTTTGCTGTAGTTCACTAGTTTAGCTATTTTTAATCTGTCGTAAGAAGTAAGTAATTACACTAAAAACATAAAGCAACAAAACAAATTGTCACTTTCAAATAATTCCCTAATGAGCGAGTAAAATCCTCGCTCGTTAGGGTTAGGAACAAGAGAGGGAGTGAGAGATGGATGTCTCTCACCTCCTTCAATGCCAACATATTTTCAAAACGAAACCTTCATGCACGCATGTATGATCCTCCCCCTACGGCACCCTACCTACGAGGTAACGGTGAACCGTAGTATAAAAGGCCGGACATATATGACGTCCATGAAGATCACAGCAATTAATAGGAAAGGACGGACAAGGATCTAGAGGAAGAAACCTTGTTTCTTCCCGATCATCCTAATCCCCTTTGCTAATAATTGTTGTGATTTTTCTAAAAAGCTTAAATCAACGGCATTGAAAGAGGTGACAACATTGATCTCATCACCCCTACCTTCGACCTAACCCTAACGAGTTCTTTCATATTACATAAATCAGTTTTTAAATCAATCGACAAAAACCAAACAACAATCTGAATCAACTCGTTATAACACAAAAACAAGAAATTACACATCTCTACGGATCGGCCCGTACGCACCGGCTAGCTGCAAAGCGACGCCGTTTCTGATTACGGTAAAACACAATTTTTGGAATAATCAGTACCTCAAGAAGTATTAACGGTCGCATGAAGGATGTGTAAGCAAAATTCAATTAAAAATTCACCAATTAAGAAGTGCTTTGGACAACGGACGAGAGTATGATTGCTTGATTTGAATTTCCAAGTGTAGGGGTGATCTATACACACACGTAGGGATATGTGATTGGAGTTTAGATGAGAGAAAGGAATGAAGAATAGAACTTGTATCTTTAGTAAGATTGATAGAAATTCCTAAGTGGAGATGGAACCCTAGAAAGAAAACTTAAGAAATGCCGAAAGATAAGTAAGTCTACAGGATATATATAATCTTAAGTTAGATGATAAGGAAGTGTGAAGAATATGGGTGGACAATTTACGAGTCAACGATAATAGAATTCCTTATTGGAAAACTTAATTGGAAAACAAAAGTCGAAAAAGCCAAATTGATAGGATTTTGTGGGTAGTATCCGCTGAAAACCTTCAGGAGACAACACTCCTCCTACTAGGGACACCAAGAGGTTTAACGGCTTGTTGCACGTGCTCAGTGCAATCGCGTTTCCCTGCGAAAGTGCGGTTAGGATTTTAGTGAATAAAAATAAGTTTGCTCGAGGACGAGCAAAAGATAAGTTTGGGGGTATTTGTTCAGACCATAATATTGCATTATTATATTCCCCATTCTTATTCTTTTTATAAATAAACAGGTGCTTTTGACACATGTCTACTACATGTTACAGGTTACAGGTTCTTGGACAAAAAACAGTGAAAACGATGTAAAGACGATGAAAAAACGGATTTTTGACCAACAAATAGGAGGATCTTAGTCAAGCCTAGACGAAGAACAGTTCACAATCAACAAGGCAGTGCAAGGTCCAAAATGTCAAGGCAAACGATTAAAAGTTCGCTACAAGTTTTCACTGAAAGATCTGGAGAAGAATCAGAAGCCAAACAGAGAAATGAACTGAAGAAATAAAATACCCAAATAACTAAGAAGCAGCCCACAAAATCTCACACTTCGTTCTCACTAATAGGCCGCGGAACCGCGGCCCAAGCCTGCTATTGCCGCGGTTCCGCGGTCATATTGTGCCCGTACGCAGATATCTTTTTACCAAAATGTTTAGAGGCGCTGAAAAGTTGACCTAGGGCTATTTTTGTAAATTTATACATGCGGATCAAAATGTAACCTAGGGTTTCCTATTCTCTATAAATAGGAACTCTAATCATTGTAATTTCTCATGCCTCTCTATGCCTCTTTTTATGAATAAAATTTAGAATTCTTTTGGAGAGCATCGATGCCTTTTTTCATATCATCTATTCAGATCTGACAACCCTGTGTAAATGTTTGGAGAGAGCCATCTGTAAAGTAAGTAGATTTATTTAATTGCCCTAGTTTAGATTTCAATTCTTGCCCTAGGTAATTTTCATTCTCTGCCCTAGATAAATGTTTTTAAATTCCTTAATGAGAGAGTAGTCTCCTCGCTTGTTAGGGTTAGATCTGGGGAAGGTTTGAGAGACGAAGATCTCTCATCCCCTTTCTTGCCCGTCATATATTTTCATAGAACTCTATGCATACATGCACATACCGCTCCCTACGGCACCATAACCAACGAGGTAGCGGTGATACCGTAGTATAAAGGCCCGGTTGTGATTGTTTTCCATGGAGGTTAGGGTAAGGATTGATAAAGGAACGACAAGAACCTAGAGGAAGAAACATCTTGCCAAATGATTCTAATCCCTTTTATTAATAATTACCATAACACTTAATTAGATCTTCATATGGGTATAGAAAGCGGTGAGATTTATTGACTTTCTAAACTTAACTTAGACTTAACCCTAACAAGATTTAGATATAGATTAATTTAGTTTTTAGATTTAATAATCAATCCGACCACAATCGGAATTAACTCGTTTGAGCGACTAGGAAATTCACAACATCCCTGTGGACCGACCCATACTCACCGGCTAGCTACATGCGACGCCGTTCTTGATTGCGGTAATAGATAATTTTTGATAAAATCACCACCCGTAGACGAGATATGCGACATATCAGACGAAGAGACCGGATTGTACGGTAATGTTATTGATTGGATTCACAGGAGTATGGGTAGGCTTGCTTGTTGATCTTCTGATCGCTCAATACCTGGGTGGCCGTTACGTTTAGCAGACCGCTTACGGCTTGTGAGTGTTTAATATAATTATCACCTACTGCCGGTGTATTGACGAGTCTTTAAAGTCCTACACATGGGTTTCCTGGCTCAAGCGAAACGGAGTAGGAGCACATATGTGATACGTGCGGGACCGAGGTTAATACGATATGTGATACCGTATTCTATTCTCGCGATTTATGACATCGGTCGGTTATATGCGATATAGCCAGATTATCGGATCAAGAGTTGATTCGATAAGTTGTTACATATAAATATTAATCGGTTATATGTGATATAGCCGGATTATTAAATCAAGAGTTGATTTGAAAATCTAATGTATAATTATATATTTGATATATTAATTTACATTAACTAGTATTAGCTCACTTATGATTTCTTTTCTCACATTTGATATACTTTACATATATGTGATATATGTATTGTTTTCTTTTTGGCACAAAATATATGTGTGATATATATAAGTGTGTCATGCTAGGTTACACTTGCAACATAGTTAGTATTAGACTCAAACCATGTTAGGTTAAGTTAAGGTTTTATTTTTCTTAATGATTTTAAACATTTGGATAATGAGTCATGGTTCAAACCTTTTAGAAGCTTGTAGGTTTCATTGACTAAGTCCACTTGTTTGTCAACCTTAATATATTTGTTAACCCAACCCTTAACTCATAGCTATGGTTTATTCTCTACATGAGTTAGGCATGCCACTAACTCACCATAGTTGCAATTCTAACCTCACACTCTCTCATGAGTTCATTCTTCTTCTTCTTCCCCAAAAGCTTTCTAGCTTCAATGGAGATGTGAGAAAAATTGTGAGCAAATCAATTCTAAAGTGAGCCCACTTCCTATTTCAACATCCTCTACTACTTGCCATAGTTTATTGTATTTACTTCACTAATCTCACCATTAGTGAAGAGCTTGGGTTAGTGTCTCCTCGACGTAGATCATCTTCGGCCTCGAAGACTTCGAAGCAAGCATGTTCGTTTCTTCAAGGGAGCCTCTCTAGAGTCCGGAGTTCACGATCGCAGCGAAGGGACTACTACACGGAGCTATTTAAGTGAAGGACCGGTCTACAGAGGTTGTATTCCTTGCTCACTTAGGATGTAAAGTGTTTGCATATGTTATTCCGTCGATTTCTAGTATACGAATCTATGGTTAGGGTTAGCTAGAACGGCAAATTTTTGAATTTGGCATGGATGATGCCTCCCGAAACCTTGCTGCCGTCCTAGGTGACCCTGCAGTGGTATCAGAGCCATACTAGAAATTTATATGGATTTTGTTATGATTACAAAACCGAAATACCCCGAAACTTGAAACGCGAAAATCTTGTTTCTGTCGAATTTAAAATATTGTCTAAAATTTTTTTAAACAAGTACAGAGTGTTATATGGGATATATCATGAACACGGTAAAAATTTCAGGGGCTCTACTCGGTTTTTGGCTGAGATCAATACACTTGGGGCCGGCCACTTTTTTCCAGAATTTCCTGAAATTTTTTGTGTGTTCCAGTGACTTGGTTTTGATGTTTCGAGGGTTGTTTGTTTTTGCTAATTTTGCATGTGATGTAATCTTACACTATAAGCAATTCGAAGTGTTTCGTATTCGTAGTTTTAACAATATTTCGGGTTATTCACATATTGTCTAGGCGAAGTTTAAAAAGTTCGAGCGACTATCTAAAACCCATTTTCCAAGTTTAACGTATCCGGAAAAACATGCAAGTGATTCTATGAACCCACTAAAAGAATGAAACCCTAACTCGACTTTTTGGATCGCGGAACCGCGGTCATACCCTAGGGTTTTCCGCAGTTTCGTGGTGACATGAGTGAGGCTTAGGTCTGCTCTTCTATGGCTGGTGCATAGGTACTGTCGCATATTCTGGGCATTACTAAAACTGTGCTCAAATGTTGAGCTGTCAGGAAATTGTGGGATTTTGATGAATTGATCGAAAAGTTTAACTTCGTCCGGATATTATGTGATGGGATATAATATTTGGAATCCACAAATGTAGTTATGAGATAACTAGTTTGAATTTTATAAATCTAGCAGTTTAGTCTTATTTGATCGGTTGCCACGGGATTTTGATGTGATCAAAAGTCTGTCGCAATCATGTAGTGTACGCGGATACTCGCCGGGTAACATTATTAGATAGCCACGCTCCATAACCTCGACCAAGTGACCGTAGGAGAACCCCGTCGCCAAAAGCATCCATTCGGGTACTCGCGGCAACGGTGTTCCACCTTAGTGCACTTCGTCGACGACATCGGGGGTGCGGCCGACTACTAAAGTTTCCGACGAGCATTTGATCTGGATGTCGGGAATCTTATTGAATTGCCCGACTTGTTATTGTAAAGTGTTTTCAATATCGAGACTAAAATGCGAGGTTTATAATTGTTAGGCATGCGATGTCTAAAGAATTCATTTGGTTAGGCATGAAATCCAAATATGAGATATTTCGGGTTTATGATATCTAAAGTGGACATGTCAACGACAATTGAGATACGCATATTTATTTAAGTTGATGGCATGTGATGTTATGTGTTGCTGTGATATGTTATATTGGATCGTCGTGTTTGAATAGCCAGGGATTTTATGTGAGATGAGAGTTTTTCATTTTCATTCATGTAAAATTCATTGTATGTAATATTCTTTTATTAAGGCACTTCCGGGTTGAGGATGATGCCACCATTGTATATTATTTACTTTTCCGCATTAGGATAGACCTAAGGCGGGGAGCACAAGTAACCGAGTTCTAGGGTCCAGTGGGAGACTATCTCGAGGAGTCGAGACCGGGTCTCCTAACTCTAGAATTGGTAGGGTTGCTTGCCGCTCTCGTAGGGGTCTAGGGGTGTTGGATTGTCTATTCATCACGACCGTTTAATCCGTGTTTTATACAGGCTTAATTTAAAACCCGGAAATCCTAGTATATCTAATATTTCATATGTTGTTTTCTGCTGCGATATTCTTTGATGTGATCATTGTATATGTTGAGATAGATATTGTATATAGTATATGTGATATATTATATAGACGTTGCTTATATTTTACACCCGCGCTAGCCCTGCCCCGCTTTGCCGTTAGTTACCTAACCTAACGGTGCATGAGGGGACATCGAGGCGAATGCGGATAGCATAAACGTACGTTGTATTTATCTGTGATGTTTAGGTAACTAAAAATGATGGGACTTCATTAATGAGATTAATGAAATAAAAGAAACCTAAAAATATTGTAGAAACTTGTCTCGAAAACTGGTAGCTCTAGTTTTTGCTTTGCATAGTGGTATTCCTTATAGAATATCCAGCACCTTATTCTATAAGAAAAGAGCCGAGATCCCTTCACCGGGAGTGACCTCTTTAGCGAAACTAACAGATGCTACAAACTCGGTTTGTCTTTTGATTGCTTTTATAGTTTTTGCTTTGCATAGTGGTATTTATGAAATATCCTGCACCTTATTCGATAAGGAAAGAGCCGAGATCCCTTCACCGGGAGTGACCTCTTTAGCAAAACTAGTAAAAGCCTCAAAAAACACTCATTTTAAAATTTATTCGATTCTACAACAATATCAAGTTCATTACGCAAAAGGTTTTCTTCAAAACCTATCGTAGCCCTCCGTCATTTCAGATAAGTACTAGTTAGTATTCGTGCTACGTTTGTTGACGTTAGCCAAGGCGTAGTGTGTGGTAGCTAATTAGTGCTTATCTGCTAAGTATATGATACGATTGAGTTAGTGTAGTCGTGTGACTTTGTTGGGTTTCGTCAAGGGTCATGCGGGTGGGTTTAATTCAATCAAGAAATGTATAGGTTGAGCTTGACTAGCAGCCTATGGTTTGTTGGCTTTCGTCAAGGTCATAGGATGCTAGGGGCAAAATATTATCGGGAATTTCAAGTGTTAAAATTTGCAATGAGATTGCATACCTTCTATGAGATAGTTGGACCCCAATACCCACTGCGAGTAAGTGTTACTCCTGGGAGAGTTTTACACATTACAATTAGCCGATCAAGTAGGTGTCTAGAAAGGTGTTAATAGGGTTACGCCCATAGGAAAACGAGGTTTATTTTAATTAGGTCCATGCGAAAGCACAGAGAATCTCCCTCAAAGTACCGGCACTGGCCTGGCTGAAAGATTGGCGAACCTGTAGGGTGTAATTAATCCCGGTTAGTCTTTCCTTTTAGGGTTTGAAGGAAGATTTGACTAAAACAATGCGAGCCATCCTGATTAGATAAATTAATAACCAATCTAATCTTGCAAGAGCATATGCTGAGTGTTTTCTTTTCTCTCTCTCAAGGTAGCGACCATGTCACGCCTTAATCAAGATAATAATATGGATATATTGACCGAACCCACTTGTTATACTGAGCTGGGGAACGTTGGTCCTGCTCCAACTTATAATTGTTATAATACCGAGCAGGAAATAGGGGATTACCAGGATTCCCGTGCTGCCCAAACGAAAAAAGTGCATGATGATGCATCTTCTTCGGGTGTGTTCATTACCGAGAACTATTTTTCAGTATCCTCTACGTCCTGAGTATGAGATACCGGATCATGATCCCATATATGTAATCTGTTACATGGGCTACAGAAAGGTAGAGAACTGAGAATGGGTGCTATGTTTTAAGAGTTTGAAACGGTTCAAGTGTTGTAGCCAAGTATGTTGGCAGTTATCACCCTATATTACCAAATACATTGATTCTGAACGAATGTTATTAGATACCGAACCTGATATATAACATCATATCAGTCTTTTTATTTAGTAAAGAATGATATAATTTTGTATTGCTGGATAATGTTTTGAACATTTTCCTATATCAAGAGTTGATCGGTTCAGGTACGTTATCTAAAAGCATATACGTTCTAAATCAAACCACAGTTCTTAACGTACAGAACACACACAAGAGGAAGAGTTCAGAAATGAACGAATCCTTCTTGAGGCATTGTAGACTAGGTCGTATCAATGCGACCCGACTAGCGAAGTTACATAAAGATGCATATTTAAATCAGTTTGAATTTACATCTTGTGAAACTTGCCAGTCGTGTCACAAAGATAAGATGACCATAGCTCCGTTTATTAGAAACAGAGAAAGAGTCAGTGAACTCTTGGGATTGATACATGATGATGTATGGAGGTCCCCTGTCTACACATGCCAGGACTGGTTCTTTGTACTTTATTACGTTCACTGATGATCTCTCAAGATTCAGACATATGTTCCTGTTGAAAAAAAAGTCTGAATCTTTTGAGATATTCAAAGAATATAAGTTAGAAATAGAGAACCAAAAACGGGTATAAGTATTATGTCCTTTGATGAGATCAAGGAGGAGAATACTTGAGCATGGAATTCCTGGACTATTCTAAAAAAGAATGAGATTCTCTCTCAGCATTACTCCTCCGTATACACCACAACACGTTGGTATATCGGGGAGGAGCAATCACACCCTATATGATATGGTATGCTCTATGATGAGTACTACTGAGTTGCCTATTTCCTTTTGGGGGTTATGCACTTGTGAAGCTGCATACCTATTGAATAGGGTTCCAATCAAATCAGGTGCCTACCACTCTATATGTGATATGGTATGGGAAGAGCCCATCTCTTAAGGATGTTAAGATTTGGGGTTGTCCGACGTATGTCTAAAAGCAAAATCTGGACAAGCTCGAGACAAGGTCAGTTCTGTGGAAGTTTGTTGGATATCCCAAGCATTCACAAGGGAATATCTTCTACCACACTGGGGAGCAAAAGGCGTTTTGTTTCTTAGCATGCCGCTTTTTGGAAAGGGAATTTCTTATGAAGAAATTAGTGGTCATGAGGTAGAACTGGAAGGAGTTCCAGCTATACAAACTGAAGCTGATGATTTGGTAGAACCGAAGGATTCAATAGTTCCCAACGAACCTCAGCCTCTTCGCCGATCTAGTAGGGTTCCTCATCCACCTGAGAGATACTTCAGTTTTCTCTATGACAGTGGGAGCAAGGATTGCATCATGAGATGATGACCCAACTAGTTTCAAGCAGGCCATCAAGAGTGGGGACTCTGTGAGAATGGCTGGATGCTAAGCGATCTGAGATGGAATCTATGTACACCAACAAATTATGGGCTTTGGTTGCTTTATCTCAAGGGTTAAATCCTCATCAGGAGCAAGTATATCTTGAGAAGATTACTTGGTGTACAGAGAAAAGTTGAGAATTTCAAAGCTAAGACTTGTTGCAAAAGGTTCTTGTCATACAACCAGGTGTGGATAATGATGAAACCTTTTCTGGTGTCTATGCTTAAGTCCATCCGGATCCTACTTGCCATTGCTACATACCATGACTACGATATCTGGCGGTTGGGTGTCATGACTGCTGTTCTAGATAGTGATTTAGAAGAGAGCATCTATAAGTACACAGCCAGAGGGCTTCGTAGACAGTGGGAGCAGCGGAAACGTGTGCAAGTTGCTTTATGGGTTAAAGCAGGCATCGCGGAGTTGGAATATCTGTTTTGATGTGGTAGTCAAAGTGTTTGACTTCATCAAAATGGTAGACGAATCTTGTATATACAAAAAGGTAGTAGGGAGTATGGTGGTGATCCTCGTATTGTACGTGGATGACATACTCTTGATAGGAAAGGAGTTTCTTATACTATGCCCGGTCAATCTCCTCATATCACAAGGATTCCTCATACAGGATCAAGGTGATACCTCCTAAATCCTGGGTTTTAGATCTATAAGATAGATCTAAATGGATGTTAGGATTCTCACTAGATGTACTGAGATGGTAGCAATCGATCCTGGGGAGAATCACTGGATAGCTTCCAGGGTGGTAAGGACGACTGAATGTCAGTCACAAGTATTGCCTTTACCCTCAGTTGAGGGACGATATGTTGGAAGAGTTCCAAGCTAGATACCGTGACAAACTAGACGATAAAGGCTGGATACATCGCTACCAAGGATGCTACCAAAGAGGCAGTCTGGGTGTATATTAGTTCATGAGATGAACTCCGTTCCTACCATTTTGTGACAATGGAGTTGTGGCTTATGCCTAAGAACCCATGTCCCATCAGTGACCCAGACATATTCTAAGGCAGTATCACCTGATGATGGAGATGGTTGATCTCCAGGGAGTTCGAGGTTACGAGAGTAGACTACAGAGGACAATACGGCGGATGCACTCACAAAGGCTTATTCCCAGGAGAGACCTTTATGGGATGGTTGTGTATGAGATAGTATAACCACTGCTGATTGTTGGGTATGAGATACTACAACAGATGGCCCTAGTGCAAGTGGGAGATTGTTAGTTATATGTATGACCTAGAGGCTATTACTGTACATACGATATATATTGTAGTGGATGCTTGGACATATACATGGAGGACTTTCTTGCTCGACATGATAGTATGCTATCTGGTTGCTCTTTATCCTATCATGTACACTGATTGTCTCTATGTTACATGTTGATAAAGCCTTTAGGATGAGTACTTGACTACGAGGATTATGATGCAGATCATACTAGTGGGGACAGTGTAGTCGCTAAGTACATCCTTCAAATGTTCCTAATCGTGGGTGTATCGAGACAGGGCATCGATATACCAGAGTAGACTAGCGTATAGCTTCTCACCTATGTAGATGGGCGATTGATGATCCCATATCCATTGGTGTTTGACATCAGAGATAGTATACGGGTGCTCAGTGAAGACTGGGTACACTGGACGGACTCACCGAGAACTCCCAGATGGTATTATACCTAACGTCAGATGGCAGTTCTCTGGTGACACTGGTACAGGTTAGTCTGTAGAACTGAGATCGTCATAGAGTCTTGTGTGATTCCAACTGTGCTTTGATTTCCACCTTACCACGTTCAAGAGAACGTGCAAAATGGTGGCTTTTGGGTACAGTACCGAATCACTTGGAGTCAATGAGCGATAGGAGGGGTTTCGCCTCTCCCGGTATTGGGGGTTGATGTTGCACTGTACTCGATTGGCTATAACAGGAAGTCTCTGGCCAGAGCTGCTTTAGAGATATACTGGTAAGTGTTATTAGTAATTTCTCGACCCGTTATGAGCCTCATATCGACATGACTTATCGAGTTCCTGGGGTCTGACGTTTACCACTCTTAGACGAGATATGCGACATATCAGACGAAGTGACCGGACTGTACGGTAGTGTTACTGATTGGATTCGCAGGAGTATGAGCAAGCTTGCTTGTTGATCTTCTGATCACTCAATACCAGGATGGCCGTTACGTTTAGCATACCGCTTGAGACTTGTGGGTATTTGATATGATCATCACCTACTGTCGGCGTATTGACGAGTCTTTAGAGTCCTACACAGGGGTTTCCTGGCTCAAGCGAAACGGAGTAAGAGCACATATGTGATATGTGCGGGACTGAGATTAATACGATATGTGATACCGTATTCTATTCTCGCGATTTGTGACATTGGTCGGTTATATGCGATATAGCCGGGTTATTGGATCAAGAGTTGATTCGATAAGTTGTTATATATAAATATTAGTCGGTTATACGTGATATAGCCGGATTATTAAATCAAGAGTTGATTTGATAATCTAATGTATAATTATATATTTGATATATTAATTTATATTAACTAGTATTAGCTCACTTATGATTTCTTTTCTTACATTTGATATACTTTACATATATGTGATATATGTATTGTTTTCTTTTTGGCCCAAAATATAAATGTGATATATATAAGTGTGTCATGCTAAGTTACACTTGCAACATAGTTAGTATGAGATTCAAACCATGCCAGGTTAAGTTAGGGTTTTATTTTTCTTAAGGATTTTAAACATTTGGATAATTAGTCATGGTTCAAAGCTTGTAGAAGCTTGTAGGTTTCATTGACTAAGTCCACTTGTTTGTCAACCTTAAGATATTTGATAACCCAACCCTTAACTCATAGCTATGGTTTATTCTCTACATGAGTTAGGCATGACACTAATTCACCATGGTTGCAATTCTAACCTCACACTCTCTTATGAGTTCATTCTTCTTCTTCTTCCCCAAAAGCTTTCTAGCTTCAATGGAGATGTGAAAAAAATTGTGAGAAAATCAATTCTAAGGTGAGCCCACTTCCTACTTCACCATTCTCTACTACTTGCCATTTAGTTTAGGGTGTTTATTTCACTAATCTCACAATTAGTGAAGAGATAGCTTGGGTTAGTGTCACCTCGACGTAGATCATCTTCGGCCTCGAAGACTTCGAAACAAGCATTTTCGTTCTTCAAGGGAGCCTCTCTATAGTCTGGAGTTCACGATCGCAGCGAAGGGACTACTACACGGAGCTATTTAAGTGAAGGACCGGTCTACAGAGGTTGTATTTCTTCCTCACTTAGGATGTAAAGTGTTTGCATATGTTATTCCGTCGATTTCTAGTATACGATTCTAGGGTTAGGGTTAGCTAGAACGAATTTTTTTTGAATTTGGTATGGATGATGCATCCCGAAATCTTGCTGCCGTCCTAAGTAACCTTACATATATATGAGTGTTTGAGTGCGCACGCATATGTGTGAGTGTGTGAGAGTGTATATATGTGTGCGCGCGTACTCGCATATGAAATATTTCAAAAATTTATTCATCCTAAATTCTAACTTGTATTCTTTAAATTTATTAATGATTCGATATCTTTTATTTTGTAAATTTAATAATTTGATATTTTATTGCTTAGATTTTTTTAATTGTAACATAATTTATAAACCAAATCAAAATAAAAATCAAATCTTTTAATACCAATTAAACTATAGTAAACGCATAAATAAAAAATAAAATCACACTGATTAAGAAAAGTTAACACTAATTAACCTATAGCATTAATTACATTAATTAAGAAATCTTAATTAAGACCGGATAACAGTGAACCGAGACCCTGATTAAAAAACGATTAAATAGAAAGTTAAGAGATACCCTAAAATTTTGATTAGAAACATAATTAGGGTTTTATATTTTTATTTAATTAGTAAGTTTAAGATCGAAAAGTTTTAAACCTGTTTAGGATCGACCCATAGTTTCCTGTCTAACAATTAGTGTATGTCAAATTTTTTTCCCGTCGGATTGATAGGATCGCATTATATGTTTGTGAGAGTTGAGCGTCATTTTTTATTTTTTCAAACGTATGTGTAGTATTCTACGAGAGGATTTGACATACAATAATTGTCGGATTTGTCTAGTTTAGACATGTTACGAATGCAACAAGACTCACATCTCACATCATCCTGTATTTTCGTCCATTTCGAGAAGTTTCGACGGTTTTTTCCACTTGTTCCCGTGTACAGATTTATGTACGAACATGGGGAAAGTACTGCCGAAATTTTCTCAAAATGGAAGAAAACCAGGAGGATGTGAGATACGAGTGTTGTATTCGTAATGGGAATTATGATCTTTATCCCTAACAGCCGTGAAACTAATTATTGGTCCCGATCTTTTGCCCTGAGTACTTACGACAATCTTAAATGACTTTAGATACTTTGATGCATCCACACATATAGAAAGCCGTATGCTTTGGAAGAAACTTGTACAGTTTGGAAAGGAGTTTTTATTGATAAAAAAGAAGAAGAAAAGGGTTGACCTGCCTAGTTTTCTGCCGCTGAACTGAATGATGATCTAAAGGAAGGTGTTGTTGTAGATTTCTTTTCTCCCCGAATGAATGAAGTGTGGGTTAAGCCAATAGTCCTATTGCTAGCCCCTCTTCGATTGAGTGCCATCTTCGAGAGCACCCTTTCTTTTCTGCAAATTCTCATTAATCAGTTCGTCCTTTCGCTCGTCCAAGACGGAAGAAAATCAATCTCTTGAAACACTGTGTTGTTTGTGGAGAATGTGCCCTAGAGGAAGCTTACTGCAAGGAAACAGAAGTGGGTCGGCTTGCGCTGAATTGGTCCATACCTCTGGCAAGTATCGCAGCTCTTAGCATGTGCATGATCAATAGAACCTGGCTGAATCTAGGTTGGGATGAGTCCCTCTCAAACTACGATCCACCGCCCCCATCTCGGTAATGGTCCCTATCTCTAAAGTGGGTTTCTCTCGGTGCAGACTCTACAACTGGACTTCTCTCTTTATCTCAGCGCCTTGAAATCTAATTTAAGACTTGAAAATTTATTTAATGACGAGCTTGTAATAAACTTATAAGATATGTTAAGCTTATATTATTATTTGTATTATAATAGATGAGAATTCTTTCAAATAAATCGTTTATGCATATGGGGAAAAAAGATAGGTATAGTTTGAGAGACACCCGATTTAATGATGGGATTAAAGCCTTTTTAGATTACGCAGAGATGAACCCAAAGATTAGCCGAGACGGACTCTTGTTCTGTTCTTATAAGAAATGTAAGAATACAACCCGTTTTCGACGTGAAGTGATAGAAAAATATGTGTTTGTAGAGGGTTTTGAACCGAACTACATATATTGGAATTACTATGGCGAGTGAGTACATGCCGAGGAAACAAGGATAGATAATGAGACTGCAGCTTCGTAAGCTGAATTGCCGATGGGTGACAGGATAGATGACACGCATGAAATGTTGGAAGATTTATTTGTTGGAGAGGAAATGAATGATATTGAATCGTCTGAAGGCATCAGTGAATTAGAAGAATTACAGAAACTTTTGGAGAAAAACGAAAAAGGTCTGTACGAAGGCTGTATGGAATTTAGCAGGTTGTCATTTATAATAAGGCTCCTCCATCTGAAGATGATCAGTGGGATGGCTAACGAGCACTTTGACGTACTTCTTGATCTCTACGCAAGATAATTCCTGAAGAAAAGGAAAGCATTCCAGAGAACATTATCAGGCAAATAAGATTGTTAAGACACTTGGTTTCTCGCATAAGAAGATCGATGCATATCCCAATGACTATGTGCTGTATTGCAGGGATTACACGTCTCCCAATGAGTGTCCCACTTGCAACTTGTCTAGGTGGAAAAATGTTAAGAGAAATTCAAACGCAGAAACGTCTGATATCAGCAAAAAGAGCAAGAAAACTTCAGCCAAAGTCCTTCGTTATTTTCCTTTGGCTAAGAGATTGCATGCGATGGCATTCCGATCGTCGGATCAAAGACGGGAAGCTGAGGCATACAGTTGATGCAGAAACATGGAAGCAATTAGAGAGTGTTGATCATTTTAGGGATGAGCCGAGAAATGTACGTCTAGATTTGACAACCGAAAGAGTGCTAATTAGAAAATTAATCAAGAACATAAGAAGCTTACGAATGCGATTTCCAGAAAGAGTGCTAATTGGAAGATTAATCAAGAATATAAAAATCACTTTCCACGGTGGTTCTGTATACACGTACATATGTCTTGTATATTTCATATTTCACATGCATTTATCACATATAGGTTATACATTTTACGTGTAAATGCATTATAGATTGAAGATGACATAGTAAAAGGGATGCCATTCCCAGATGTAATCGTGTCTAAAGGTCCTGGTGCAAAAGTGAATCGATACGGTTTATATTGTCCGTTTGAACAAACGTGCTTCTCAAGTTCCCGTGATCAAAGACCGCAGGGAGGAAAAAAAGAATATTATGGTGAGCTAGAGGATATAATAGAATTATTTTACGGTAATAATGAGCAAGAAAGATTTTTTATGTTCAAAGTTTGTTGGTGCGTTTGCATCCAGATCGATGAGTACGGCTTTTAGCTTGTCAATCTCAATAAATAAATTTATCGAGATGTTAAGTTCATGTTAGCATCACAAGCTGAGCAATGTTTCTGTAGGGTTCCTAGGCACACTAATGCGGTCTCACAAGTGATCAAACATGCCCAATTCAAAAATTTTCATGTGCCTACAAACCCTAATACGGATCGTTAACTAGATTTATAGGTGGTGCAATGCAAGTAAACAACTTTAACTTAAAAGGAAAGAGGCTACAACCTTTGTAGATCCGGTCCTCCACCTCCTAGGCTCCGTGATGACGTCCCTCCGCTTTCCATATCGAATCCCGGACTCTAGCATCGGCTTCATCGGAGAAATAGGCGGGCTAGGTCGTCGACTTCGATGCCGAAGATGATCTACGTCGAGGCGACTCAAGATCAAACTCCAACTTCACCAAGTCATGAAACTTGTGAAGAAAACACCCAATACTACTTGGCAAGTAGTAGATGATGAAGATATAGGAAGTGGGTTCACTTTAGAATTGGATTTCTCACTCTTTTTCTCAAGTTGCCATTGATGGTTGCAAGGTTTCTTCATTGTTGAAGATGAAGAAGATGAAGAAAAGCAATATGATAAGTATTTTCAAAAAGGAAATAAAATAAATACTTATCATATACCAACCATGGTTAGGTGTAGAGAATAAACTATGGTTAGTTTGAATGGTTAGGGTTAAGCATGAAGACAAAATGGTCACTTAGTCAAAGCTTCATGAAGCTTCAACAACAAACAAAGAAAGCCACCATTTTCTCTTTATCTTTTCAAAAAGAATAATAAATAAATAAATAGATAATAAAATGAAAACCCTAACCATTACACAACCATGGTTTAATCTTTACACAAATTCAAGTTAGCATGTATCATCAAACATGATACAAACAAGTGCACAAAAGTATATCACATATACAACTTGTGTATATTAAGTGAGAAAATCCAATTTAAGTGAACCAATACTAGTTAATGCAAAGTAATACATCAAATATATAATTATGCATTAAATCATTAAATCAATACTTGATTTAACGATCCGGTCATATCGCATATAACCGACTAATATCCAATGTATCGGCTTATCGAATCAATCTTTGATTCGATAACTAGGTTATATCACATGCAACCATTCGATACATTCATCACGAGAATAGAATACGGTATCACATACACGCATTATTCTCGGTCCCGCACATATCTTATATGCGCTCCTATTTCGTTTCGCTTGAGCCAGGAAACCTCTGTGTAGGACTCTAAAGACTCGTCAATACGCCGGCAGCAGATGATGATCATATCAAACATCCACAAGCCGCAAGTGGTCTGCTAAACGTAACGGCCACCCGGGTATTGAGCGATCAGAAGATCGACGAGCAAACCTGCTCACACTCCTGTGAATCCAACCAGTAACACTTACCGTATAGTCCGGTCTATTCGTCTGATATGTCGCATATCTCGCCTAGGGGTGGTAAACGTCAGACCCCAATAGCTTGATAAGTCATGCTGACGTGAGGTCCACAACAATCGTGAAACTACTGAAAACTCTTACCAGTATGTCACTGCAACCCTGGCCAGGGATTTCCTGTTATGGCCAGTCGAGCATAGCGCAACATCAACCCCCAATACCGGGAGAGACGAATCCCCTCCTATCGCTCATTGCCTCCATGTGAATCGGGACTGTACCCAAAAACCACCTGTTTGCATGACTCAGTAGAGCCATGGTAGGGTGGAAATCAAAGCATAGTGGGAGACACACAAGACTCTATGACGATCTCGGGTCTACAGACTAAGCTGCACCAGTGTCACCAGAGAACTGCCATCTGACGTGAGGTATAATACCATCTGGGAGTTCTCGGCGAGTCCGTTCAGTGTATCCAGTCTCCACTGAGCACCTGCATACCATCTCTGATGTCAAACACCAATGGATATGGGATCATCCATCGCCCATCACATGGGTCGAGAAGATATACGCCAGTCTACTCTGGAATATCGATGCCCCGTCTCGATATTCCCACGACTAGGAACATTGAAGGATGTACTCATTGACTACCCAGACCCCACTAGTATGATCTGCATCATAGTCTTGGAAGTCGAGTACACATCCTAAGGGCTTTATCAACATGTAATCAGAGAGACAGAAAGTATACATATTAAGATAAAGAGCAAGCAGATAGCGTACTATCATGTCGAGCAAGAAAGTACTACCTATATATGTCCCAGCATCCACTACAATATACATCCAATGTACAGTAATGGTCTCTAGGGCATACATATAACTAACAATCTCCCATTTGCACTAAGGCCATCTGTAGCAGTAGTTGTAGTATCACATACTCAACCATCCCATATAAGTCTCTCTCTGGGAAAAAGCCTTTGTGAGTGGATCCGCCGTGTTGTCCTCCGAGTCTACTCTCCTAACCTCGATCACCCTGGAGATCAACTATCTCCATGATCAGGTGATGCTGCCTCAGAATACGTCTGGGTCACTGATGGGACCAGGGTTCCCGGGCTAAAGCCACACTTCCATTGCCATACAATGGTAGGAACCTAGTTCATCTTATGAACCAGTATACACCCAAACTGCCTCTTTGGTAGTATCTTTAATAGCGATATTACCAGCCTTTATCGTCTAGTATGTCACGGTATCTAGCTTAGAACTCTTCCAACCTACCGTCCCTCTAGTGAGGGTGAAGACAATGCCTGCGACTGACACTCAGTCGTGCTTATCAGTGTGGAACTTTTCCAGTGATTCTCCCCAGGATCAACTGATACCATCTCACTAAACCTTGTGAGAACCCTAACATCCCTTTAGATCTATCTCATAGATCCAAATCTCAGGATTTAGGAGGTATCACTTTGATCCTATTGGAGAATCCATGTGATAAGAGGAGATCGACCGATCGTAGTATAGGAAACTCTTTTCCTATCAAGAATATGTTGTCTACGTACAATACGAGGATGACCACCTTACTCTCTACTACCTTTTTGTACATACAAGGTTCATCTACCATTTTGATGAAGTCAAACTCTTTGACTACCGCATCAAAACAGATGTTCCGACTCCGCGATGCCTGCTTTATCCTGCAAAGCAACTTGCACACGTTTTTGCTGCTTCCACTGTTTATGAAGCCCTCTGGCTGTGTTCTTATAGACGTTCTCTTCTAAATTAGTATTTAGAAAAGTAGTCATGGCACCCAACCACCAGATATCGTAGTCATGGTGTGTAGCAATGGCAAGTAGGATTTGGATGGACTTAAGCATAGTCCCTGGAAAAGGTTTCATCATTATCCACGCCTGGTCGATGACGAAAACCTTTAACAGGTCTAGCTTTGAAAGTCTCAACTTTTCCATCTACACCAAGTAATCTTTTCAAGATATACTTGCTCCTGATGGGGATTTAACCCTTCAGATATAGCAGCAAAAGTCCATACTTTGCTGGTGTACATGGATTCCATGTCAGATCGCTAAGCATCCAACCATTCTTACAGAGTCCCTACTCTTGATGACCTGCTCGAATCTAGTTGGGTCATAATCTCATGATGCAATCCTCGCTCCCACTGTCATCGAGAAACCGAAGTATCTCTCAGGCGGGTGAGGAACCCTACTAGATCGACGGAGAGGCTGAGGTTCGTCGGAAACTATTGAATCCTTTGGTTCTGTCAAATCATCAGCTGCAGTTTTGTATAGCTGGAACCTTTCCAGTTCTACAGAACTGACATTGCCTCGATCTTGTCCGGATTTTGCTTTTAGACATAGGCCGGACAACCCCAAATCTCAACTAACTTAAGATATGGGCTCTTCCCTTTCCATATCACATATGAAGTGGTAGGCAACTGATTTGATTTGAACCCTATTCAATAAGTATGCAGCTTCTCAAGCGCATAACTCCCAAAAGGAAATAGGAAACTCAGTAGTACTCATCATAGAGCACACCATATCTAATACGGTGCGATTGCTCCGCCCTGATACACCGTTGTGCTGTGGTGTATTCAGAGGAGTAATACGGAGAGAGAATCTCATTCTCCTTTAGAATAATCCAGGAATTCTATGCATAAGTATTGTCCTCCCTGATCTTATCATAGGACATCATACTTATACCCAGTTTTTGGTTCTCTACTTCTAACTTATATTCTGTGAATATCTCAAAAGTTTCGGACTTGTGTTTCAACAGGAACATATGTCTGAATCTTGAGAGATCATCAAAGAACGTAATGGAGTATAAAGAACCGGTCCTGGCATGTGTAGACAGGAGACCTTACATACATCATCATGTATCAGTCCCAAGAGTTTACTAACTCTTTCTCTGTTTCTAATAAACAGAGCTATGGTCATTTAATCTTTGTGACATGACTGGGAAGTTTCACAAGATGTAAATTCAAACTGATTTAAATATGCATCTAAAATGTAAGTTCAGCCAGTCGGGTCGCATTGATGTGACCTAGTCTACAATGCCTCAAGAAGGATCCGTTCATTTCTGAACTCTTCCTCTTGTGTGTGTTCTGTATACTAGGAACTGTAGTTTGATTTAGAACGTTAATGCTTTTAGATAACGTGCCTGAACTGATCAACTTTTGATATAGGAAATGTTCAAAACATTATCCAACAATACAAAATTTTATCATTTCTTTACTAATAAAGAGACTAATATGATTTTGTATATCAGGTTCGGTATCTAATAACATTTGTTCAGAATCAATGTATTGGTAATACAGGGTGACAGTGACCAACAGACTTGGCTGCAACACTTGCCCCGTTTTCTGTCTCATGAAACTTATCACCCGTTCTCAGTTTTTCTACCTTTTTGTAGCCCTATGTAACAGATTACATATCTGGGATCCTGATCTGGTATCAAATACCCAGGATGCAGAGGATACTGAGAAACAGTTCTTTGTAATGAACACACCCGAAGGAGATGCATCATATGCACTTTCTTCATTTGGGCGGCATGGGAATCCTGGTATTCCCCTAATTCCTGCTCGGTCTTATAACAATTATAAGTTGGAGCGGGACCAACGTTCCCCAGCTCAGTATAACAAGCGGGTTCGGTCAATACATCTATATTATTATCTTGATTAAGGCGTGATATGGTCGCTACCTGGAGAGAGAGAGAAGAAAACACTCTGCGTGCGCTCTTGCAACATTAGATTGGTTATATATTTTATCTAATCAGGATGGCTCCCATTGTTTTTATCAAATCTTCCTTCAAACCTTAAAAGGAAAGACTAGCCGGGATTAATTACACTCTACAAGTTTGCCAATCTTTCAGCTAGGCCAGTGTCGGTACTTTGAGGGAGGTTCCCCGTGCTTTCGCACGGACCTAATTATAGTAAACCTCGCTTTCCCAGAAGCGTAATCCCGTTGACACCTACTTGATCGGCTAATTACAAAGTGCAAAACTCTCCCAGGAGTAACAATTACTCGCAGTGGGTATCGGGATCCAACTATCATATAGAAGGTATGCAATCTCATTGCAAATTTCAACACTTGAAACTCCCGATAAAATTTTTTACCCCTAGCACTTATGACCTTAACTATGGTCAACAAATCATAAGTACTAGTCAAGTTCTACCCGTCATTTCGTGATTAATTAGACCCACCCACATGACCCTTAACTAAGGTTAACAAAGTCACGCGACTGTCCTAACTAATCGCATCATATGCGGTGTAGGAAGACATCACTTAGCTACCGTACACTGTGCATTGACTATGGTCAACAAACACAGCACGAATACTAAGTACTCTACTTCCTAAAATGACAGAGGGTTGCGAATGGTTTTTATGAAAACCTTTAACGCTTTGAACTTGATCTCGTTGCGGAATCAAATGGTTTTTAAATGGAATGTTTTTGAGGCTTTTCTAGTTTTGCTAAAGGGGTCACTCCCGGTGAAGGGATCGTCGGCCCTTTCCTTGTCGAATGAGGTACGGGATATATCATATATATCACCGTGTAAAGAAAAACTATAGAAGCAATCAAAATACAAACCGAGGGTTGTAGCATCTGCCAGTTATTGCTAAAGGAGTCACTCCCGGTGAAGGGATCTCGGTCCTTTCCTCATCGAATAAGGTGCAGGATGTTCTACAATGAACACCGCGATGCAAAGCAAGAACTGTAGCTACCTGTTTTATTTTGAAATTCGATTCCACAACATCAATTAGGTTTATTTTCTTTCATTAATCTCATTAATGAATGTCCCATCAATTAAGTCCACCTAAACATCACAGATAAATATAACGTACGCTTATACCATCCGCATTCGTCTCGATGTCCCGTCTGCACCGTTAGGTTAGGTAACTAATGCCAGAACGAGGTAGGGCTAGCACGGGTGTAAAACATAAGCAACGTCTATATAATATATCATATATACTATATACTATATCTATCTGAACAAATCACATGATCACATCACAGATAACGCAGCAGAATATATCATATGAAATATTGGATATACAAGGACGTCCGTGTTTTCAATACGAGCCAGTATAAAACATGGATTCCACGGTCGTGATGAATAGCCAATCCCACATCCCTAGACCCCTACGAGAGCGGCAAGCAACCCTACCAATTCTAGGGTTAGGAGACCCGGACTCGACTCCTCGAGTTGGTCTCCCACTGGACCCTAGAACCCGGTTACTTGTGCTACCCTCCTTGGGTCTATCCTAATGCGGAAAAGTAAATAATATACATCAACGGTGACATCTTCCGCAACCTGAAAGTGCCCCAATAAAAGAATATTACATACAAGTTTTTACATGAATGAAAATGAAAAAACACTCATCTCACATAAAAAAACCCCGGCTATTCAAACACGACGATCCAATATAACATACCCCGCAACACATAACATCACATGTCATCAACGTAAGTAAATATGCGCATCCCAATTGTCGTTGACATATAGCAACGAAAACGGCGATATCACATATTACACTTACGGTCACAGAAAAGAAAGTGTAAAACTACAACAGTTGGAATCCGCAACCTCTTTAGACATCGCATGCCTAATCAAATGAAATACTTAGACATCACATGCCTAACAATTATAAACCCCGCATTTTAGTCTTATTATCGAAAACTCTTTTCAATATCAAGTCGGGCAATTCAACAAGATTCCCGACATTTTGATCGAATGCTCGTCGCAAACTTTAGTAAGCGGCCGCACCCCCGACGCCGTCGACGAAGTGCACCAAGGAGGAACACCGCTGCCGTGAGCACCCGAACGGATGCTTTCGGCGACGGGGTTCTCCTACAGTCACTTGGTCGGGGCTATGGGGCGAGGCTGTCTATTAAGTTTACCCGGCGAGTATCCGCATACGCTACGTGATTGCGACGGACTTTTGATCGCATCAAAATTCCGTGGCAACCGATCAACTGAGACTAAACTGCTATGTTTATAACATTCATTTAGTTATCTCATAACTACTTGTGAATTCCAAATATTGTATCACATTCCGGATAAATAGAAAAATGTTAAACTTTCCGATCGAACAATCGAACACCCAAGTTTTTCCGAAACAGCTCAACACATGAAATAAGTTTAAAAACATTCACTTCGTGCCTCAGTACCAACGGTCCAGCCGTAGAAGGGTCAAGCCAATGCCTCACATGTGGCACGCCATACTGCCCCAAACCCTAAGGTTCAAAGGGCAGTTCAAGACGATCACATAATCGAGTTAAGGTTTGTTGTCTTCTAGAGGGACCATCGTGTTACTTGCACTACTTGGAACGTCATTAAACTACGGAAAAGTCCAACAATTGGAAATTTCCCGGCAGGGGAAAAAGTGGGTATTTATATCCGGTCGAACTTTTTAACATATTCTAAAATTACCTGGAAAAACACACCGACAAAATTAGACAATCCGATCGAAACACCGAGTCCCCAATACAACCCAGAAAACTCAACTCTTGAGTGATATTTAAAAAATCCTAGAAAATCCAGAACAAAAACATAGGAATTACTGTGCAAAAATTATTGGACAATGAGACCATACGGCCGCGGAACCGCTGCCGAAGCCATGCTTCTGCCGCTGTTCTACGGCGATTTAGATGAATCAGAAGCTCGTTTTGCACCATAATTCTAAGATCTTCCTGCTGAATTTTTAAAGAATTTTTAATCTGGAAAAAACCCAGTTTTTGAAAAAAGTCCAGATAGCAAATTTATGTTAGGGTTTCGGTTCGATCGGACTTCTAACTTCGTCTACGCATTGCCTAAGGCTCTAGCTAGGCTCTGATACCGCTGTAGGGTTCCTAGGCACACTAATGCGGTCTCACAAGTGATCAAACATGCCCAATTCAAAAATTTTCATGTGCCTACAAACCCTAATACGGATCGTTAACTAGATTTATAGGCGGTGCAATGCAAGTAAACAACTTTAGCTTAAAAGGAAAGAGGCTACAACCTTTGTAGATCCGGTCCTCCACCTCCTAGGCTCCGTGATGACGTCCCTCCGCTGTCCATATCGAATCCTGGACTCTAGCATCGGCTTCATCGGAGAAATGGGTGGGCTAGGTCGTCGACTTCGATGCCGAAGATGATCTACGTCGAGGCGACTCAAGATCAAACTCCAACTTCACCAAGTCATGAAACTTGTGAAGAAAACACCCAATACTACTTGGCAAGTGGTAGAGGATGAAGAAATAGGAAGTGGGTTCACTTTAGAATTGGATTTCTCACTCTTTTTCTCAAGTTGCCATTGATGGTTGCAAGGTTTCTTCATTGTTGAAGATGAAGAAGATGAAGAAAAGCAATATGATAAGTATTTTCAAAAAGGAAATAAAATGAATACTTATCATATACCAACCATGGTTAGGTGTAGAGAATAAACTATGGTTAGTTTGAATGGTTAGGGTTAAGCATGAAGACAAAATGGTCACTTAGTCAAAGCTTCATGAAGCTTCAACAACAAACAAAGAAAGCCACCATTTTCTCTTTATCTTTTCAAAAAGAATAATAAATAAATAAATATATAATAAAATGAAAACCCTAACCATTACACAACCATGGTTTAATCTTTACACAAACTCAAGTTAGCATGCATCATCAAACATGATACAAACAAGTGCATAAAAGTATATCACATATACAACTTGTGTATATTAAGTGAGAAAATCAAATTTAAGTGAACCAATACTAGTTAATGCAAAGTAATATATCAAATATATAATTATGCATTAAATCATTAAATCAATACTTGATTTAACGATCCGGTCATTTAGCATATAACCGACTAATATCCAATGTATCGGCTTATCGAATCAATTCTTGATTCGATAACTAGGTTATATCACATGCAACCATTCGATACATTCATCGAGAGAATAGAATACGGTATCACATACACGCATTATTCTCGGTCCCGCACATATCTCATATGCGCTCCTATTTCGTTTCGCTTGAGCCAGGAAACCTCTGTGTAGGACTCTAAAGACTCGTCAATACGCCGGCAGCAGATGATGATCATATCAAACATCCACAAGCCGCAAGCGGTCTGCTAAACATAACGGCCACCCGGGTATTGAGCGATCAGAAGATCGAAGAGCAAGCCTGCTCACACTCCTGTGAATCCAACCGGTAACACTTACCGTATAGTCCGGTCTGTTCGTCTGATATGCCGCATATCTCGCCTAGGGGTGGTAAACATCAGACCCCAATAGCTTGATAAGTCATGCTGACGTGAGGTCCATAACAATCGTGAAACTACTGATAACTCTTACCAGTATGTCACTGCAACCCTGGCCAGGGATTTCCTGTTATGGCCAGTCGAGCATAGCGCAACATCAACCCCCAATACCGGGAGAGACGAATCCCCTCCTATCGCTCATTGCCTCCATGTGAATCGGGACTGTACCCAAAAACCACCTGTTTGCACGACTCAGTAGAGCCGTGGTAGGGTGAAAATCAAAGCACAGTGGGAGACACACAAGACTCTATGACGATCTCGGGTCTACAGACTAAGTTGCACCAGTGTCACCAGAGAACTGGCATCTGACGTGAGGTATAATACCATCTGGGAGTTCTCGGCGAGTCCGTTCAGTGTACCCAGTCTCCACTGAGCACCCGCATACCATCTCTGATGTCAAACACCAATAGATATGGGATCATTCATCGCCCATCACATGGGTCGAGAAGATATACGCTAGTCTACTCTGGAATATCGATGCCCCGTCTCGATATTCCCACGACTAGGAACATTGAAGGATGTACTCATTGACTACCCAGACCCCACTAGTATGATCTGCATCATAGTCCTGGAAGTCGAGTACACATCCTAAGGGCTTTATCAACATGTAATCAGAGAGACAGAAAGTATACATGTTAAGATAAAGAGCAACCAGATAGCGTACAATCATGTCGAGCAAGAAAGTCCTACCTATATATGTCCCAGCATCCACTACAATATACATCCAATGTACAGTAATGGCATCTAGGGCATACATATAACTAACAGTTTCTATGTCAAAAATCCTAACCGTGAAGAAACTTAGATAGCATTGCTGGAACCTCCTAAATTCTTTTTCGATAGTTCTATCGATAAGATTGACCTTGATGAAGCAGATTCGGTTGATATATGAAAACTTTGCAGTTGTAAACAATTATAATCAATTGATATATATTATAAACTTTGCAGTTGTAAAACTTATAATCACTTGCGTGTAAATGATATATGAAAAACCTAGCAGTTCTAATCACTTGTAATGTATTGATTTGTTTGCTTAATGATTTATGCATATTATATATTTTGTATCGTTATTACTCTTGCATGAAACAAATGGAACGAAAAGGTATATTCAGAAAATTTGCCAAAACATTTTCTTCTAAGAAAAGAGATCGATATACTGAATTTTCGACACAGCTTGATACTGAGAGTAGAGGTGTATATTACGAGTTTTAAATAATCATCGACCGTATTATTTTATTCAAATAACTATTGCATTACTTATAATTAATTAAAATGTGTAGGTATATCTGAACAGGAGGAAGCAAGTCCATCAGTGCAGCATGATCCGTATGCATATCTAGACGAGCAGTCCACGGACTTGAGTAAGGAACCTCGGGCGTTCTTGGATCCCGTCATTGATGAGTGGATTCATGTATTGCCTCTTCCTCGCTGTTTACAAAATGAAAAACCGCATCGCGATAGGAACAATACGAAGGCAATGGCAGGATGGGCTACTGCTCGACCTCAAATAGATATGTAATAGAGGGAGCAGACACGGGTATTGATGAGGCACGGGCTGCAGGGATAATCTGGCTTGGTTTGAACACCATGGAAGTGGTGTTGCAAACGAAATTACGAAATACGATGCGTGGAAAAAGATTGATTCTGCAATGGGTAGGTGGGAAGACTGTAGATCCAGGTATGTGGGCTACACATTTCCACGGTTATATCGGTATTCTCGTCCGCAACACCGACTTCTGGAACGTGGAATTTACATTTGCAGATAACCTCTGGAAAGCATACGTATAAACTTGGGGCTCACTCTTGGTAATACATAACTCAACTATATTTCAACATTACATGCATACCTGTTATATGTTATAAATTTATTAAATAATATATTTATTAATCTGTATTATAGAAACATTTTATCTTAGAAGTGTAGGGTTCCTAGGCACTCTCAAGAGGTCTCACAAGGCATCAACCATGCCAATTTAAAATTTTACAAGTGCCGAGAAACCCTAATACGGATCGTTGACTAGAGTTTAGGCGAAATATGAAAGTAGTTAACATCTTAACTAAAGGAGAGAGGCTACAACCTTTGTAGATCCGGTTCTCCACTTCCTTAGCTCTACGTAGACGTCCTCTCACTGTCCATCTCGAATCCCGGACTCAAGCGTCGGCTTCATCGGAGAAATGGGCGGGCTAGGTCGTCGGCTTCGTGCCGAAGATGATCTACGTCGAGGCAACACAAGATCAAGCTCCAACTTCACCAAGTTATGAAACTTGTGAAGAAAACACCCTATACTACTTGGCAAGAGGTAGAGGGTGAAGAAATAGGAGGTGGGTTCACTTTAGAATTGGATTTCTCACTCTTTTGCTCAAGATGCCATTGATGGAATCAAGCTTTCTTTCTTGATGAAGAAGATGATAGAATATGATAAAAGTGTTGCTTTTAAAATGAAAATAAAATCAATACTTACCATATGCTAACCATGGTAAAGTGTAGAGAATAGATCATGGTTAGTTAGAATGGTTAGGGTTAAGGATGAAGACAAAATGGTAACAAAGTCAAACCTTCATGAAGCTTCAACTAAATACAAAGAAAGCCACCATTTTTTCTTCATAATCCTTTCCAAAATCAATAAATAAATAAATGAGTAATAAAAAGGAAACCCTAACCATTACAAAACCATGGTTTAATCTTTACACAAAACACAAGTTAGCATGCAACATCAAACATGATACAATCAAGTGCACACAAAATATATCACATATACAATGTGCTTTTCAAGTGAGAAAATCCCTTTAAAGTGAACCAATACTAGTTAATGCAAAGTAATATATCAAATATATAATTATACATTAAATCATTAAATCAACACTTGATTCAATGATCCGGTCATGTCGCACATAACCGACTAGTATCCAATGTATCGACTTATCGTATCGATCTTTGATTCGATAACTAGGTTATATCGTATACAACCAATCGAAACATTAATCGCGAGAATGAAATACGGTATCACATACACGCATTATTCTCGGTCCCGCACATATCTCATATGCGCTCCTATTTCGTTTCGCTTGAGCCAGGAAACCTCTGTGTAGGACTCTAAAGACTCTTCAATACGCCGGTAGCAGATGATGATCATATCAAGCACCCACAAGCCGCAAGCGGTCTGCTAAACGTAACGGCTACCCGGGTATTGAGCGATCAGAAGATCGATGAGCAAGCCCGCTCACACTCCTGTGAATCCAACCAGTAACACTTACCGTACAGTCCGGTCTGTTCGTCTGATATGTCGCATATCAAGTCTAGGGGTGGTAAACGTCAGACCCCAATAACCGATAAGTCGTGCCGATGTGAGGCTCATAACGGGTCGAGAAACTACTGGTAACACTTACCAGCAAATCTCTGATCAGCCCTGGCCAGGGACTTCGCTGTTACGGCCAATCGAGCACAGCGCAACATCAACCCCCAATACAGGGAGAGACGAAACCCCTCCTATTGCTCGTTGCCTCCATGTGACTCGGGACTGTGCCCAAAGACCACCGTTTTGCATGCCCTCATAGACGTGGTAAGGTGGAGATCAAAGCACATTGGGAATCACACAAGACTCTATGACGATCTCGGGTCTACAGACTAACCTGCACAAGTGTCACCTGAGAACTGCCATCTGACGTGAGGTATAATACCATCTGGGAGTTCTCGGCGAGTCCGTCCAGTGTACCCAGTCTCCACTGAGCACCCGTATACCATCTCTGATGTCAAACACCAATGGATATGGGATCATCCATCGCCCATCTCATGGGTCGAGAAGCGTATACGCTAGTCTACACTGGTATATCGATGCCCCGTCTCGATACACCCACGACTAGGGACCTTGAAGTATGTACTTATGGACTACCATGTCCCCACTAGTATGATTTGCATTAAGGGCTTTATCAACATGTAACTATAAGACAGTTTAAAGAGACTAGTATACATGTTAAGATAAAGAGAAACCAGATAGCATACTATCATATCGAGCAAGAAAGTCATCTCTATATATGTCCAAGCATCCAATATAATATACATCATCTGTACAATACTGGCCTTTAGGGCATACATACAACTAACAATCTCCCACTTGAACTAGGGCCAGCTGCTGTAGTATCGCATACCGAGCATCCCGAAGAGTCTCTCAAACTGTATCTGGGGAATGGCCTTCGTGAGTGGATCCGCCGTGTTGTTCTTCGTGTCAACCCTCCTGACCTCGATCTCCCGGCGATCAACAATCTCCCGGATCAGGTGATACCGCCTCAGAATATGCCTGGATCGCTGATGGGATCTGGGTTCCTTGGCCAAAGCCACCGCTCCACTGTTATCCCAATACAAAGGTATTGGATGCTCAATGGTTGGAACCACTCCAAGTTCAGTAATGAACTTCTTGATCCAGACAGCCTCTTTAGCAGCATCGTTGGTAGCGATGTATTCAGCCTCCATCGTCGAGTCTGCCACGGTTTCCTGCTTGGAACTCTTCCAGCTAACCGCCCCTCCGTAAACGGTAAAGACAAATCCCGATTGCGACTCAGAGTCGTCCTTATCACTCTGGAAGCACGAATCGGTAAAGGACTCCACTTGGAGTTCTCCGTTACCATACACCAAGAGCATCTCTTTAGTCCTTCGCAAGTACTTGAGAATGCTCTTCACAGCTGTCCAGTGACTCTCTCCAGGATCAGCTTGATACCTGCTCACTACACTTAGTGAGTATGCAACATCGGGTCTGGTGCATAGCATCGCATACATGATAGAGCCTACAGCCGAAGCATAGGGTATCCCCTGCATGTGAGCTCTATCCAAATCAGTCTTGGGAGACATCTCTTTGGAGAGAGTGACTCCAGAGATCGTGGGCAAGTTCCCACGCTTGGATTCTTCCATACTAAACCTCTTTAGTATGGTGTCAATGTACCTAGATTGGGACAATCCCAATATTCGTTTGGATCTATCTCTATAGATCCTAATCCCCAATATGCAGGAGGCATCACCAAGATCTTTCATTGAGAATCTTTGTGATAAGAAGAGCTTGACCGATTGCAGCATAGGAATATCGTTTCCTATCAAGAGTATGTCGTCCACGTACAATACGAGGAAGACAACCTTACTCTCTACCACCTTCTTGTAAATACAAGGTTCATCTGGGTTTTTGACGAAATCAAACTCTTTGATAATGACGTCAAAGCAGATGTTCCAACTCCGCGATGCTTGCTTTAATCCATAAATGGATTTAAGCAGCTTGCACACCTTCCCGCTGCTCCCACTGTCTACGAAGCCCTCTGGCTGAGTCATGTACACGCACTCTTCTAAATCACCATTTAGAAAGGCGGTCTTAACATCCATTTGCCAGATTTCGTAGTCATGATATGCAGCGATGGCAAGCATGATCCGGATGGATTTAAGCATAGCCACTGGAGAAAAGGTTTCATCATAGTCCACACCTGGTCTTTGACGAAAACCTTTTGCAACAAGTCTAGCTTTGAAAGTCTCCACTTTCCCATCTACACCAAGTTTTTTCTTGAAGATCCACTTGCTCCCAATGGGTTTTACCCCTTCAGGAGCAACTTCCAAAGTCCATACTTTGTTGGTGTACATGGATTCCATCTCGGACCGCATAGCATCCAGCCATTTCACTGAGTCTCTACTCGTGATGGCCTGCTCGAAGCTAGTTGGGTCATCATCCTCCATGATGCAATCCTCGCTCCCACCATCCATGAGAAAAGCGTAGTATCTCTCAGGTTGGCGAGGAACCCTACTAGATCGGCGGAGAGGCTGAGATTCATTGGGAGCTACTGAATCCTCTGGTTCCACTAAATCTTCAGTTACGGTTTGTGTATCTGGAACTTCTTCCAGCTCTACCACTTTGCCACTAATTTCTTTTTCAAGGAATTCCTTTTCTAAAAAGGTGGCATATTGAGAAACAAACACCTTTTGTTCTTCAGCATGGTAGAAAAGATATCCTTGTGAATTTTTAGGATATCCCACAAACTTGCAAAGAACTGACCGTGCCTCGAGTTTGTCTGGATTTTGCCTTTTGACATAGGCCGGACAACCCCATATCTTAACTCGGTTAAGACATGGTATCTTTCCTTTCCATATCTTATATAGAGTGGTAGGCACAGATTTGGTGGGGACCATATTCAATAGATGTATGTCTGTCTCAAGCGCATACCCCCAGAAGGAAATAGGTAACTCAGCTGTGCTCATCATAGAGTGCACCATATCTAATAGGGTGCGGTTCCTCCGTTCTGATACACCATTGTGCTGTGGTGTATATGGAAGAGTCAGCTGAGAGAGAATCCCATTCTCTTTTAGGAAGTCCAGGAATTCTTTGCTCAAGTATTCACCTCCTCGATCAGATCGAAGGATTTTAATACCTTTTCCGGTTTGGTTCTCGACTTCTTGTTTATATTCTCTAAATTTCTCAAAAGCTTCAGACTTGTGTCTTATCAAGTACACATGTCCGTATCTTGAGAGATCGTCAGTGAATGTAATGAAGTACGAAGAACTATCCCTGGCATGTGTAGACATGGGACCGCATACATCACTATGTATCAGTCCCAAGAGTTCGGTAACTCTTTCTCCGTGTCCCGTAAACGGAGTTTTGGTCATCTTTCCTTTGAGACATGACTGGCAAGTGTCATAAGATGAAAATTCGAATGGTTTCAAATATCCATCTTTATGCAACTTAGCCAGTCGTGTCGCATTGATGTGACCCAATCTACAATGCCACAAGAAGGATTCGTTCAGTTCTGAACTTTTCCTCTTGTGTGTGTTTGTTATGCTCAGAACTGTTGATTGATTTAGAACATAAATGCCATTGCACAAAGTGCCTGATCCAACCAACTTTTGGTTATGGAAAATGTTCATAACATTATCCTGTAATACAAAATTATATCCCTCTTTACTCAATAAAGAAACCGATATAATGTTGCATATCAGGTTCGGCATGTAATAGCATTCGTTCAGAACCAATGTATTACCAGTTGGTAATACAAGGTGATATTCCCCGACAGTCTTAACTGCAATAATTGCACTATTTCCAACTCTTATGTCTTTATCACCTTCTCCAAGTTCTCTACCTTTCCTAAGCCCATGTAACTGGTTACATATATGGGATCCTGACCCAGTATCTAATACCCAGGACGTAGAGCAAATGGAGAAACAGTTCTCTGTAACGAACACACCCGAAGAAAATGAATCATCATGTACTTTCTTTATTCGGGTGGCATGGGAATCCTGGTATTCCCCTATGTCCTGTTCATTCCTATAACTCTTATAAGAAAGAACGGAACCAACGTTCCCCAGCACAGTATAACATGCGGGTTCGGTCAATACATCCATATTATTATCTTGATTAAGGCATGAAATGGTCGCTACCTGGAGAGAGAGAGAAGAAAACACTTTAGCGTATGCTCATGCAAGATCAGATTGGTTATTATCTTATCTAATCAGGATGGCTCCCACTGGTTTTTATCAAATCTTCCTTCAAACCCTAAAAGGAAAGACTAGCCGGGATTAATTACATCCTACAACTTCGTCGATCTTTCAGCCAGGCCAGTGTCGGTACTTTGAGGGAGGTTCCCCGTGCTTTCGCACGGACCTAATTAAAGTAAACCTCGTTTTCCCAGAGGCGTAACCCCGTTGACACCTTTCTAGACACCTACTTGATCGGCTAATTGTAATGTGTAAAACTCTCCCAGGAGTAACTCTTACTCGCAGTGGGTATCGGGATCCAACTATCTCATAGAAGGTATGCAATCTCATTGTAAATTTCAATACTTGAAATTCCCGATAATGCTTTTGCCCCTAGCATGCTATGACCTTGACGAAAGCCAACAAACCACAGCCCGCTAGTCAAGTTCAACCCGTACATTTCTTGACTGAATTAAACCCACCCGCACAACCCTTGACGAAAGCCAACAAAGCCGTACGACTACCCTAATCCAGTCGTATCATATGCAACAGATACGCAGCACATAGCTACCGCACACTACACCTTGATGAAAGCCAACAAATGTAGCACGAATACTATATGTAACTTATCTGAAATGACGGAGGGCTACGCAGGTTTTTTCTGAAAACCATGAGCGTAATGAACTTGATATCGTTGTAGAATCAAAATGAAGTTTTGAAATGGAGTGTTTTTGAGGCTTTTCTAGTTTTGCTAAAGGGGTCACTCCCGGTGAAGGGATCGTCGGCCCTTTCCTCGTCGAATGAGGTGCGGGATATATCATATATATCACTGTGCAAAGCAAAAAACTATAGAAGCAATCAAAAGACAAACCGAGTGTGTAGCATCTGCCAGTTATTGCTAAAGGAGTCACTCCCGGTGAAGGGATCTCGGTCCTTTCCTCATCGAATAAGGTGCAGGATATATCACATATACCGCTGTGTAAAGCAAGAACTGTAGCTACCTTTTTATTTTTGAAATTCGATTCTACAACATCTTAGGTTTCTTTTCTTTCATTAATCTCATTAATGAAGTCCCATCATTTAAGTACCTAAACATCACAGATAAATACGACGTACACTTATGCCATCCGCATTCGCCTCGATGTCCCCTCGTGCACCGTTAGGTTAGGTAACTAACGGCAGAGCGGGGCAGGGCTAGCGCGGGTGTAAAACATAAGTAACGTCTATATAATATATCATATATACTATATACAGTATCTATCACAGAACATCACATGATCGCATCACAGATATCGCAGCAGAAGAAACATATGAAACATTGGATATACTAGGACGTCCGTGTTTTGAATACGAGCCAGTATAAAACACGGATTCCACGGTCATGATGAATAGCCAATCCCACACCCCTAGACCCCTATGAGAGCGGCAAGCAACCCTACCAATTCTAGGGTTAGGAGACCCGGACTCGACTCCTCGAGTTGGTCTCCCACTGGACCCCAGAACCCGGTTACTTGTGCTCCCCTCCTTGGGTCTATCCTAATGCGGAAAAGTAAATAATATACAAAAGGTGACAACTTCCGCAACCTGGAAGTGCCCCAAATAAAAGAATATTACATACAAGTTTTTACATAAATGAAAATGAAAAACACTCATCTCACATAAAATCCCCCGGCTATTCAAACACGACGATCCAATATAACATATCCAGCAACACATAACATCACCTGTCATCAACGTAAGTAAATGTGCGCATCCCAATTGTCGTTGACATATAACAACAAAACCGGCGATATCACATATTACACTTACGGTCACAGAAAAGAAAGTGTAAAACTACAACAGTTGGAATCCGCAACCTCTTTAGATATCGCATGCCTAATCAAATGAAATACTTAGACATCACATGCCTAACAATTATAAACCCCGCATTTTAGTCTCATTATCGAAAACTCTTTTCAATATCAAGTGAGACTAAACCGCTAGATTTATAACATTTATTCAGCTATCTCATAACTATTTGTGAATTCCAATTATTGTATCCCATTCCGGATAAATAGAAAATATTAAACTTTCCGATCGAACATTCGAACACCCAAGTTTTCCCGAAACCGTTCAACACATGAAATTAGTTCAAAGACATTCACTTCATGCCTCAGTACCAACGGTCCAGCCGTAGAAGGGTCAAGCCAACGCCTCACATGTGGCACGCCATACTGCCCCAAACCCGAAGGTTCAAAGGGCAGTTCAAGACGGTCACATAATCGAGTTAAGGTTTGTTGTCTTCTAGAGGGACCATCGTCTTACTTGCACTACTCAGAACGTCCTTACACCTCAGAAAAATCCAATACTTGGAAATTTTCCGGCAGGGGAAAAGTTGGGTATTTATATCCGGTCGAACTTTTTAACATATTCTAAAATTATCCGGAAAACCACACAGACAAAATTTGATAATCCGATCGAATCTTTGATTCCCAATACAACCCCAGAATACTCAACTCTTGAGTCAAATTAAAAATTCCTAGAAAACTCAGCATAATAAAATAGGAGTTACTGTGCAAACAGGGAAGGATGACGTCATCATACTGCCGCGGAACCGCCGCAGAAGCTAGGCTTCTGCCGCGGTTCCGCCGCACTTTGGACTCTTCATTTGGAAAAATTTGCACCGTAATTCTTATAATTCCCTGCTAAATTTTTTAAGCATTTTTAATCTGGAAAAAACCCAGTTTTTGGAAAAAGTCCAGAGAGCATTTTGGTTTTTAGGGTTTCGGTTCGATCGGGTTTCAAACGTCGTCTAAGCATCGCCTAAGGCTCTAGCTAGGCTTTGATACCACTGTAGGGTTCTTAGGCACTCTCAAGAGGTCTCACAAGGCATCAACCATGCCAATTTAAAATTTTACAAGTGCCGAGAAACCCTAATACGGATCGTTGACTAGAGTTTAGGCGAAATATGAAACTAGTTAACATCTTAACTAAAGGAAAGAGGCTACAACCTTTGTAGATCCGGTTCTCCACTTTCTTAGCTCCACGTAGACGTCCTCTCGCTGTCCATCTCGAATCCCGGACTCAAGCGTCGGCTTCATCGGAGAAATGGGCGGGCTAGGTCGTCGGCTTCGTGCCGAAGATGATCTACGTCGAGGCAACACAAGATCAAGCTCCAACTTCACCAAGTTGTGAAACTTGTGAAGAAAACACCCTATACTACTTGGCAAGAGGTAGAGGGTGAAGAAATAGGAGGTGGGTTCACTTTAGAATTGGATTTCTCACTCTTTTGCTCAAGATGCCATTGATGGAATCAAGCTTTCTTTCTTGATGAAGATGATGAAGAAGATGATAGAATATGATAAAAGTGTTGCTTTTAAAATGAAAATAAAATCAATACTTATCATATGCTAACCATGGTAAAGTGTAGAGAATAGATCATGGTTAGTTAGAATGGTTAGGGTTAAGGATGAAGACAAAATGGTAACAAAGTCAAACCTTCATGAAGCTTCAACTAAATACAAAGAAAGCCACCATTTTTTCTTCATAATCCTTTCCAAAATCAATAAATAAATAAATGAGTAATAAAAAGGAAACCCTAACCATTACACAACCATGTTTTAATCTTTACACAAAACACAAGTTAGCATGCAACATCAAACATGATACAATCAAGTGCACACAAAATATATCACATATACAACGTGCTTTTCAAGTGAGAAAATCCCTTTAAAGTGAACCAATACTAGTTAATGCAAAGTAATATATCAAATATATAATTATACATTAAATCATTAAATCAACACTTGATTCAATGATCCGGTCATGTCGCACATAACCAACTAGTATCCAATGTATCGACTTATCGAATCGATCTTCGATTCGATAACTAGGTTATATCGCATACAACCAATCGAAACATTAATCGCGAGAATGAAATACGGTATCACATACATGCATTATTCTCGGTCCCGCACATATCTCATATGCGCTCCTATTTCGTTTCGCTTGAGCCAGGAAACCTCTGTGTAGGACTCTAAAGACTCATCAATACGCCGGTAGCAGATGATGATCATATCAAGCACCCACAAGCCGCAAGCGGTCTGCTAAACATAACGGCCACCCGGGTATTGAGCGATCAGAAGATCGACGAGCAAGCCCGCTCACACTCCTGTGAATCCAACCAGTAACACTTACCGTACAGTCCGGTCTGTTCGTCTGATATGTCGCATATCAAGTCCAGGGGTGGTAAACGTCAGACCCCAATAACCGATAAGTCGTGCCGATGTGAGGCTCATAACGGGTTGAGAAACTACTGGTAACACTTACCAGCAAATCTCTGATCAGCCCTGGCCAGGGACTTCCCTGTTACGGCCAATCGAGCACAGCGCAACATCAACCCCCAATACCGGGTGAGACGAAACCCCTCCTATCGCTCATTGCCTCCATGTGACTCGGGACTGTGCCCAAAGACCACCGTTTTGCATGCCCTCATGGACGTGGTAAGGTAGAGATCAAAGCACAGTGGGAATCACACAAGACTCTATGACGATCTCGGGTCTACAGACTTACCTGCACAAGTGTCACCTGAGAACTGCCATCTGACGTGAGGTATAATACCATCTGGGAGTTCTCGGCGAGTCCGTCCAGTGTACCCAGTCTCCACCGAGCACCCGTATACCATCTCTGATGTCAAACACCAATGGATATGGGATCATCCATCGCCCATCTCATGGGTCGAGAAGCGTATACGCTAGTCTACACTGGTATATCGATGCCCCGTCTCGATACACCCACGACTAGGGACCTTGAAGGATGTACTTATGGACTACTATGTCCCCACTAGTATGATCTGCATCATAGTCCTGGTAGTCAAGTACACATCCTAAGGGCTTTACCAACATGTAACTATAAGACAGTTTAAAGAGACTAGTATACATGTTAAGATAAAGAGAAACCAGATAGCATACTATCATATCGAGCAAGAAAGTCATCTCTATATATGTCCAAGCATCCAATATAATATACATCATCTGTACAATACTGGCCTCTAGGGTATACATACAACTAACAAGAAGATGATATAAACGGATATTGGACGCTCACGCCCCGCTTCCCAGTGTACAGGAAGGGGACGAGGTAAGGCCCACTAGGTATTTACTCAGAAGTAAACACGCTAAGCGTATCTAAGCAATATAAAGTAAAATGTACACAAGAGACATAAATGTAAATGAACATCAACTTTATTTATTAAACATTCTTTTAATGGTACAACTGGAAATGTAAATACAAGGATGGAAAGCAATGCCTGAACAATGGCATGAACTGAAAAGAAAATATGTACAAGTGACTATAGCTCGGGGTTTTCAGTGTACTGCTCAGGGGTCTGCTCCAAGTGCTCTTGGCTGGTCTCGAACTCTTCAGAGTCGGGTCCTCCTGACAACATTCCAGAGAAGAAGAAAAATAGGAATGTCGTCAGCGAACAATCGCTCGTTAAGTCCCAAAGAAAAAAGAGAAGAATAGACATGGAAGTAGAAAATGTTATATTTGCTATACTAACGTAGTGTTTGTAGCTTGGTACAGAATATGCCAATGTATACGAGAGGCATCCAACTTATACCGTGGACTTTGGTAACCCGTAGTACAGGGCTCCGTTGATAATACCACGGAACAACGACATGGATGTAATTACGTCTTTTAGTGATCACCTCGTGCCACCTTTAACATGTTCCGTACCAGTCTACCCCTTTATAACCATGTAATGTTTATTGTATTGATTGTACGGATTATATTGTATTGTATTGTAGTAAATTGTGTATGGAAGACTTGCCGAAACCATGATATCACTAAACGGAATGGATATAATGGATAGTCATGTAAACAGAATACATCCATGGTTCGGTTCAGTCATGTTATATAGATTGTATTCTGGAGTTCATGGATTCATGTTGTATTGTGGTTATACTTGAATCGAACTCAAGTAAGATTGTTTTCAGATTTGACCGTGACTCGAACTGAGTCAGACTTTTAAACAGAATTGGAGTCCTGATTGTTTTGGAGTTATCGGTAACTGCTGCACATGGATGGCAGGATTTGTGTATTTTTCCAAGACAATTACCGTATGATAACCCCAGTTTTGTTATCTACCTTAAATAGGCAAGCACCCACTTTCTCCGGCTCCCCGAGGCTCAAGAGAATTGGTCCCGCTTAAACCTATATTTACTAGGGTCCTTATTGTAAATTGATATAACTTGAGGGGGTTTTATGTTAAAATAGTTTTGATATATTTTCAAAATAGTCCTCAAGTATTTAATTATCGTCTTTAGGGTTTTCATTGATGTAATTTTTAAATGTGAAGTATTTTCTAGTTGATATAAACCTAGTGATATTTATCCATGGTATTTTACTGTAATCTGGAAGTTGTTTGGAATTGTAATGGTAGTTTCATATAATTAGTGATTCTCTTCTTGAATTTAGAAAATATGAAATATGTTATTTATTAAAAATAGGTATTTTGATAATATTTACATATATTATTATATATAAAAATTATAATTTTATTTATTTTTAGAAATCTCGTTTTTCTTAAATTGTAATAATAATTCCATTGGAATTCGAATGCTCCTTGCGGAGGTCTGAGTTCCGCCCTACTAGATCCGAGGATGTGCGATAATTCGTACCATCCCGAATGGATTTCCCCAAAAATAGGTTCACTACTGCAAATAGGGGTTGCCCCTACGGATTTATCCGTAGGAGCAAACAACTGCCCCTATGGCTATAGCCGTAGGGGCATCAAATTACCCTGTAGGTGCAAACACTGTACGTGCAAGTTTTAGCCTTAAACATGCCACTACGGTTAAATACTTGCCCCTACGGCTTAATGCATAGGTCCATATGTCCCTACGGATTAGACCGTAGGGACAAAAAAGTTATTTAATTTATCGGTTTATAAAATAAAATAGTTGTCCCTACGGATAACTCCGTAGGGCCAAATTGCTGCCCCTACGGATACATGCGTAGGTACAAATATGTAGGGGCAAAATATCAGGTTTTCTGATATTTTGTCCCTACGGATACCTGTGTAGAGGCAATTTTATGCCCCTACGTTCCAATCCGTAGGGACAAGTATGACTCCTCTTACTGAGATCATATGGGCAAAATATCAGGTATCTTGATATTTTGCCCCTACGGATAAATGTGTAGGGGCAAAGTAGGACCCTACGGATTAATCCGTAGGTACAACGTTTGTCCCTACGGTTTAATCCGTCGGGACATATTATCAGTTTTTTTTTAAAAAAAGGGCTACCTGTTTTTTCCTCGCCCTGTGCACAATAATATATACAACATATATAAAATTAATCAACACAAAGAATATATACCGTAGTATTCATAATCACATCTCACGCATAATATACAAAAGAAATCAACAAGTAGAATACGATATCAATCTAAATCAATATGAACACGCAAACACCACCAATATCAATATCGTCCAAAATATATACAATATGTATCATATAAGTAAATACATGTTTAAAATATAAGAATCAAAAAGATACCCTAGCTCAGTCCAGCTCCACCTTTAATAAATGCCGTAATCTGGCGCGCCTGCTCCTCGGATATACCCTAAGTCAATATCTCGAGCAATGCGGAGTGTGCGGGAGTCAGAGCGGGCTGTGGAGCTATAGGAGTGGTCTGCGCAACCGTCGTCGAGGTAGTGGCTTGCGGAGCCGTAGCTGTGGGAGTCTGAGCGGGTTGTGGAGCTATAGGAGTTGTCTGCGCAACCGCAGCCGAGGTAGTGGCTTGCGGAGCCGCAGCCGAAGGAGATGCATGTGGAGGCTCAGCCGATGTACCTTGTCGCGTCTTTTCAATTTTGTGTGTAATAAACGAGTAAGAACTGTGTATTAGTCGAATTCGTATCATTATCAGGTTATTGAGAAACCCCAATCTATGTATACTTAGGGACTTAGGCCTAGTTTGGATATCTAATTTGGAAAACCGTAGTTTATTTTAATTAGACAGTTCTATGTATATATGATTAATCAAAGCTAAGTCTACAACCAAATAAGCTCAAGCTACGTACTAATATTGGATATATTGCTATCTATAATATGACATAATATTTTACTATTAAGTAGTATACATATAAACATCTCCTTCAACTTCTGAACGGTGGCCTTCAAGGTGTCCAGTTCTTGCTCGAAACGTCGCTCACGGGAGATAGAGGAAGTAACCGCCAGAGTGGAGTCCAACCTCATATGGGCCCTGCTAGAACCCAGTCCCCGGCCTCTCTCCCAACCTCCATGGTTCCCTCCGTGTGCGGCGTCTAGGACTGGGGTCAGCAGCATCGGATCGTTCTGTCCAGTAAAATCAATCCCCGATGTCTTTGCCTGCTCAACCACCCGCTCCTACACCAACATTAACCAGTAAAATATAAGTATATCATTTAAATTTGAACCTTTCAAAACAAAAATTTCAAATAGGGGTTGAATAAATATTAACACTTACGCAATACTCCTGGGTAGCGGTGTCGGGGTATCGAAGCTTGCTCGTGGACGAATCTATCGAGGTGCCATGGACGGCAAAATACGTTGACAGCACGGTCGGTGTACCGCCCTGCGCCAAGGTTTGAGCTCTCTGCAATTCGCCAAAAAATTACATATATTAGAAAATAACTCTTAATATTACATTATATCACAAAAACCGGTCTATTGTAATTTACCGATAACTCCATGGCACGAGTAATATTCCTCGAGCCACCTCTATAAGTGGGGCGACCCCTCTTTGCCGACTTCCTATTCTCTTTATTTTGATCGGCCTATTTCTGCACAACACATTCAGATTTAGTTTTCTAATTAAGCAACAAAAAAAAATAAATTATATACTAAACAATGAATTACATTTAAAATACATACTTGTTTGCGCTGAGAGTCGAAATATTGGCACAATAGAGGCCATGCATCTACGTCGACTCTCGCAAAGGCCGGAGAATGTAGGAGGGCCGCTCTCTCTGCCTCGGGGGTCGCCATCCACAGGGAATAGCAGTCGATCTTCAGCTCATTCCTATTGTATCGGACCTTCGTCTGCATGTTCTTCATCAGGCCATTGTACAGAGCGTGAAGATCGAGCACCCTCCCAGGGTGATTAGGGTCGGGTACAGGCTGAAAATCGTAATCCAACTGAAAATACAAAAAAATAATGTTATTAAATTGCAAGTGTTAATAATAAATATATTGGATAAATCAAATGAAAATATATATTAATACCCGAGCCTGATCTCAGAAGAGGGCGAATGAGCGTCGGTGCTGGTCACTGCACTCAACGTGAGGTGGATAGTTCTTCACGAGGCGGCTCTCATCCCCGAAATATCGGCCGAACCTATCGGCATAATCGCCGGTATAGCGATAATCAGGGGTAAAAAAGAGGGGGAAAGCTGCCTCCTCCTAGCTTTGTCGGGCCTCAGCCTGTGGGACTGATTCAGGCTTCAAGTCCCCCTCTCGGGATGGGGAGGATCTGCGTCTATAAGAAATATCAAGACAATCAATATTAAGACAAAGTGGTATTAAGAAATCAAGGTTTAACGAAAATTGAAGTGTGATATATACCTCCGGCGACTAAAGCACGAGCCTGGGCCCGGGCAGCAGCACTAGCGGGGCAATAGTTCCTCTCCGCTGTTCTCCGAGTACACTGTAATAGAATAAATAATCATTTCAAAGCTGTGAAACAACATTGAAATGAACATCTAATCTACCTTTGTACACGGAGAACCAGCGGAAAAGTACCGACGAAATATCTCGAAACAGATGAAAACATAAGTGAATGAAGGTGTTTTCTTTATACATTCCTAACTTGTCCACACGGGACAAATCTATCGGTTATCATACGATTGAATCTTCTTGTCACATAGACTACACGACGGTTGTTAGCACCGAGCTATACCGTATGATATTTAACAACCTTCGTATAGTTCTATGTCACGACGAACATCGAACGTATGTTAACCGATAGACGGGGACTAAGTGGCGCTTTGAGTTTCATATATGAGTATCGATGAGAATATAAAAGTTCCATATTATCGTCGAATATCATATATTGGTTTTAACTTGAACATCTTGAATCACTCTCTAATGATGCGTTTGTTGTGTATTCGTGTTGTATGTGTGTGTTTCGGCTGTCGGGGGTAAGGCTTCTATCCCATTAAGAATGTATAGAGCGGACACCCATTCGCTTGTGCTTTCAACCGTTTCGAGTAAATTTCGGCAGCACCTCCCCGCTGTTCTCCGAGTACACTGTAATAGAATAGATAATCATTTCAAATCTGTGAAACAACGTTGAAATGAACATCTAATCTATCTTTGTACACGGAGAACCAGTGGAAAAGTACCGACGAAATATCTCGAAACGGATGAAAACACAAGTGAATGCAGGTGTTTGCTTTATACATTCCTAACTTGTCTACATGGGACAAATTTATCGGTTATCATACAATTGAATCTTCTCGTCACATAGACTCCACGACGGTTGCTAGTACCGAGCTATACCGTCTGATATTTAACAACCTTCGTATAGTTCTATGTCACGAAGAACATCAAACGTATGTTAACCAATAGACGGGGACTAAGTGGCGCTTTGAGTTTCATATATGAGTATCGATGAGAATATGAAAGTTTCATATTATTATCGAGTATCATATATTGGTTATAATACAACATTTTGCATTCAGGGTTGATGCTCATAGCAAAATTGATTTCTTTTATCTAACAACGGCTAAAAAACTTCCACCAACCGTTTTGACTCTGAGGTGCCTTTATTCACTCTAAAGAAATCATATAGGTGGAAAGGCTTTAAATCAATGAATGAAGCAGTGTGAGAAATATGACAATCGACAGGACCGAGACCATAAGCAAGTTTCTTAACATATTCTAGAAGAACAACCTACGTGAGTGATCATTGGTAATCACTAAACACGAATCATCAAATGCACTACCTTTCAAATTAATTTAATTGTATTACAAAGTAAACTTCACACATCATAAAAAAGGTGCCACATAGCATTCAAAGAGATGCATACATGAGATCTCAAATTTGCATTATATTATATAATTTTTTTGAATTAATTTGATCGACATTGCAAGTTAAACTTCAGCTTCGTATCTACCAAGAACTAGTATCTCCAGAAATGTATTAGACATCAATTTGGATATTTCAATCTACTACCCATCTGTATCCATATGCATAAAAGGGATGCATTTCATATATCCATATTTTGAGTCATCCATATTTATCAATATATAGATACAAAATCCAAATAATTTGTATCTATTTTCAACCTAGTTCATTTATGCTGTGTGAAAGATGCTAAAGCATAATAGACTAGGCAAATGATAGTTGCATTTAAGCTTTCAGGGATCAAAACATCAATCAAAAGAATCTACACCGTGCTACAAAGAAGGTAGCTACTAGGATGCAATTAAAGACCGATTGATTATTCATTCCAAATGTAATTCACAACCATATATTCATTGACTAAATTTTGCTAAACCATAATATGCACTAAATAAACAAGGTTAAATTTAGTTTAAATTCTTAACCATCTAGTGCGAGCAAGCATTTCTTTATAATTTCAGCCGCTAGTTCCAGCTCCTCCTCTGATATAATCAACGGGGGCACCAACCCAACTATATTCACCACGCTACAAATGAAAGCTAGTTGCATTTAACCCCAACCCCAACCCCAACCCCAACCCAAACCGAACCCTAACCCCAGCCCCAGCCCCAACCCCAACCCCAACCCCAACCCCAACCGAACCCCAGCCTCAGCCCCAACCCCAATCCCAACCGAACCCTAACCCCAACCGAACCCTAACCCTAACCCTAACCTAAACCTAAACTGAACCCGATGCCTAACCCTAACCCTCACCCCTACCCGAACCCTGAACCCTAGCCCTAACATCATCAAAATTATAAATAATTGGAGATTTACTAACCTGTAGCGGGCGATGGAGGAGACGACGGAGGAGACCGGTGGTCGACGACGCAATCGGCGACAAGTCGCGGGCGGTGGCGACGAGGAAGTCGATAAGGAAGTTTTAGGAACGAGGGCGGTGGGGGCCGCTGGCGGAGGGCGGTGGCAATGAGGAAAAATTGGAGGTGTGGGAACGAGATCGAGACGCGGGAGAGATTGAGAGAGAGTATTTTGGGAACGAGATCGATCGAAGCGTAGGGCTTTTCTATGCCTTTTTTCATTAAATACCTATTTATATGCCCCTACGGACTTAACCGTAGGTCATTTTTTTTAAGCTCCGTAGGGCCAAACAACAAATTACGATTTAATATTTTTAAATTAAAATGTAGGACACCGTAGGGACGACTATGGGGACCTACGGACTAATCCGTAGGGGCAAGAAAACGTTGCCCCTACGGATTCCTGTGTCTGTAGGGGCAACCCCATATTGTAGTAGTGGTTGTAAGGACGCAATTGTATGGAATTAGTTACTACATTTTAAAGAATACGTTTTGTAGTAGTTTATGGTATTTTAATGTAACATATAAATTTTTCAACAAAATAATCTAAAAGTAAATCGTGCTATGTCAATAATGTGTGTTGTGAGGATATAGGTCATTAACTCGTGAGTTTTCTAAAGGTAATAGGGTTAAAAGGAATAAGCAATGTCGAAAGTAAACAGAGGGTATTTTACTGTAAAAGTGAAATAGAAATTTCTTATTTTGAGGTGCAACTTGTTCTAATATTTTTATTAATGATTACCAAACAATATATTAAAAATTTATAGGTTTGTTATTAAGAAAAAATTGGATTTTTAAAGAAAAGAGAATCGGAAGCCGGACTAACTCCGCTTCCTACGAGTTTTGAAAAAAAAGTTTTAAGATAGTAGAAGAGAGGGGAAGAGGGGACTTACAAGCTACAAGGTAAGGGGGGAGGTAGGAGAAGGTTTACGGATCGTCGGGGAGTCGTTTCGTCGCCAGATTCTTCTTGGAATTTCGCTGGAACTTCGACCTTTGATAACTCCACTTGTACACTCTTTTGGACTTGAAATTTTTTGAGAGTTTTGGTAGGGAATTTCTGAGTGAGAGGGGTGAAATGTGGTATGGTATTTATAAGGAAAATTAGGGTTTAGTGTGTTGAATTGGAGAATTAAAATGTGCATTAAAAATTGGATTAAAAGATGATTTATCACTCTCTGTTAATGTAAAGAAAAATCAAACAATATGGTGGAAGTGGGGTAGGCCAAGAGTTGCCATGAGGGAAATTTCAAAGCATTACCGACGGGGGAACCGGCAGTACCAGTCCTATTGTTCATCTCACCGGTTGAATCCGGTGATATAGGGCTCGGATTCATGCCACGTGTCCCTGACTGTGTGTGTAACATTTTCCATATATTTGTTTTATTTGTGACTTTTCATTTTACCTGCGGTGCACGTGCAAACTTTTGAGTTTCTAAAAGTTTAAAGGAAAATCCACAAATAAATAATGTGGCTGATAGGATTTGAACTCAGGTGCTATGTCTCAGCAGTGCAATGCCTTTACTAGTGAGCTACAAGCTCTTTCTTTCTATTCAAAAGCAAATTTAATTTATAACTTGTGCTCAGGCTTAGGTACTCTTTTCTGTATTTTGAAAAAAATTCATACAGACAGTTTAGGGTTGTTATAGTCTGGTATGAGATGTCATAAATATTCAAGAGATGGCGTCAAAAATTGAAGAAAAAATTCAAACGATCGGAGAAATTTTCGGATGATTGGGAACATTTTGGCGCTCTTTCCTCCATTATCCTTAGAGATCAGTTTGCGTTTCTCCTATTACATTGGGATACACCCGAAGCAAAAGTAATTAAAAATATAATTAAATAATTTGAATACCGAATTTATATTAAATTACATTTAGAGATATTATCTTCTGAATAAGCAGGAAGCATAAAAAAAGAATAAGCAGAACTGAGGAAAATCCACAAATGACTATTATGGTGGATCAGTTCTTGCTGATCAGTATAGGGATACTTTGGTTAGCTTATCTTTAATTACATAAATGTTCGATTTTTCAATTTCATCATACATATCTTCACGTATAAATAAATCAAATATCCGTTACAGGAGAAGGCTGGGAAAAAGTCGAGCCTCCTTGAGACTTGGGAGGCATTACACATGAGAGAGGGCATGTCAGAAAAAAGGATGGATATAGCCACTCAACATGTAGTAAACTTGCATTTTAAAATTCTTTTAAATAAATTAATTACACTTGTTAACTTTGTAAAGAAAATTAATTATTGTTTTATTTATCGAATAAGGATTTCGAGGAGGCAGAAAGGATCTATCGGGAATCAAATCTCGAATATCCAGCCGATGATCATCTTCCTACGGAGGTCGAAATATCTATTATAGAGCATTTTTTCCCTCAATCGAGAGGACACGGTCGTATTCTCTTATATGGTGGTCCCGTTAGCCTTTCACGGTCCGGTTCCAGAAGAAGTACTTCAATTTCGTTGACCGCTCGCTCTAACTAACAATCGACTGAGGCACAACGGATCAATGATCTGGAGGAGCAGCTCAGGAGGGATGAAGCAGATAAGAAGAGGGCGGAAGATGAATCGGCTTGGAGAGCTCAAATGAAAGCGCGGTTGGAAAAATTCTCGCAACAATACGTTCCACCTTAGCAATTGTGGTCAGCACAGGGTCCATTCCCACTGCAGCCGGCATATTACCCTCCTCCGATGCAGCGACTGTATTTTCCTCCCCCATCACAGGGAACGCCGTACTATCCTTATCAATCACCTCCACAATCACAAGGAGGGTACTACCCTCGGCCTTTACTACAGGATCCTTATTACCCTAACCCTCCACCACAGGAACCGTATAACCCTGATCAGCTGACCCCATAGGGAAGGTTATTAGGTAACTTTTTTCACAAGAGCACTTCGACGATGTGAATCGATAGTATTCAAGACGAGCTTCTAGTGGCGATAGTAGCGGTGAGAGTAAGTGAGATACGTATAGTTTTTATTTACTGTAGTTTGAACATACAATTAAATTGTTAGTTATATGTATGCCCTATAGGCCATTACTGTACATAGGATGTATATTGTAGTAGGTGCTTGGATATATATAGGGAGGACTTTCTTGCTCAACATGATAGTATGTTATCTGGTTTCTCTTTGTCTTAACATGTTGACTTGTATAAGTGATGCTGTCTTGCTTTCACATGTTGATAAAGCCCTTAGGATGTGTACTTGACTACCAGGACTATGATGGAGATCATACTAGTGGGGCTAAGGGTAGTCCACAAGTACACCCTATAATTGTTCCTAATCGAGGGTGTATCGAGACAGGGCATCGATATTCCAGAGTAGACTAGCGTATACGTATCTTGACCTATATGATAGGCGATGGATGATCCCACATCCATTGGTGTTTGACATTAAAAATGGTATATGGGTGCTCAGTAGAGACTGGGTACACTGAACGGACTCGCCGAGAACTCCTAGATGGTATTATACCTATTGTTAGATAGCGGTTCTCTGGTGACACTGGTACAGGTTAGTCTGTCGACCCGAGATCATCATAGAGTCTTGTGTGATTCCCGCTGTGCTTTGATTTCCACCATACCACGGTCAAGAGATCGTCCAAAAATATGGTTTTTGGGTACAGTCCCGAGTCACATGGAGGCAATGAGCGATAGGAGGGGATTCGTCTCTCCCGGTATTGGGAGTTGATGTTGCGCTATGCTCGATTGGCCATAACAGGAAATCTCTGGCCAGGGTTGCTAAGATCTACTGGTAAGTGTTATCAGTAATTTCTCGAACCGTTATGGACCTTGCATCGACATGATTTATCAGGCTATTGGGGTCTGACGTTATACCGCCCCCAGGCTGCGATATGCGACATATCTGACGGAGTGACCGGACTGTACGGTAGTGTTACTGATTGGATTCGCAGGAGTATGAGCAGACTTGCTTGTTAATCTTTTGATTGCTCAATACCCGGGTGGCCGTTACGTTTAGCAGACCGCTTGTGGATTGTGGATGTTTGATATGATCATCACCCACTGCCGGCGTATTGACGAGTCTTTAGAGTCCTACACAGAGATTTCCTGGTTCATGCGAAACGAAATAGGAGGACATATGTGATATGTTCGGGACTGAGATTAATGCGTGTATGTGATACCGCATTCTATTCTCGCGATATATGATATCGGTCGGTTATATGTGATATAGCCGGGTTGTTGATTCGATAGATTGTTACATTTGATATTGGTCGATTGTATATAATATAGCCGGATTATTAAATCAAGTGTTGATTTGATAATTTAATATATAATTATATATTTGATATATTAATTTACATTAACTAATATTATCCCACTTAAACATTTCTTTTTCTCACTTGTGTACACTTAGTATATATGTGATATATACTAATGTACATTATTTTGTGTCATGCTAGATGCCACATGCTACATGGGTGTATGAGACTTACACCATGGTTATAAGAATGTGAGGTTTTATTTATATAAAGTAATTCAATATTAGTTGGAAATTGTCATGCATGGAAGTTTGGAGAAGCTTGAAGCATCTTTGACTTAGTCCATTAGTTTTGTTTTACTTGTAGATATTTATTAACCTAACTATTATTGTTAGTCATGGTTTATTCTCTACATGAGTTAGTGTATGACACTAACTTACCCATGGTTGCTATTCTCACCTCATGAGTTCATTCTCATCTTCACTTCATCTTCTTCTTCATTTTAGAAAAAGCTTGCTAGCTTTTTCTAAGTGAGAAAATATTGTGAGAAAATAAAATCTAAAGTGAGCCTACTTCCTACTTCATCATGCTCTACTATTAGCCATTTAGTTTAGGGTGTTTGCTTCACTAATCTACCATTAATAAAGAGGTAGCATGAGCTTGAGTCTTCTCGACGTAGATCGTCTTTGGTCTCGAAGACTTCGAGCAAACTTGTTCATTTTTTCATGTGAACCCTTACTAGAGTTTGGATGTTCACTACTTAGAGCGAAGGAACTACTACACGGAGCTTTAGAAGTGAAGGACCAGTCAACAAAGGTTGTATTCCTCATTCACTTGTTTGCAAAGTTGTTTGCATGATCTTTTGTTTAAATCTCTAGTTAAGATTCTAGGGTTAGGGTTGTTTAGAACGACAAAATTTTGAAAACGCCTTTGATGATGCCTCCCGAAACCTTGCTGCCGTGCTACGTAACCCAACAGTGGTATCAGAGCCAAGTTAGAGAATTAAACAATGTTTGTTAGATTACGAAACCGAAACTACTCCGAAACTTAAAACAATGAAATCCAGTTTTTGTCGAATTTTAAATGGCCTCTAAAAATTTTTTAGCAACTGCAGAATATTGTATGTGATATAACATGAACATGGTATAAAATTCATCCCTCCTCGCCGGATTCTGGCCGGCCATATACCAAACCGGCCTGCTTGGCCCAATCACGAGGTAAAGGGTTGAATTTTATAGTGTGTTCCAGTCTCTGGGATTGGTGTTTCAGGTGTTGCTTGTTTTTGCTAAATTTGCATGTGATGTTAACTTTCTGCAAAGGCAATTCGGAGTATTTCGTAGTCGTAATTCTAACATGTATTCGGGTTATTTAGACGACGTTAAAAATTTCGAATGGATATCAATAACCCATATTTTCCCCCGCTGGAAATTTTCCAAGAGTTGGATTTTTCCAAATTTAAAATCTTCAGAAAATCATGCAAGCGATTCTGTGGACCCTCTAGAAGAACGATACCCAAACTCAACCTTTTGGATCACGGAACCGCGGTCATTCCTAGGGTTTGCCGCAGTTCCGCGGCGACATGAGTGAGGCATGGGTCGGCCCTTCTACGGATGGTTCATAGGAGCTGTGGCATGTTCTGGGTACTTTTTGAACTCTGCTCAAGTGTTTAGCTCTTTGGGAAATTTGGGTTTGTTTATTCGATCGAAAAGTTTAACATCGTTTAGTTATCTGTGATTATGATACAATATTTGGAATCCACATTAGTTATGTGATAACTAGTTTGAATTTTATAAATCTAGCAATTTAGTCTCATTCGATCGGTTGCCACGGAATTTTGATGTGGATCAAAAATCCGTAGCAATTACATAGTGAACGCGGATACTCGCTGGGTAACCTTACTAGATAGCCATGCCCCATAGCCTCGACCAAGTGACTGTAGGAGAACCCCGTCGCTAAAAGCATCCGTTCGGGTGCTCGCAGCCGCGGTGTTCCGCCTTAGTGCACTTCGTCGACGGCATCGGGGGTGCGGCCGTCTACAAAAGTTTCCGACGAGCATTCGATCATGTTATCGGGAATCTTGTTGAATTACCCGACAGGTTATTTGAAAGTGTTTTCAATATCGAGACTAAATGCAGGGTTTATAATAGTTAGGCATGTGATGTCTAAGGAATTCATTTGGTTAGGCATGAAATCCAAAGTATATGATACATTGGGTTTATGATGTCTAAGGTGGTTGCGGATTCCAATTGTTGTAGTTTTTCACTTTCTTTTCTGCGACTGTAAGTGTAATATGTGGTGTATCGCTGGTTTCGTTACTATATATCAACGACAATTGGGATACGCATATTTACTTGCGTTGATGATATATGATGTTATGTGTTGCTGTGATATGTTATATTGGATCGCTGTGTTTTGAATAGCCGGGTATTTTTTTAATGTGAGATGAGAGTTTTTCATTTTTATTCATGTAAAAGCTTGTATGTAATATTCTTTTATTGGGGCACTTCCTATAAGTCCACGTTGCTCACCCCGGTTCTTACGGGGAGGCGGAAACGGCGAAAAACAAAAATTTGGCGCAAGGCCACATGGACTAAAAGTCGGATCTTTGCTAAACTAGAAACTAGTAAACACTTAGAGGTTTAGCTACTATGCTGTAGGAAGTATACCTCACGGAACCGGTCCTTCGGGACTTCATCCCGCTGTCCCACTCGTCCATCCAAGCTCCAAGCGTCGATCTGGACCTTGGGCACCTCCGCGGCCTTCTTGAGTCGAAGACGATCCACCCGAGAGTTGTACACTAAGCTTCACCACAAGCCAAGGCAACTAGGGCAAGGAGATTGCTAATCTAAATGCCTTAGAATGTGTAGAGGAGATGTATGGATGTATTTGTCTTTGTGGATTCTTTTTCTCTCAACACATGAGATCAAAAGAAGAGATCAAGAGGAGGAAGAAGAAGGAGAACGTTTGCAACCATGGAGCTTTTCTTTTCTTCTCACTTCATGAGAGAGAATGAGAAGAGAATAATGAAAAAGATTAAGCCAAAAATGAAATGAACCATGGTTGCAATAATACACAATAATCATCATTACTAATCCTATCATGAAAGACTTGATGGCACATTGAATTGACCATTATCATAACACAAGAAATAAAAGGAAAATAAAAGAAGAGTGTGGATCTCTCTTGAAGGTCAATGGTCAACATGGTCAACAAGGTCAAGAGAGATCTAAGTGGTCAAATGGTCAATACAATTAGTCATCACTAATCTATCACAAAAAGGATTAGTAAACAATGCCTCCGGCTCATAACGGTTTTGACCAAACGAACTGTCAAAACCCTAATGAGTGCGCCACATTATGGTTTTGGCCGAACCAATAGCCAAAACCCTAATGGGGCATCTCCTCCTTCATCGCTCCTCAAAACTGTGCATACACACCTGCATCCGCATTCCGTAGAATGCGAATGCACAGAAGACAAATCAAATCCATCTGTGCAATACTAGGATCTGGCTTAAACCAAAGCCTACTAGTATTGCCTGCCCGAACAGCATACGCACACAAGTGCACGTAAGTGATCGTAGCCCTGCCGTAAAACCATACGGCCTCTACACGTTTTGCTCAGTGCAGGGAAACTCTCTGTGTGGGACTCTAAAAACTCGACACTACGCTGGCAGTGGGTTTAACCATAGACCGCAAGCGGCACTAGCTGTACGTAACGGTCCCCAGGTAGATGTCGATAAGAAGGCCGATGAGATAAACCCATCCGAACTCCTACTGAGCCTGTATGTAACAATCTCCGTACAGTCCGGTTTGTTCGTCTGATACATCGCATGGCGGGCCTAGGGGGCGGTGAACGTCAGTCCCTTAATAGCGGTACAAGTCGTGTCGGAGTGTAGCCCAGAACACCCTGAGATAACACTGGAAACCTACCAGTATATCTCGCTTGCCCTGGCCAGGGACTACTTTTGTAATGGTTCTCCTAGACACAGCGCGATGTCAACCCCCAATACCGGGAGAGACGAATCCTGTCTAACCGTCCCTGCCTCCAAGTGCTTCGGGACTGCACCCAACTACTACCTGTTTGCACGACTCCTTTGAGCCGTGGTAGGGTAGTAATCTAAGTACAGTGGGAACACACTCGAGGCGAAGTGACAGTGTCAAGTCAGCGGACTAAGCTGTACTCATGTCACCTGGGAACTGATAATTGACGATAGGTATAATACCAACCAACAGTTCCCGACAAGTCCTGTCCAGTATACTCGTAACCCAACGAGCACTCGCATACTATCTCAAGTACGATGTACTGACGGCTGTGGGACAGACCGTCTCCCCCGCTGGGATGAGAAGCGCATACGCTAGTCTACTCCGGAGTATCGATGCCCTGTCTCGATAGTCCAACGACTAGGGACCTGTATAAGGATGTGCTTATGGATTACCTAGCCCCCACGGGTGTGAGCGTCATCACAACGCTGGTAATCAAGCAAAGATCCTAAGGGCTCTACTAATATGTATATAAGCGATATGCTAAAAGAAACACATGCACATATTGAAGTAGAGACAAACCAAGTAGCATACTACCATTTCGAGCAAGATTGTCTATACAACTGTGAATATCCTAAGCTTCCATCAAGTAATATACAAGCTAGTATGATACAGTAATGGCCTCTAGGGCATATACACTAACAATCTCCCACTTGCACTAAGGCCATGTACTGGCGTATCGAAGATCTATCATCTCGATCAGCCGCTCGAACTGAGTCTGGGGTAGGGCCTTTGTGAGTGGATCTGCAGTGTTGTTCTCCGTATTTACTCTCTTCACCTCGATCTACCGGCGATCTACGATCTCCCTGATCAGGTGGTACCGCCTCAAAATGTGCCTGAACTTCTGATGGGACCTGGGTTCCTTCGCTAAAGCTATAGCTCCGTTGTTGTCGCAATACAGCGGTATTGGATCAACAATGGTAGGAACCACCTGAAGCTCCGTGAGGAACTTCTTCATCCAGACAGCTTCCTTTGCGGCATCGCAAGCAGCTATGTACTCCGCTTCCATAGTTGAGTCTGCAACGGTCTCCTGCTTGGAACTCTTCCAGTAAACCGCCCCTCCATTGAGGGTAAAGACATAACCTGACATGGACTTGGAGTCATCCTTGTCACTCTGGAAGCTGGAGTCAGAAAAGGCCTCAAGCTGGAGATCTTTTCCGCCATACACCAAGAACATCTCCTTAGTCCTTCTCAGGTACTTGAGAATGTTCTTTACCGCTATCCAGTGTTTCTCCCCTGGGTTTGACTGATACCGTCTTACAACGCTCAAAGCGTATGCTACATCTGGTCTGGTACACAACATCGCATACATTATAGAGCCTACCGCAGAAGCGTAGGGTATAATAGACATGCGATCCCTTTCCAAATCAGTCTTGGGAGACATCTCTTTGGAGAGGGTGATCCCATGACAAGCCGGTAAATTACCGCGCTTGGTATCTTCCATACTGAATCTTTTCAGTATGGTGTCGATGTACCTTGACTGTGAGAGTCCCAACATCCTCTTAGATCTATCACGATAGATCTGGATCCCCAGAATGTAGTTGGCATCGTCCAGGTCCTTCATGGAGAACCTCTGCGACAAGAATCCTTTGACTGACTGTAGCATAGGAATATCATTTCCTATTAGGAGAATGTCATCCACGTACAAGACGAGGAATACTACAGTTCTCCCTACAATCTTACTGTAAATGCATGGTTCATCTGGGTTTTTTGATAAAGTCGAATTCTTTGACAGTATCATCAAAGCAGATGTTCCAACTCCGCGATGCCTGCTTAAGTCCATAAATGGACTTGAGCAACTTGCACACTCTACCGCTGCTCCCACTCTGATTGAATCCCTCCGGCTGATCCATATAGACGCACTCTTCCAAATTTCCATTTAGGAAAGCCGTCTTTACGTCCATCTGCCAGATTTCATAATCGTGGAAGGCAGCAATGGCAAGAAGGATCCGAATGGATTTCAGCATAGCCACTGGAGAAAAGGTCTCGTCATAGTCCAAACCAGGTCTTTGACGAAAACCCTTTGCTACAAGTCTAGCTTTATAGGTCTCAACCTGCCCATCTACACCAATCTTCTTTCTGAAGATCCATTTGCAGCCTACGAGTTTTACCCCTTCTGGAGCAAAGTCCAAAGTCCAAACTTTGTTGGTGTACATGGACTCCATCTCAGCCCGCATTGCATCCAGCCATTTTACCGAGTCGCCGCTCTGAATAGCTTGCTGGAAGCTAGTAGGCTCACCATAATCCATGGTGCAATCCTCTCTATCCCCGTCAATGAGAAAACCGTAGTATCTCTCGGGCGGATGAGACTGCCTACCACTCCTGCGGAGGGGCGTAGGAATGTCCTGTTCTTTCGAACCCTCTGGTTCTACTAAGCTTTCAGTAATAGCTTGTGGTTCTGGAATTTCTTCCAGTTCTATTGCGCTCCCACTTATCTGATTTTCCAAAAACTCAGTTTCCAAGAAGCGGGCATGACGAGAAACAAAAATCTTTTGTTCCTCTGCGTAATAGAAAAGATACCCCTTGGAGTTCTTTGGGTATCCCATAAATTTACACTGTACCGAACGTGCCTCGAGCTTGTTCGCATGCTGCTTTTTTACAAAAGCTGGACACCCCCATGTCTTAAAGTGTTTAAGACTGGGTTTCTTCCCACTCCACATCTGATATGGTGTGGTAGGCACTGACTTAGTAGGAACTTGGTTCAAAAGATATGCAGCTGTTTCTAGTGCATAACTCCAGAAGGATCGCGACAACTCAGCCTTACTCATCATGGAACGAACCATATCCAATAGGGTTCGATTCCGCCTTTCCGATACACCGTTGTGTTGTGGTGTGTATGGAGGAGTAAGCTGAGAGAGAATTCCATTCTCTTTTAAGAAGCCCAGAAACTCGGCACTCAAGTATTCACCACCTCGATCAGATCTCAGTGTCTTGATACTTTTGCCTGTTTGTTTTTCAACTTCATTCTTGTATTCCTGAAATTTCTCAAAGGCCTCGGATTTGTGCTTCATCAAGAAGACATGCCCATACCTAGAGAAATCATCTGTGAAAGTAATGAAGTATGAATAACCACTTCACGCATGTGTAGACATTGGACCACACACATCACTGTGTATGAGTCCCAAGAGCTGGCTTGCTCTCTCTCCGTGTCCAGTGAACGGAGTCTTTGTCATCTTTCCCATGAGACAAGATTCACAAGTGGCATAAGACTGGTACTCGAACGGATCCAAGTATCCTTCTTTATGTAACTTTGTCAACCGTGTCTCATTAATGTGACCCAGTCTACAATGCCATAAGAAAGCCTGATTTAATTCCGGAGACTTTCTTTTAAGTGTGTTCTGGACACTGAAGACCTGAGCTTGATTCAAAACGTATATACCGTATCTCAATGTACCTGACCCAATCAGTACTTGATTTAGGTGGATGTTTACTACATCGCTTACAAAAGTAAAATCATATCCTTCCTTAGAAAGTAAGGATACAGATATGATGTTACAAGTCGCACCTGGTACATAAAAACAGTCACGCAGAATCAATATCTGCCCAGTTGTCAGTCCTAGATGATATTCCCCTACGGATTCAGCATACATGCTCATTCCGTTAGCAACCTTGAGAGTCATATCACCTTTCCTGATAACCCTACGGTTTCTCAAAGCATGTAACGAATTACAGATATGAGATCCTGATCCGGTATCCAATACCCAGGAAGTAGGGTTAACTGACATACAGTTCTCTATCACAAACACACCCGAAGCCGAAGCCACAACATGCTTCGAATTCTGGCTACTGGCTTTACAAGCCCTGCAATCCTTCTGCCCATGTTCATTCCCGTAACAATAGGAACATCCTTCTTTTACTACATCTGTTCCTGAAACTTCTGCCCTTCCCTTTCTTTCTACTTCCCTAGTTTCCTTTAGGGTAGTGGGTAGAGACTGTTGAACTGAGTCAGCATCTGACCCGTTCTTCAACGTGGTCTTCAGGTCCGAGAGCTCAAAAGAGCTGGTCTCTGTAAGGACGTTGCCCCCTACAGATGACCCGATAGCCAACCTCGCTGGAAGCAATTCGTTCGAGGTCTCATATCTTGCGATACGAGATTGCTCTCCATAGAAAACTTTGTTATGGAGGAAGATAGAAGCTGAGTCCATCTTCTCGTGCTGCCTCTGGTATATACCATCAACTGAGGCTAACACGAGGCACTTGGCTTTCGCACAGTCTTCTTCCGATGTCCTACGAATATCAATATCCGTGACAGGGGAAACTGGACCTGAGACGGCAGGGGTTGGATCAGTCAAGAGGTGTCCCAGCTTGTCCTGGGCAATGGACATCTGGACAGACCTTTGCCAGTCATAACAGTCAGACTCAGTCATTTTATTATCTAGATGTAACCTAGGTGCGGTCACTGGGTCGCTGCAATTAAGAGAGAGAGAGAGAAGAAAACACATAGCATGATGCTCTTGAAAGTTTAGATTGGTTTTTAATTTATCTAAACAGTATGGCTCCCACTGTCTCTCGAATCCCTCCTCAAACCACAAAGGAAGAATTAGTTGGGATCTTTCTCACCGTACAATACTTGCTTAACCGTTCAGCCAGGCCAGTGTCGGTACTTCGAGGGAGGTTTTCCAACGCTTTCGCGAAGTTCCTTAATTTAAGAACCTCTTTTCCCTGGGAGCGTAGCCCCGCCAACACCTTTCTAGACACCTACTTGGTTTATAGCATTGATCGTTAAGTGAGAAAGTTCCCGAGGAGTAGCATATACTCACAGTAGGATCGGGATCCAAATATCATCGCGTGATAAAACCGAAGGAATCCTACCAGAATCATCACACTCCAAATGGTATGCAGCGCTAGCAAGTTTCATTACTTTTGAAACTCCCGATGTGGATTTTTTCCCCATGCTCTTATGACCTTGACTAAGGCCAACAAATCATAAGTCACATGTCAAGTTCTACCCGTCGTTATCCAGGTTAATTTGAACCCACCTGTATATACCCTTGACTATGGCCAACAAAGCAATACGACTGTCCCAAACCAACGCATTCTATCTATGCAACATATGAATACCCACTAGCTACTAAACACTGTGCCTTGACTAAGGCCAACAAACACAGCTTGAATACTGTTGAATATTCATATGAAACGACGGAGGGCTACGGATGGTTTTGGCGAAACCGTGAACCTGATGAACTTGATATAGTCGATGGAACGAGATAGCTTTTAAGAGGAGTGGTTCAAGCTCCGCGTTTAAAATGCTTGTTTTTGAAAAGAACCGAGTGGTTTTCAAAGTGTTCTAACGACTTTTACTTGGTTTATTTTCTTGCATTAGTTCTTTTAATGCGTCCCATCATTTAATCCTACCATTGCAGAAAACAACCAAAATATGACGTACGCTTATGCCATTCGCATTCGCCACGGGGCCCCGTCATCACCCGTTAGGTTACTTAACTAACGACAGAGCGGGGGCTGGGCTAGCGCGGCTGTAAAACATAAGCAGCGCCTAAATAGTTATCATATATAAATATATAGCAATGATAGACATTACAGATCACAGATGAACACTTTGGATATACTAGGAATCCGCGATTCGTTCAAGCCTGCAACGAAAAACGGATTACACGGTCGCGATGAATAGCCAAACCCCACCCTAGACCCCTACGGGTGCGGCAAACTACCCGCCAAGTACCCGAAGCGAAGCAACCTCCCTCAACACCGTGAGTAGGCCGCTCGGCACTTCGAGATACCCGGTAGTTTGTGCACCCCACCTTGGGTCTATCCTAGGAGCAAAAACAGTAAAAAGAAATTATACAATGACGGCTACAACCCCGACCCGGTTGTACGGCCAAACAAATAATATTACATCAATTTACATAATTTTACAATGAATGAAAGAAAAAGAAACTCTCATCTCTCACCCATTCCCGGCTATTCATCCGCGACAATCCATCGAGTTCATATACACAAACCATCAACATTACAGATCACAGATATGTATAACCCCCACTAATCGACGTATAGCAATTAGCGGACGTTCAATACATATATCACTTCACAGATAATATACATTAGCCAAAGAGTACGGAGTATCGATCAAAATACGGATTTTTAGCCACCCGAAAAGTCAATTCGCTTTCTGGAAAAACTGGGTGGAAAAAACATGTTTTAAAAATCCCAAAACATCCAAACTAAAACACTGCACAAAACCCGATCTAGTGACGAGTCAAAACCGCGGCGGAACCGCGGCAATGAGCATGTCATTGCCGCGGAACTGCGGTCGATTGATCGAATCACTGGATCATTTTTCTGCAGTGTTTTCACAAAACCCTGAGACAATTTTTTAAGTATGATTTTTTATTTTTAGAGCAGAAAAAAAATCAACAGAAAGTTGTGGTTTTGCGGATGTATTTTGCGACCTTTTTCCGATCGATGTTCTTAACACTTTACTAACTTATTAGTTTATGTTCAGCTAGGCTCTGATACCACTATAAGTCCACGTTGCTCACCCCGGTTCTTACGGGGAGGCGGAAACGGCGAAAAACAAAAAATTGGCACAAGGCCACATGGACTAAAAGTCGGATCTTTGCTAAACTAGAAACTAGTAAACACTTAGAGGTTTAGCTACTATGCTGTAGGAAGTATACCTCACGGAACCGGTCCTTCGGGTCCTCATCCCGCTGTCCCACTCGTCCATCCAAGCTCTAAGAGTCGATCCGGACCTTGGGCACCTCCACGGCCTTCTTGAGTCGAAGACGATCCACCTGAGAGTTGTACACTAAGCTTCGCCACAAGCCAAGGCAACTAGGGCAAGGAGATTGCTAATCTAAATGCCTTAGAATGTGTAGAGGAGATGTATGGATGCATTTGTCTTTGTGGATTCTTTTTCTCTCAACACATGAGATCAAAAGAAGAGATCAAGAGGAGGAAGAAGAAGGAGAAAGTTTGCAACCATGGAGCTTTTCTTTTCTTCTCACTTCATGAGAGAGAATGAGAAGAGAATAATGAAAAAGATTAAGCCAAAAATGAAATGAACCATGGTGGCAATAATACACAATAATCATCATTACTAATCCTATCATGAAAGACTTGATGGCACATTGAATTGACCATTATCATAACACAAGAAATAAAAGGAAAATAAAAGAAGAGTGTGGATCTCTCTTGAAGGTCAATGGTCAACATGGTCAACATGGTCAACAAGGTCAAGAGAGATCTAAGTGGTCAAATGGTCAATGCAATTAGCCATCACTAATCTATCACAAAAAGGATTAGTAAACAATGCCTCCGGCTCATAACGGTTTTGACCAAATGAACTGTCAAAACCCTAATGAGTGCGCCACATTATGGTTTTGGCCGAACCAACAGCCAAAACCCTAATGGGGCATCTCCTCCTTCATCGCTCCTCAAAACTGTGCATACACACCTGCATCCGCATTCCGTAGAATGCGAATGCACAGAAGACAAATCAAATCCATCTGTGCAATACTAGGATCTGGCTTAAACCAAAGCCCACTAGTATTGCCTGACCGAACAGCATACGCACACAAGTGCACGTAAGTGATCGTAGCCCTGCCGTAAAGCCATACGGCCTCTACACGTTTCGCTCAGTGCAAGGAAACTCTCTGTGTAGGACTCTAAAGACTCGACACTACGCTGGCAGTGGGTTTAACCACAGACCGCAAGCGGCACTAGCTGTACGTAACGGTCCCCAGGTAGATGTCGATAAGAAGGCCGATGGGATAAACCCATCCGAACTCCTACTGAGCCTGTATGTGACAATCTCCGTACAGTCCGGTCTGTTCGTCTGATACATCGCATGGCGGGCCTAGGGGGACGGTGAACGTCAGTCCCCTAATAGCGGTACAAGTCGTGTCGGAGTGTAGCCCAGAACACCTTGAGATAACACTGGAAACCTACCAGTATATCTCGCTTGCTCTGGCCAGGGACTACTTGTGTAATGGCTCTCCTAGACACAGCGCGATGTCAACCCCCAATACCGGGAAAGACGAATCCTGTCTAACCGTCACTGCCTCCAAGTGCTTCGGGACTGCACCCAACTACTACCTGTTTGCACGACTCCTTTGAGCCGTGGTAGGGTAGTAATCTAAGTACAGTGGGAACACACTCGAGGCGAAGTGACTGTGTCAAGTCAGCGGACTAAGCTGTACTCATGTCACCTGGGAACTGATAACTGACGATAGGTATAATACCAACCAACAGTTCCCGACGAGTCCTGTCCAGTGTACTCGTAACCCAACGAGCACCTGCATACTATCTCAAGTACGACGTACTGATGGCTGTGGGACAGACCGTCTCCCCCGCTGGGATGAGAAGCGCATACGCTAGTCTACTCCGGAGTATCGATGCCCTGTCTCGATAGTCCAACGACTAGGGACCTGTATAAGGATGTGCTTATGGATTACCCAGCCCCCACGGGTGTGAGCTCCATCACAACGCTGGTAATCAAGCAAAGATCCTAAGGGCTCTACTAATATATATATAAGCAATATGCTAAAAGAAACACATGCACATATTGAAGTAGAGACAAACCAAGTAGCATACTACCATTTCGAGCAAGATTGTCTATACAACTGTGAATATCCCAAGCTTCCATCAAGTAATATACAAGCTAGTATGATACAGTAATGGCCTCTAGGGCATATACACTAACACTTCTGGGTTGAGGATGATATCACATTGATGTATATTATTTACTTTTCCGTATTAGGATAGACCCAATGAGGAGAGCAGAAATAACCGGGTTCTAGAGTCCAATGGGAGACCATCTCAAGGTCGAGACCGGGTCTCCTAACTCTAGAATTGGTAGGGTTTCTTGCCGCTCTCGTAGGGGTCTAGGGATGTGGGTTTGGCTATTCATCTCGACCATGGAATCCGTGTTTTATACTGGCTTAATTTAAAACACGGAATTCCTAGTATATCCAATATTTCATATGTGTTCTTCTGCTGCTGATATTCTGTGATGTGATCACTTGATATGTTGAGACGATTGCTTATATTATATATATGAGATATAATAAATATTGATGCTTTCGTTTCTTATGTGATGCTTAAGAAGCATAATTGATGGGACTTTATTAATGAGATTAATGAAATAAAAGAAAGCTAAAATTGTTGCAGAATCTTGTTTTAAAAACTGGTAGCTCTAGTTCTTGTTTTGCATAGCGGTATTTCTTGTAGAATATCTAGCACCTTATTCGATAAGGAAAGAGCTGAGATCCCTTCACCGAGAGTGACCGCTTTAGCGAAACTGGCAGATACTACAACCCACTTGGTTTGTCTTTTGATTGCTTCTATAGTTTTTGCTTTGCATAGTGGTATTTGTGAAATATCCTGCACCTTATTCGACAAGGAAAGAGCCGAGATCCCTTCACCGGGAGTGACCTCTTTAGTAAAACTAGTAAAAACCTCAAAAACACTTCTTTTCAAAATCACTCGATTCCACAACAAGATCAAGTTCATTACGCAAAAGGTTTTCTTAAAAGCCCGTCGTAGCCCTCCATCATTTCAGATAAGTAGGACTTAGTATTCGTGCTACGTTTGTTGACCTCCGTCAAGGCGTAGTGTGTGGTAGCTAACTAGTACTTATCTGCTGCATATGATGCGATTGGATTAGGGTAGTCGTGCGGCCTTGTTGACCTCTGTTAAGGGTCATATGGGTGGGTTTAATTCAATTATGAAATGTACGGGTAGAACTTGACTAACAGCCTATGGTTTGTTGACCTCCGTCAAGGTCATAGGATGCTAGGGGTAAAATATTATCGGGAATTTCAAGTGTTGAAATTTGCAATGAGATTGCATAGCTTTTATGAGATAGTTGGATCCCGATACCCACTGCGAGTAAGAGTTACTCCTAGGAGAGTTTTACACATTATAATTAGCCGATCAAATAGGTGTCTAGAAAGGTGTTAAAGGGGTCAAGCCCCTTGGAAAACAAGGTTTATTTTAATTAGGTCCGTGTGAAAGCACGGGGAACCTCCCTCAAAGTACCGACACTGGCCTGGCTGAAAGATTGGCATACTTGTAGGGTGTAATTAATCCCGGCTAGTCATACCTTTTAGGATTTGAAGGAAGATTTGATAAAAACAGTGGGAGCCATCCTGATTAGATAAAATAATAACTAATCTGATCTTGCAAGAGCGCACGCAGAGTGTTTTCTTCTCTTTCTCTTTCCTGGTAGCGACCATGTCACGGCTTAATCAAGATAATAATATGGATGTTTTGACCGAACCTACTTATTCTACTGAGCTGGGGAACGTTGGTTCAGCTCAATCTTATAATTGTTATAATTCCGAGCAGGAAATAAGAGAATATCCGGATTTCCACGCAACCCAAAACGAAGAATGGGCATGTTGATGCATATTCTTCGGGTGTGTTCAATTACCAAGAACTGTTACTCAGTATTCTCTACGTTCTAGGTATGAGATACCGGATTAGGATCCCTTTTATGTATTATATGGCTACAGAAAAGTAGAGAACTGAGAATGGTGATATATCTCTAAGTAGTAAAGAATGGTGCAATTGTTGTAGCCAAGTCAGTTGGCAAATATCACCTTACATTAATACATTGATTCTGAACAAATGTTACTAGATACCGAACCTGATATACAACATTACATCAGTTTCTTTATTAAGTTAAAAAAGGATATAATTCTGTATTGGAGGATAATGTTGTGAACATTTTCCTGAATCAAGAGTTGATTGGATCAGGCACGTCATATAATAGCATACATGTTCAGTTGATAAAATTGCACTATTGATGTGACATTTTCCTCACTATTTCTATATAATAAAAGATGTTTTTATTATAAATATGACACATATAAGGGTTTATCCGTAAAAATACTATTTTCATGTGTTTATATAATATAATTAACATTATGAAGGAAAATGTAAGCATATAATATTCATGTAATATTTGGTATTTTTAAATATGGTTACCTTATTAAATATCTTTGACCAATTATTTTAAAACTAAAATATCATGAAAAATGGTTAAGATAATATCTCAATAAAAACAAATTCTACTAATATCATTTATTGAGATAATTGTGTAGGAATTATATCATGACTGAAGTTTCAAGGAAATTCAAGTTGGCGAGATCAAATCTGCCGAAGATCTTAAAGTAAATCGAAGAAATCAATTTTGGCAGAGACTAAGAGAAGATTTTCAGATTTCAGATATCAAAATAGTCTACATGTATCACCAGAAGAGGCCACAAGATTTTTGAAGCAACGAACCCCCTAATCCACCGCGGATCCGTGACCAAACCCACCCAATGGCCGCGGTTCCGCCGCAATATTGAGGAGTTAGAGCTCTGGATTTTCTGGTTGGGATCCTAACAATTAGTTACCATATTAGGAAACTAAAGATTCTGGGTCTGTGACTAAAAATAAGGACCGAGAGTTTCTTGGAAAAATTATCAAGCCGACGAGATCATGAAGTCCAAGACGGCTCACGCATCCAGGCTGATCATCAACTATTCATCTTCCTCCTTCAGAAGAGATCGAGAAGCAAACTAGGTTTTTGTAATCATTTTCTAAAGGAACAAAAGTGTATTTGATCAAGTTGATTAATAAAGGTAGTCGTCTTTATTCTTATTGCATTTTATTTTCTTTATTTACATCATGATCTCTATCCGTTCTTTTATCTCCATCATGCGCGGGTAATTCTCCACTTGTTAGGGTTTGTAGGATTAGGGTTGATTAATGGATGATGAAAATCCTTAAACTCTTTTTACTTCCTATAAAGTTTATAAACTTTACTAAAAGAATCATTAACATCCTAATCAGGCGCACTACCAATTTATTGCTAGTCTCGACCGCGATTAGATATTAGATTAACGATTGTTTTGGTAAAGGTTAGACATGAACGGAGATCCATGTCAAGATAGGGGTTAAGAGTGGGAACCCTATTCCCTCCAGAAACCCTAATCTACATGCATCACTGTCGATCTATTTTTAAATCCATTAAAGGATAAAAGGAGTAATCTTTATTAGTCATCCATGACTACTAAATCTGAACGAACCCTACAAGCATTCTTCTTATAAAACCTACATTCGTAGTTAATCTAGATCTATATTCTGCATCCGTGCTTGACGTAGATCTAGAACCTACAACCATTCTTTATTCTTCATCCTTTCTTTCTCAACACGCATAAACTAAGATTAAAAGATTTAACGTTTCCCAGAGGACGACCCGTACTCATCTCGGTCTAGCTACATGCCACACCGTTATTGATTGCGGTTAACTACTACATATAAATTAGATCAATCAAATGGCTCCGTTGTCGGGGATACGTGCGTAATTTATTTTTCTTACTATTGGTATTGAATTCTTTTTCGATCTATATCATAAAAACAAAACAAAACCGCATGTTGCATATTTAACGATTAGTGTGCGATTCTTGTGAGGAATTTTGGAGTCACTTTAGCGAGGAGATAAAAATTCAGAGGCATTCATCAAGACCCAGAGGAGAAGCGGTGGTTACTGTACAAAAATTGTCAAAAGATCCCCTCATCTCGCGGCGGAACCACGGCCAAATCACCAGTATTGTGGCGGAACCGCGGCCTAATTGGTGGATCTTGGCTTCAAAATTCTCTAGTATCTTCTACAACTCTTTATCTCTCTTCTGAAAAATCCAATAATATATTTTCTAAAGGATTTTATGCAAAATATCGCCGCTCAAAAATCTTTTTGCATGCTTTGTTTTGCGGGTTATTTTTGCATATTTTAATACGGACTTTAAGGGGCAAGACCAAAATTCAGATTAGGTGGGGATTTCATCATCCTTCCTAGGCCCTACAAATCATAAAACGAGCATCCGCATAACTCTATATTAATTAAAAAAATATCTAGATTAAGACCCTAAAGACCGTCGCGCTCAAGTAGGATAGAGGAAGGTCGTGGGTAATTTATTGCTTATCTGCCTTTCTTTTGTGGTGTCTACGCAAGTGTGTCTAAAGCAAGTGGTTACTTAATTAGGCCCGCTATTTTCGGTGATTCGTATAGCGGATACCTCCTACTTACCTGGCACTTACCTTGTCACAGGAGAGATAAAGAGGCAGTAGAGGATATCCTGCGATTTTTTCTTTGGAAGTCTAGGAGCGGTCTAGTGCTTGACCTAGATGACCTTAGTTCTAGGGTTTGCTTATGCATTTTGTGATTTTTGTGAGTAAACCCACAAGTCCACTTTCAAAGCAAAACAATCCAAATAGAGCTTAAATCTTTTCACCTTCTTTTCTTTTCACCTTCTTATAATGGGTAACCCAAACAGACGAAGTCTTGCCGAGCTTTGCTATCCACAACCAGATATTTCTTGTCTTCGTAATCACTTCGGTATACCATCCGACTCTCCCATTTCTTTAAGTGATCGGATAGAACAAGCGGATAGAAACAGTTGGCCACCTCAGTCCAGGTCTTATCAACCGTATCCTAATTCTACATCTGTTTCAGTTGATCTTCCGAGTGAGGATACCCCTAGACGCATGTCCATTGCTGAGCATATAGCAAGGGCTAACGGCCAAAGTTTCAATCCGGACCAATATCAACCATCACCACCAGTTTCTAAAGAAGAATTTCATAATCGGTTTATGGCATATATGATGTCTATTGAAAATAGCCAACCAACCAACCAATATCAATATTCTTCTTATCATAATATTGATCCTACTCCTGCCCAATTTTCACAACCATTCTATTCCTATATATGATATCAAACTTTTACACGTTTTCTAGACAGTCCTTCTAATCAGTCATTTGGGAGTTTTAATTATCCACAAGAATTTCAATCTTACACTGAAACCCCTTATCAACCCAAGTCTAGTCTTGAGAAGACATTAGAAAAATATATGGAAATGTCGCACCAAATTAGAATGGAAACAACAGAGTGGATGCAAGCAAATAATTTCAAACCAGCCCAAAATTTTTCAGTATATAATACGGCCATAGGACAAATTGAGAATTTGGGTAGTGAGAGAGAGCGGTACACCCTTCTAAATCAAACCTCCCCATCCCAAATTGAAATCAACAACTCCAGTTTCATAGATGTATCGAGTACACCAAATGATTCACCAATTGAAGATAGAATGTCTGATGAGTTTTGTGATTTTGTAGTGTTTGATTTACCCGATTGTGAAGGGTCCAGTTCAAGTAAAGCCATACCCAATCCTTGTGATCTCTGCACATCCACTCTAGAATCTCAATTGATTGAAAACTCTGCTTTTGATGAGGTGTCTGAGACTTGTAACGTTCACTTGATTGAGGATATTGACGTTGGGGATATATTGGATGATGAACCTGAAATTTTGGATGAATTTGTCCCACCAATTCATCAGGTCTTTTCACTCCCGTATGGTCATCATCTTGAACCTGTAACTATTCTTCCTGAACCCCATACGCGTCTTGAAATTAATGATAAATGTATAATTGAAAGGCAGAACGAAATTCAGCATTCATTTCCCACATCTGGTTCAGCAATACTCGACACACCAATTTATTTACCCATTTCATCTCCCACTTTCTCTGGTTCTTCTTCAAATCAATCTTTACTTTTAATGAGTGTTGATAAATCACAATCCGGTATTTCGAGTTCGATAATTCTAGAAAGAAAACTTGATATAGATACTTTTGAGATTGAGGTAGATAAGCTTTTCGAGTCTCCTATCTCCATATTTTTTGACAAATCAAGTGTGTTGAATTCTGGTGCGACACTTATTGACATTGAAATGTTCAATCAGACCATCGATGAAAGTTTCGAAGATATTTTCGCCGACGAACTCGCATTCCTAAATGACATGGATTTTGTGATTAATCAACCTCCACCTGAGGAAGTTGAACCACCACCATTTCTTCTTCTCCCATATGAGAATGTGACCATTCTTTCCATCCTAATCGTCCACATTCTCATTTCCGTTCACTATTATTATTTCGTCCCTATCAACCGAGACGTAAACCATACTGCCTCCTATCTCCCCACTTCTTCAAATCTCTGATTTTCCACCAACCAGTACGTTACATCGATAAATTTTTTGAATGGTTGGTGTTAACTTTTGGTCTTTGTAACGCTTTACTTTGACCAATAACTTTAACCTCTCCAAATAATTTTAAATGCTTAATACTATTTTACTCAAGTTTGGGGCGGGGGGTTATTTTTGGCTCTTGAAAATAAAATTTGTCCTCAAAATTGTGAGCTAAAAATAAGTTTTGGGGAGGATTTTCACTTTCATTATTTCTTGTCCACTTCGATAACTTTTCCTCTCAAGTCTACAGATTTTGAGATTTAAAAGATGACAACAGTGAGGACACTCCTATAAACAGGTTTGGGGGAGTTTTGTGCTTATTTACGCATTACATTGCGTTATACAATATATAAGCACAAAATTTTTTGATAATGGAAGTTTGAAAGTGAAAAATTACATTTGAAAGATAGGAATAGTTTAAGAAAAATAAGAAAGTTAGATGTTTTCTTAAACAAAACTAGTAATAAGTAGTTATGAGCTGTTGTCCCAAGGGTTAGTAAGATGAAGGAAATTGCTAATCTGCGAATAAAAATAAGTCTGAAAAATAATCCCTATTCTTGAGGCCAAACTTTTGAACGTTGATACCCTACTACATGCACTGTCATACATCTTGAAACTTGGAATAGTAGAGGATATCTTGAAATGCTCTTGTCTAAAAGCCTTAGTATGAAGGAAAATAAAAAAATATAGCGAGGGTGAAGAAAAACACGAACACTGGGTTTGTAATTACCAAGGCAGCATAAAAAAATATAGCGAGGGTGCTTTATCACCTAGTGTCTTAGACCAACTGGTTTGGGAGCCATTGCTAAGCCTTGAGTGTTGCGAAACGAGGAATTACGCCTAAATGCGCAAGCAGATTTTGTAGTCAGTCGGTTAGTACCTCAAGAAGTATTGACGATCGCATGAAGAATGTGTGAGCAATTTTATCGAAAATATCCACCAACTATAAAGTACTTTGGAAGATGGACAAGAGTATGATAGCTTGAATTGAATTCTCTAAGTGTAGGGATGTCTTTTACACACACGTAGGGGTATATGATCGATATTTGGATAAAAGGTAGGGAGGAAGACTAAAGGCGATGTTTTATTGAGAGATGACGTGATTTCTAACATTTTTTCACAACCATTAAGATAGGGCTCATAGCAACCGACAAGCTGATATAGTTGGAAACTTTTATTTTCAAGTTCATTCTTTTATAAGTTCTTATCTTTATATGTAACTTCCACCATCTATCTTTTATTATAGGATTTTATGGGTGTAATCCGCTGAAAACCCTCAGGAGACAACACTCCTCCTACTAGGGACACCTAGAGCTTTAACGGCTTGTTGTACGTGCTCAGTGCAATCGTGTTGCCTACGAAAGTGTGCTGCTTAGTTTTTTCTTTTTCTTTTTCTCCTTCTCTTGAAAAACTAGTTTGCTCGGGACGATCAAAGCTAAGTTTGGGGGTATTTATTCAGTTGATAAAACTGCACTATTGATGTGACATTTTCTTCACTATTTCTATATAATAAAAGATGTTTATTATAAATATGACACATATAAGGGTTTATCCGTAAAAATACTATTTTCATGTGTTTATATATTATAATTAACATTATGAAGGAAAATGTAAGCATATAATATTCATGTAATATTTGGTTTATTTAAATATGCTTACCTTATTAAATATCTTTGATCAATTCTCTTAAAACTAAAATATCATGTCAAATGGTTAAGATAATATCTCAATAAAAACAAATTCTACTAATATCATTTATTGAGATAATTGTGCATGAATTATATCATGACTGAAGTTTCAAGGAAATTCAAGTTGGCGAGATCAAATCTGCCAAAGATATTAAAGTAAATCGAAGAAATCAATTCAGGCAGAGACTTAGAGAAGATTTTCAGATTTCAGATATCAAAATAGTTTACATGTGTCACCAGAAGAGGCCACAAGATTTTTGAAGCAACGAACCCCCTAACCCACCACGGATCCACGGCCAAACCCACCAAATGGCCGTGGTTCCGCCGCAATATTGAGGACTTAGGGCTCTGGATTTTCTGGTTGGGATCCTAACAACTAGTTACCATATTAGGAAACTAAAGATTCTGGGTCTGTGACTATAAATAAGGACCGAGACCCTCTTGGAAAAATTATCAAGCTGACGAGATCACGAAGTCCAAGATGGCTCACGCATCTAGGCTGATCATCAACTGTTCATCTACCTCCTTCAGAAGAGATCGAGAAGCAAACTAGGTTTTTGTAATCATTTTCTAAAGGAACAAAAGTGTATTTGATCAAGTTGATTAATAAAGGTAGTCGTCTTTATTCTTATTGCATTTTATTTTCTTTATTTACATCATGATCTCTATCCGTTCTTTTATCTCCATCATGCGCAAGTAATTCTTTGCTTGTTAGGGTTCGTAGGATTAAGGTAGATTAATGGATGATGAAGATCCTTAAACTCTTTTTACGTCCTATAAAGTTTATAAACTTTACCAAAAGAATCATTAATATCCTAATCTAGCGTGCTACCGATTTATTGCTAGCCTCGACCGCGATTAGAGATTAGATTAACGATTGTTTTGGTAAAGGATAGACATGAACGGAGATCCATATCAAGATAGGGGTTAAGAGTGGGAACCCTATTCCCTCTAGAAACCCTAATCTACATGTATCACTGTCGATCTAGTTTTAAATCTATTAAAAGATAAAAGGAGTAATCTTTAGTAGTCATCCATGACTACTAAATCCGAACGAACCCTACAAGCATTCTTCTTATAAAACCTACATCCGTAGTTAATCTAGATCTATATTCTGCATCCGTGTTTGATATAGATTTAAAACCTACAACCATTCTTCACCATTCTTTATTCTTCCTCCTTTCTTTCTCAACACGCCTCAAGTAAGATTAAAAGATTTAACGTTTCCCAGAGGACGACCCGTACTCATCTCGGTCTAGCTACATGCGACACCGTTATTGATTGCGGTTAACTACTACACATAAATTAGATCAATCAATATACGTTCTAAATCAAACCATAATTCAAAGTATCTAGAACACATACAAGAGGAGTAGTTCAGATATGAACGAATCATTCTTGTAGCATTGTAGACTAGGTCATATCAATGCGACACGACCGACTAATTTACATAAGGATGAATATGAGAATCTGTTCGAATTTTCATTTTATGATACTTTCCAGTCTTGTCTCAAAGGTAAAATGACCTATACTCCGTTTACTAGAAACAGAAAAAGGGTTACTAAACTCTTAGGACGGATACATGATGATGTATACGGTCCTATGTGTACAAATGCCAAGGCTGGTTCTTCATACTTCATTATATGCACTGACCATCTCTCAAGATTCGAACATATGTTCCTGTTGAAACACAAGTCTGAAACTTTTGAGAAATTCAGAATATAAGCTTGAAGTTAAGAACCAGACGGGTAGAAGTATTAAAGTCTTTCGATGTGATCGAGGAGGCGAATACTTGCGCATGGAGTTCCTGGAGTTTCTAAAAGGAGAATGTGATTCTCTCTCAGCTTACTCCTTCGTATACACCACAGCACAATGGTGTATTGCGGCGGAGGTATCGCACCCTATGAGATATGGCGCGCTCTATGATGAGTACTGCTGAGTTTTCTGTTTCCTTTTGGGGTTATGTACTTGAGAAGCTGCATGCCTATTGAATGTGGTTCTATCCAAATCAGTGCCTACCACTCCATATGAGATATGGTATGGGAAGAGACCATGTCTTAAACGAGTTAAGATATGGGGTTGTCCGGCCTATGTTGAAAAGCAAAATCCGGACAAGCTCGAGGCAAGGTCAGTTCTGTATAAGTTTGTTAGGATATCCCAAACATTTGCGAGGGAATATCTTTTACCACACTAAGGAGCAAATGGTGTTTTGTTTCTCAGCATGCCACCTTTTAGAAAAGGAATTTCTTGTGAAGAAATTTGTGGACATGAGATAGAACTGGAAGGAGTTCCAGCTAGAAAAACTAACAACTGATGATTTGGTGAAACCAAAGGATTCAATAGTCTCCAACGAACCTCAGTCTCTCCGCGAATCTGGTAGGGTTCCTTATCCACTTGAGAGATACTACGGTCTTGTCGGTGACAGTGGAAGCGAGGATTGCATCATGGTAGATTATGGCCCAACTAGGTTCATGCAAGCCATCACAAGTAGAGACTTTGTGAAATGGCTGGATGCTATGTGATCAAAGATGGAATTCATGTACACTAACAATGTTTAACTTTGAATGTTGCACCTGATGGGATAAAACCTATTGGGAGCAAATGGATCTTGAGAAGATCATTGGTGTAAATAGAAAAGTTGAGACTTTCAAAGCTATACTTAAGTCCATCAGGATCAATGCAAGTATCGCGGAGATGGAACATCTGTTTTGATGTGGAAGTCAAAGTGTTTGACTTCATCAAAAAGGTAGATGAACCTTGTATATACAAGAAGGTTGTAGATAGTGAGGTTGTCTTACACATATTGTACGTAGATGACATACTCTTGATAGAAAATGGTTTCCTATGCTACACTCGGTCAAGCTCCTCTTATCACGGGGATTCTCCATAGAAGATCTGGATGATACCTACTACATCTTGTGGATGTTGGGAGTGTCCTAAATCTAGGAATATTAACACCATACTAAAGGAGTTTATTATGGAAGATTCTAAGTGTGGTGCTTCGCCCACTTACTCATGGATCACTCGCTCCAAAAAGATGTCTCCTAAGACTGATTTGTAGAGAGCTCGCGTGCAAAGGATAACCTATGCTTCGGTAGTAGGCTCTATCATGTATGCGATTTTATGTACCAGACCAGATGTAGCAACTCACTAGGTGTAGTGATCAGGAATCAATCCGATCTTGGGAGAATCACTGGAGAGCTGTGTAGGACATTCTTACGTACTTAAGAAGCACTAAAGAGATGTTCTTGGTAACGGTAAACTTCAGTGGGAGTCCTTTACCAAATCGAGCTTCCAGAGAAATAAGGTTGACTGAAAGTCAGTCACAGGCATTATCTTTAACCTCAGTGGAGGGACGATATGTTGGAAGAGTTCCAAGCTAGATACCATGACATACTAGACGATAAAGGTTGAATACATCGCTATAAACGATGCTGCCAAAGTGGCTGTTTGGGCATTTCTTGTTCATGAGATGAACATGGTTCCTAACATTGAGCGTCCAATAACTGTTATTGTGACTACAATGGAGTTGTGGATTTGGCCTAGGAACACCGGTCCCATTAGCGATCTAGACATATTCTGAGGCTAGTATCACCTGATCAGGGAGATGGTTGATCTCCAACGGATAGAGGTCAGAAGAGTTGACACGATGACCAACACGACGGATCCGCTCACCAAGAACTGCTTCCCCAAATACTATTTGAGAGATTTTGGGATGGTTGAGTATGGGATACTACAACCACCGCTATATTGTTAGGTATTGGATACTACAACAAATGGCCTTAGTGCAACTGGGAGATTGTTAGTTATATGTATGCCCTAGAGGCCATTACTGTACATGGGATGTATATTGTAGTGGATACTTGGACATATAAAGAGAAGACTTTCATTCTCGACATGATAGTATGCTATCTGGTTGCTCTTTGTCTTAACATGTTGACTTGTATAAGTGATGTTGTCTTGCTCTCACATGTTGATAAAGCCCTTAGGATGTGTACTTGACTACCAGGACTATGATGGAGATCATACTAGTAGGGCCAAGGTTAGTCAACAAGTACACCCTATAATTGTTCCTAGTCGAGGGTGTATCGAGACAGGGCATCGATATTCCAGAGTAGACTAGCGTATACGTATCTTGACCCATATAATGGGCGATGGATGATCCCACATCCATTGGTGTTTGACATCAAAGATGGTATACGGGTGCTCAGTAGAGACTGGGTACACTGAACGGACTCGCCGAGAACTTCTAGATGGTATTATACCTATCGTCAGATAGCGGTTCTCTGGTGTCACTGGTATAGGTTAGTCTGTCGACCCGAGATCGTCATAGAGTCTTGTGTGATTCCCACTGTGCTTTGATTTCCACCATACCACGGTCAAGAGATCGTGCAAAAATGTGGCTTTTGGGTACAGTCCCGAGTCACATGGAGGCAATAAGCGATAGGAGGGGATTCGTCTCTCTCGGTATTGGGAGTTGATGTTGCGCTATGCTCGATTGGCCATAACAGGAAATCCCTGGCCAGATTTGCTGAGATCTACTGGTAAGTGTTATCAGTAGTTTCTCAAACCGTTATGGACCTTGCATCGGCATGACTTATCAGCCTATTGGGGTCTGACGTTATACCACCCCCAGGCTGCGATATGCGACATATCTGACGGAGAGACCGGACTGTACGGTAGTGTTACTGATTGGATTCGCAGGAGTATGGGCAGACTTGCTTGTTGATATTCTGATCGCTCAATACCCGGGTGATTGTTACGTTTAGCAGGCCGCTTGTGGCTTGTGGGTGTTTGATATGATCACCAGCTAATGCCGGCGTATTGACGAGTCTTTAGAATCCTACACAGAGGTTTCCTGGTTCATGCGAAACGAAGTAGGAGCACATATGTGATTTGTGCGGGACCGAGATTAATGCGCGTATTTGATACTGCATTCTATTCTCACGATATATGATATCTGTCGGTTATATATGATATAGCCGGGTTATCGGATCAAGTGTTGATTCGATAGATTGTTACATTTGATATTTATCGGTTGTATGTGATATAGCCGGATTATTAAATCAATTGTTGATTTGATAATTTAATGTATAATTATATATTTGATATATTAATTTACATTAACTAATATTAGCTCACTTAAACATTTTTTTCTCACTTGTGTACACTTAGTATATATGTGATATATATTAATGTACATTATTTTGTGTCATGCAAAATGCCACATGTTACATGGGTGCATGAGACTTACACCATGCTTATAATAATGTAAGGTTTTATTTATTTAAAGATATTAGTTGGAAATTGTCATGCATGGAAGCTTGGAGAAGCTTGAAGCATTTTTGATTTAGTCCACTAGTTTTGTTTTATTTATAGATATTTATTAACCTAACCATTATTGTTAGCCATGGTTTATTCTCTATACGAGTTAGTGTATGACACTAACTCATCCATGGTTGCTATTCCCACCTCATGAGTTCATTCTCATCTTCACTTCATCTTCTTCTTCATTTGAGAAAAAGCTTGCTAGTTTTTTCTAAGTGAGAAAATATTATGAGAAAATAAAATCTAAAGTGAGCCCACTTCCTACTTCATCATCCTCTACTATTAGCGATTTAGTTTAGGGTGTTTGCTTCACTAATCTACCATTAGTAAAGAGGTAGCATGAGCTTGAGTCTTCACGACGTAAATCATCTTTGGCCTCGAAGACTTCGAGGAAGCTTGTTCATTTCTTCATGTGAACATTTACTAGAGTTCGGATGTTCACTACTTGGAGCGAAGGGACTATTACACGGAGCTTTAGAAGTGAAGGACCAATCTAAAAAGGTTGTATTTCTCATTCACTTGTTTGCAAAGTTGTTTGCATGATATTTTGTTTAAATCACTAGTTAAGATTCTAGGGTTAGGGTTGTTTAGAATGGCAAAATTTTGGAAACGATATGAACGATGCCTCCCGAAACCTTGGTGCCGCGCTACGTAATAAACTGTGTTGAGTTTTGATATTTAAAATTCATGTTGTGTATTCGTAGGGTTCTTATAAGTTAAGTTAACGGCGAAAAGATTATGTTTTGATGATGGAAATGGCGGGAGTTAGTGAGGTAAGCATATGTGTGTGTGTGTGTAGGTAATATTGTTTCGAAGATTATGATTTGAGTTCATATATTTATATATTTATTTATTTCAATTCACAGGATTGAGTGAGCTACGATTGCGAGTGATTTGGAGATTTTTTTGTATTGTTGGACATATATATAGCTTATGTATTGTGTTGTTCGTATTCAAAACAACTTAGTTTATATATACTTGTTTATTAAAAATTTAGTTCATATGTGTTAGATTGAGTTGTTGATATTGGTGGATGTATCATGGATAATATTTATATGTTGGTTTGTTTGCGTATGTATTCGTATTTGTTGTTGATCTTGTTGGATATATTATGGATTGTGCATATATATTGATTTGTATGTGAAACGCTATTGTGGTGTAATAAATTGTGATATTGTATATTATTGTATTGAATATGGTATTTTTCTGTAATTTTTTCAAGGAAAAATAGTTATTAGCGACCGTATAAGCTACAGGAATAGTCTCTAATACCTCTATTCCCCGTTGAAACACGGAGACGCCACCGCGTAGGTCCGTCTTGTCTGAATTTTAGGGCAGATGCTAATTGGTGCTATCCATCCACCTATCCGAAGATGCCAAATTGATTTATGACACCATGTATCGAAGGTTTAAACGGATGCGGCCGATGTAGCAGATTTCATCAAATTCCCCCTCATTTGAGGGGTTTTTGATTGTGGGGACGCTGTTCCCTGCAGGCGCAAGCCTCTGCAGTTAATTACACTATCGCATCGCGGTAACCACTTTTTCCTTCTCCAGATGGACACTTCGTGTTGTGGGTGTTTGTTTTATTTTTGCTTGCCCATGGATAGTATACGGAGACTAATTTATACTGTCGGCCGTAGGGCGTGGATTAGTCCAAATCCGTATCTTCTTAGATTTGGGTTTGGGGTTGGGTTTAAGGATACGTTAGTCTCATTTGAGACTAAGCTCAACTTAAACGTTAGTTAAAGATACGTTAGTCTAATTTTAGACTAAGATCAACTTAACGGGATCATTTAGATCCGACAAGAGAGCATTCGGGCTCTGTTGTTTAGTTTAGGGATTTTGCGGTCCATTATTAGTTTAAGGACATTACGGTCCAAGGTTAAGGACATCATAGTCCATAGGTTTAAAAGGACCCCATAGTCCGAGGTTAAGAACATCATAGTCCATAAGTTTAAGGACCCCACAGTCCAGTTTAAAGACGTCATGGTCTGTGAAATATGTGGTTGTTAGGACCCGTCACCACTCTGAAGACGTTGAAGGATTACAATGACAAATATCAAAGGAGTTCAGAGATGTACCCTTGAACCAAAGTTGATTGGGAGATCTATAGTCCAATTTGGAACTAAGATCAATTAATTAGATTGTGAGCACATTGGCTCAGTTAAATCTGAATTGAGGACTTATGGCTAATTTGTGCTAAGTCCAATTAAGTTTGAAATGTTGGCCCTTTGTTGAACCATTAAACATTTGTCTGGGTTCAGCCCCTCATTATTTAGCAATGCTAAACAAGAGTTTGAGGGCTCTGATAACATTTTTGTCTTTGGCTGAGCATTAAACAATGTAGCACTGGATTTTAAAGTTCATTTGAATGGGAGATTTTCCTCTGGAAAACTTAGCCAATTTGGGCTAAGCTGGCTTTAAAATAGTGTTAAACACTAGAAGACATCTAGCGGTCACGTGTCCTCACGTGATGTATTTAAAATAGTGTTAAACACCGAAGACAAAACGCTCGAAATAGTGTTAAACACAAGAAAGGAAGGGGTCACGTGGGGTCACGTGAGGCGCCTGAGATGGGGCCACACCTCCTTTATTTTTATATTAGAATATTTAAATAAGTGTTAAACTCTTTTAATCTTCAGACGATCACGTATGGGCACGTGATGGGTATCTATGTATTGATTATTAAAGTGTTTATTAGGGGTCACGTGGGGACATGTGAGGGCGCCCAAAATCAGTATTGCCATTGGCTTTGTTCTCTTCATTTATGAGGGTCACGTGTGAGCACGTGAGGCATTGCCTCCAAACTTTTTTCTTCTCATTTTGGGGAGTTTGTTTAAGGGTCACGTGGGAACACGTGACCTAGTTTTGTTCTCTCTTTTCTGCTTATTGAGAATGGGGGTCACGTGTCACCACGCAACCAATTTCTTTACGTGCATGGAGAGCTTTAAGTCTCTTGTTTTAAGAATTAAATTCTCTGTAGGGTTAAACCTTAATTCTGTTTTAGAGGAATTAAATTCCTATGTATGTGGAAGAATTAAATTCTCGGTAGGGTTAAACCCTAGTTCTGTTTTGGAGGAATTAAATTCCTATGAATTTAGGAGAATTAAATTCTCATATAGGGTTAAACCCTAGTTCTGTTTTGGAGGAATTAAATTCCTATGAATTTGGGAGAATTAAATTCTAATATAGGGTTAAACCCTAGTTCTGTTTTGGAGGAATTAAATTCCTATGAATTTTTGGGAGAATTAAATTCTCATATAGGGTTAAACCCTAGTTTTATTTGGAGGAATTAAATTCCTATGAATTTCGGAGAATTAAATTCTCAAAACTCAATTCTCCCTCTAAATTTTGGATCTGGATGGAAGAATCTCCCCGATGAGAATTAAATTTTCAACTTGTGGGGAGATTTGCTTCTACAGATCTTCAACCAGAGGAAGAACTAAGTTCTTTTGCAGAAGAGTTAAACTCTTAGATTGAGAATTAAATTCTCTTTTTGTTTTATGGAGCTTAAATCTCTTTCCCTTTTCTTACCTAGGTTTTCTTTTCTTGAGAATTAAATTCTCCTCTCTTTTCTCTCTGCTGTTTTTTTTCTTCAGAAAATCAAATTCCAAGATCCATAAATCCTCCTCTTCTCTCCTCTTCTTGGCTCCTATTTATAGGAGAAAGAAAAGAATCAATTTGTTTAGTGAATCTTTCATTGAAAAATTTTGGTTGTTTTTGTAAACAATATGATCTTTTAGATCACTCAGTGAATTGGTATTTTATCTGTTATTCCTGGCAAATTCCAGTGAAATCTTTCCTTGTATAAAATCTTTCCATAAATTGGTGATTTTTAATCACCATTGGATTTTTAATCCAACGGTGTTCCATTTTACATAGCACCATCTTTTTGTTTGGAAAGGTCTAAAGAAATATTTTTCCAGTTAGGGTCTTTGATATCCCTTAATTAGAATTTAATTCTATTAGTTTAGAAGGATTAAAAGCCCATCACGTGTTGGCACGTGATCCCAATGTTTGATAATTTAAATAGAATTTAATTCTTTTAATTAAAGAGCTTATAAACCCATCACGTGTTGATACGTGACTCCCTAATTAAGCATTTAACCAGAATTTAATTCTGTTGTTTTTAAAGAACTAAGGAATCATCACGTGTCAGCACGTGACCCTTGGTCATGTGTGAGCACGTGATGCCCCATTGGGATTTTTCTTTGTTATTTTATTATACTTTATTAATCCTTTTCAGTGGGTTTAAAGGTCCATCACGTGTAGGCACGTGACTCCATTAATTGATTGTTTGATTAGAATTTAATTCTATCAAGACAGAATCCCAGGAAACCATCACGTGTCAGCACGTGACTCTTGGTCACGTGACATCCCATCGGGGTATTTCCTTAGTGTCTTATTATATTTTTTAATCCCTTTTGGTGGGTTTCAAAGGCCCATCACGTGATGGCACATGACTCCACTAATTGCCTGCTTGGTTAAAATTTAATTCTATTACAACAAAGTTCCAGGAACCCATCACGTGTCAGCACGTGACCCTTGGTGACGTGTGAGCACGTGATACCCCATTGGGGAATTTCCTGGTATTTTATCAAAGAACAAATTCCCCCACAGCGTTGTTCTCACGTATTTGCACGTGAGAGTAACGCTGTCTCCTTTGTGACCGTTGGATCTGTCTAGGGAATAGAGGAGATGAACTGTTCCCCATCACATCCTATAAATACAGGAGTCCCTTCAGAAGCGCCTCCACTTTTTCATCTTCCTCCTTGCTTTTTTTTCCTCTGATAATTTAATTCTCTTTCCCAAAGCTTAGTTCTTTGATTCAAAAAATTTCCAGAGTTTTACTCTGTCAATAAAGATTTCCCTTTTTTCAGGTGAGAATCTTGAACGGCTGGAGGAACTCCTTGTAGAAATCTGGATTTTAAATCCACACCAAGGGTTTTTCCCTTTAACAAGAACCCATTTTTTTTTAAAGTTCTTTAAAAAGAAAACTATTCAATCTTTAAATAATAAACCTCTTAAGGCTTCTCTGATCTTCAGGGATCGATGGCGATGCTTATCTTCTCTCTGGAATTTAATTCCATTCCAAAGAGCTTTGGCTCTGAAAAAGTCTTATGGGAATTTAATTCCCCTGTTCAAAAGGAATTTAATTCCTCTAAAGAACTTAGTTCTTTAAAAGAAGATCTCTTGGGATTTTTCTTCCTGAGTTGTTCTTTGCAAAAAAGAATTTCAGTAAAGTTTTTTGGGAATTTAATTCCCCTGTTCTGCTTGATTTTCGCAGAGTCCAAGGTGGGTTTCTCTTTGGGGGAATGTGTAGAGTCATTTGAAATCCACTGTTCATTTATTGAGAATCTTTCTTTTGTTCTCATAATGATTACTTTGCCTCGTCATTAGTAAGCCCCCATCTTGATTTTATGGGACCCATGCATTTTGTAACCAATGGTCCCGTAAAATAAGTCCTCTGTCGCTTTCTTCTACTGTCTTTTTGTATACATACATTTATAAACATATATATACACACACACACACACACGTGTTGTCTTCTCTTAACAGTTTCCCCTTCTTTTATTTCAGGAACAATGACTTCTGTTCCATACTTCCCTTTCACCCGCTCGGAGGCTGCCTTTCCTCAGTCACCGTTTGACGAAGAGGTGATGGTGATGATCAGGGCTCATGACCTGAATTGCACCAATTTACTTTTATGGGGGACCTGGTACGGTCACATCATCCGCGGTCGCTGCAGTTTCCTTAGCGAGATACCGACAGAGCCTACCTATCCATTCCTGCCGATGGATCATCCACGGACCGCCTTTACTGTGGAGATGCTGAATTGGACCCCTATGGGACGGCTTGAGCCATCAACAACTGGTATTCCGAACCATCCTATGCCGGCTATAGACATTTTAGGGCGCCGCATTTGCCAGGGCGAAGCCCAGACATATTTACAAGATAGGGCTTACCCCTCGACATCCCACGGGCTACCTTCTCTGGGCCCGTTATATCCTGTCCGCCCATCGTGCGCGACTGCAGAGGGTCGGATTCTATCAGGCGATATATGCGTCTCTTTTCCACTATTAGTCTCCCCATGTCTGGTGGGTTAAGGCCTTCTTAAACTAATGGAATCTTCCCACCAACACCTTCCTTCTAGTGGACCGTGAAGTTTCAATTTCTCTGGAAGAATTTCGTGAGATCTCAGGGTTGCCGGTCAAGGGGACACTTTATGAAGAATTACTGCCTCCCGATGAGTATGTCTTCGAAACTGAGCCTGCCATGCTTGATGACCTGTCGACCGAGAATGCCGTCCGCCACAAGCGCTCAAGTTTGATCAAGACCCTGAATATTTTTGAGAAGCTATTTGCAGAGTCAGAGGAGCAAGGAGTCACTTTTAAAAGCTTTACGCCTGCTTCCTTCGTGAAGATGTCCTGTCAAAGACGGCTCCGAAGTTCGCGAATATCAACGACCCCTTTGGGTTCGGTTTAAATAAGCGGCCTGCTAAAGAAGAGGACTTGCCGCAGTTCTACATTCCCATCATGTCGGCCGTGTCTTTCGAGTCGATTGCAGCTCCTGGTATGGATGAGGAGACTTTCTTTGTGGGCTTCATCAGTGTTTGGCTCAGTTAGTTCGCCATTCCCATGCATCGCCGTTTCCTGAGAACCTCATTTATTTACCCTGCTCATCGCATTGCTGAGGGAACGCGACTAGCTGTGGGCATTGCAGGGCTAGCGCATCTATATCATGGGTTAAGCGTCGCGGCCAATACCTCAACTCCAGGCGTAGATGTGGTAAATTTCTATCTTCATTACTTTACGTCCTGAATTGAGATGCACATGCTGGGGGCATTTGCTGCGCACCAGAGACCCAGCTTTTATGACGCTTACACTTTTCCGCGACTCATGCGGCCGGTGGACGCTTCTTCTCCTGACCCAACTCAGTCTGGGGCTTTTCGCGTGCTGGTTAATCCCTATGCTAATACAGGCCGGATGGTATTCAACGACCGAGTTCTCTCTACTCCTTCAGGATCGGTTCAACAGTTCCGCGACTTGTCGAAAGAGGGGGTACCTTCTCTGAAGCCCAGGGAAGTCATGCACCTATATTCGATCAGACCAGGTTATCTGATATTTCGTCAGAACGGTGCGGCTCTTTTTATACAGTACAACCCACACCGCTTTGCTCGGCAACTTGGATATGACCAGGGCATCCTTTTTGAGGCATTTATGGTGGAGCCTAGCCCATTACCAGAAGTTGTTCGTGACGCCGCTCATCACTTTATGCGGCTGAACACTGGCTCCCGCTTCATGATTCCTGAAGCTGATCATATTCCTCGATGTGTGGGGTCATTCACGGGCTGGTACCTCCACCGAGTCAGTCTAATTATTGCCGAGGAGAGGAGGGTGCTCCTCGGATATAGAGCTCCCACCCCGATCCAAGCCACAGGAGTTCTGCCGCAATCGCATGCAACGGTTCGCCCTCCCTTGAGGGATACCAGCATCATGCTTATTTTGGAGGCGGCAGAAGTGGATTTATCTCCCACAGCTGGTATGCTACTGCGTACTAGGGCTCAATCAAGGGCCAATAGGGTTCCAGTAGCAGTTTCATCGGCTGAGGCGTTAGCAATGGCAGTGTCGTCATCGGTAGCACTGCCGAGCGAGGACATTGAAGGCGAAGTGGGTCAACGCCGTACCAAAGCTCCACGGGGAAGGAAACGATCGTCTTCGGCGGTTAGTTCTGGGCCCAAGAGGCAGAGGAAGACGGTCACCAATCTTCTTAACTCTTTAGTGGAGTCCGAGCCTGTTCTTCAAGATGAACCACTGGCCATGCAAGAATCGGATGGTGGTCTACTTTTCCAGGGTTCATCTGCCGAGGAAGCCGCACAATTGGCTGAGGCTATAAGATGTTCACAAGATGAATCCGAGAACATAAGGATCCTGAAGTGGCCTTATCCTGCCGTCATTTTTTATGAAGACCCCCTATCGATACAGCAGCTATTCATAGGCCTTTTGGAAGAATGGGGTGAGAGGGCCCTTAAGCAGCCTGTTTCAGCCGACGCCGAAGACGCACTTTCATTGTGGACCGGTGGCCATGAGTCTACTCTCGAACATCGGTGAGCATATCTCCTCAGAAAGGAGCGTCGACTTGAACAAGCCATATTAGAGGCCCCCTTGCACATCGGTATGTTCATGTATCTCTTTGTAATATTTTGTATTGCTCGTGTGTGTGTGTGTATATATATATATCCTTATCCTCAAACGAACTTTGCAGGGACTTCGGCGGTGGCAAAGGATCTGAATTCGAGTCGCGCTTTGACTGTAGATTCCGCTAATATCCTCAATGAAACACTAATCAGTGTGGAGGGGGTCGATGCAACCGTTGCTCCTGTGATGGAGCCTTCCCTAGTGATTCCCGCTCCCCAAGCGCTTGCTCTCCCGGGAGAGGCATCTTTGTTGGTCGCCGATCCAATGGATCTTTCTGAGGGCGGCCCGGAGATTAGGGGACAGGTAGTCGAGGCTAGTGTCCTTCCGCTGGAGCCTGCAGTAGCGGCCACTGCTCCTCGTTCGGAAGTCGTTACACTGGCCCACGTCCCCGATAATGTGCCTGGGGGCACAGAGGAGGCCACCGAAGCTGCTATCCCTCCAGCCCAGAATGGGAGAAGCATCGAAGGTAGCCTTCTATATTTTACATTAATAATCTCTCCATTATCTGAACCCTTCTGTCTTTTTAGAATTGCATGGCTTGGCGGCGTCTATTACCGATCTGTCTCCCAGGAAGTCTTTTCAGCGCCTGTTGGAGATGGCCGCTCCGCAGGCGATATCTCCTCAATGCACCGTCCTCTCTTCCGGGCAAGGTCAGTGTCTTTTGCCCTCTCCTCACGGTGTTATTATTTTTTTACATAATGACATTGATGTCTTCTACAGTTCTGGAAGCTGATGACGAGGTTGAGATTCTTGACGGGCCTGGGGAGCCTTCAGACCCCTCTTGCATGACTGTGGGTGAGTAAAATCTCAACGTTGTTCCATTTGTTCTTTGTTTACAAGTCTCGCTGACTGTTTATAAATATGAATAGCTTTGCCAGTTTTTACCACGCTGGAGTCTCGCATCGTCATGCCACCCGGCCCCTATGCTCTACGTGCTTCGGAACGGATGGCAAAGATAAGCCTCCACTCCCTATTAGCCCTAATTGAGTATCTTCGTGCTGGCAGTCTGATCACGGCCGAAGCGTTTGCCGCTGAAGCCAACGGCTCTCTTCCCTTTCTTGCCACCTACCATAGTGAAACATTGGTGCAAATCTGGGTTGAGTTTTGTCGGCAGGTGGAAGCTTGCTTGCATATTCTTGACTGTACACGCCTTCCTTCGGAGGTTGTGGCCGCGAAGGCGAGCCTACAGGGGCTTATTGAACGGTGCGCTGCGAATATGATATCTTGCGAGAAGAGGCTCAGCCGCAAGTTTTCGGAGAGGGAGCTGGCCTCCAAAGCGCTGAGGGAGCTTCAAGCCAATCTTATGGCCAAGACCACTAGGGCATATGAACTGTGGCGGGTGCTTCAAGAGACTATCAAGGAGGTGGTAGCCATTGATAAGGCTGCCGTTTTTACTCGTGAAATGGTCGAAGCCCATAAGGTTACTAAAAAAAAGCTTGAAGGCCGGCTTGCCTTATACCAAGCCCAACAGGCTCAAGCGGAGGCCTGTCTTTTGACGGTAATGAATCATGAAGCCAAGGCCCAGCGGAAAAGGGATGAACTGGCAAATCTACTAAATCTCCTACCGGCTTGAAGAATTGTGTATATATATATATATTGTTCTTTTGTACATACTCCTGAATAAGAGTATATTTTCTTTTACTCTTTCATAAATTGTACTTTGTATTCATTTTGATTCATGAATAAAAGACATATTTTGCTTCATGATGGTGTGTCCCTTTTAGTAAGTGTATTCTGTTGATAGTCTATTTTGATTTCTTTGTAGGACAACGATGGCTTAGTGTTCATAACATAATATTGCATTTTGTATTCCCCATTCTTATGCATTTTACAATAAAAACAGGTGCTTTTGACCCATGTCTGCTACATGTTACAGGTAACAGGTTCTTGGCGCGAAAACAGTGAAAAACACAAAAGACGACACAAAAGAAAGATTTTTGACCAACAAATAGGAAGATCTTAGTAAAGCTCAGCAGAAGAACGGTTCACCATCAACAAGGCGACGCAAGATCCAGATTGTCATGGCAAACGGTTAAAGGATCGGTACAAGTGTTCACTGAAGTTCTGGAATCACTGCAAAAGCCCAACTGATAAAAAGAATAAAGAAACAAGAAGCCCAGAAGAACCAAACCAAGCCCAAGAAAATCCAAGTGATGAACCCATCATTGGGCCGCGGAACCGCGGCCCAAGAGCTCCCATGCCGCGGTTCCGCGGCTGTCCTGTGCCCTAGTGTGCACGGAATTTTCCCATAATTCTTTGGCGGCTGTGAAAAGATTTTCTAGGGGTATATTTGTAATTTTAGACATGCGGTGCAATTGTAAACCTAGGGTTTCTATGTCCTATAAATAGAACCCAAAGCCTTGTATTTTCTTATGCCTCTACTCATGAATAAAATTCTGTTTTCTTGAAGTTAGAGCGCATCAATAGTAAGTAGGTTATTTTCCTTGTAGTAGTTGTAGTTTTTTATCTGCTCTTATTTTCTCGCCTTAGTTTAAATTAGTTTAGTTTTTATTAACTTGCAATTGATGTTTTCTCTCTTTAATAAATTCTTGTTTTTTTTTCATCCCCTCAATGAGCGAGTAGTTTCCTCGCTTGTTAGGGTTAGGAATAGGGAAGGATTTGAGAGATGAAGATCTCTCATCTCTTTTTGTTGCTAAAACTTTTATGAACATTAGAACTCCATGCATACCTTTTTATTCCGCTCCCTACGGCACTTTTACCCGTAAGGTAACGGTGATTCCGTAGTCTAAAGGCCCGGATCTTAAGGTTTTCCATGGAGGTTAGGGTAAAGATTAAGAAAGGAAGGACAAGGATCTAGAGGAAGAATCAATCTTCCCAATCATCCTAATCCCCTTTGATAAGATTTACCATAACACTAATATGATACATTTAATTAATAGCAATGGAAAGAGATATAGATCTTTGTTTACCAAATTTTCCCTAAACCTAATCCTAGCAAGTTTCTAAACCTAGTCTCATACAACTTCAATTTTTAGGTTTAATTATAAATCCAAACACCATTTGGAATTAACTCGTAAGAACTTAAAGGAAATTTTCACATCCCTGTGGACCCACCCGTACTCACCGGCTAGCTGCAAAGCGACGCCGTTCTTGATTGCGGTAAATATTTTTGATCGACAAAACCTCTCCAATCACTTAGGATTCAGGGTTAAGATCTGCCTCCTAAGACTTTTCAACTTTATGAGCCGTGAGGGTCTCATAAAGAATTTTCTCCCTACGGGTCGAGAGGATCCCGCAGGTATAATTTCTTCTTAAGAATCGTAAGGATTCCTAAGTGTGTTTTCTCTTGAGAGTCGTAAGAATCTCACAAGAGAGTTTGCTCCCTTACGAGTCGTGAGGACCCGTAAGTGATGGGTGAGGTTACCATTATCCGCATTTTACGAAGTCAGAAGTTGCTCTGGAAACTTCCCACGGGGTCGGTTCGACATAGCCATGTTCTGCGAGGACCAGGCTCCACTTTGGATGCTTCCAACGGGGTCAGAATTGACATAGCCGTGTTCTGCGAGGACCAGAATCCGCTCTGGACGTTTCCCACGGGGTCAGGATTGACATAAGCCGCGTTCTATGTAACCAGGATTTTTCTCTGGATGCTTCCCACGGGGTCTGATTGACATAGCCGTGTTCTGCGAGGACCAGGCTCCGCTCTGGACGCTTTCCATGGGGTCGGGATTGACATAGGCCGTGTTCCACGTGACCAGGAATTTGCTCTGGATGCTTCCCACGGGGTTAGAATTGACATAGCCGTGATCTGCAAGTACCAGGCTCCACTCTGGATGCTTCCTACGGGCTCGGATTGACATAACCGTGTTCTTACGATGACCAGGATCCGCTCTGGACGTTTCCCATGTGGTCAGGATTGACATAGGCCGTGTTCCACATAATCAGGAATTTGCTCTTGATGCTTCCCACGGGGTCTGATTGGCATAGCCGTGTTCTGCGAGGACCAGGCTCCGCTCTGGACGTTTCCCATGGGGTCAGGATTGACATAGGCCGCATTCCACGTAACCAGGAAGTTTTCTCTGGATGCTTCGCACGGGGTCATAGCCGTGTTCTGCGAGGACCAAGATCCGCTCTGGACGTTTCCCACGGGGTCAGGATTGACATAGGCCGTGTTCCACGTAACCAGGAAGTTTGCTCTGGATGCTTCCCACAGGGTCATAGCCGTGTTCTGCGAGGACCAGGCTCCGCTCTGGATGCTTCCCACGGGGTTAGGATTGACATAGGCCGTGTTTCATGTAACAAGTTTGCTCTGGATGCTTCCCATGGGGTCATAGCCGTGTTCTGCGAGGACCAGGCTCCACTCTGGATGCTTCCCACGGGGTCGTATTAACATAACCGTGTTTTACGAGGACCGGGATCCGCTCTGGACGTTTCCCACGGGGTCAGGATTGATATAGGCCATGTTCTATGTGACCAGGAATTTGCTCTGGATGCTTCCCACGGGGTCTGATTGACATAGGCGTGTTCCACGTGACCAGGAATTTGCTCTGGATGATTTCCACGGGGTCTGATTGACATAGCCGTGTTCTGCGAGGACCAGGATCCGCTCTGGACGTTTCCTATGGGGTCAGGATTGACATAGGCCGCGTTCCACGGAACCGGGAATTTGCTCTGGATGCTTCCCACAGGGTCTGATTGACATAGCTGTGTTCTGCGAGGACCAGGCTCCGCTCTGGACGTTTCCCACGGGGTCAGGATTGACATAGGTCGTGTTCCACGTGACCAGGAAAGGTTGACTCTCGGTTGTTTGTGCATCGTCGAGTCATGGAAATGGAAATTTCGCCGCAGCTCCGATTTGTTTATGCCGTGTCTGTTGAAATGATACGGATATTGATATGATTTCCAGGCTGTCTATGAACCATTAAGATTTGGCTTCTTCTTCTGATGGAGCCTGGGGAAGGAAGGCGTGATTCCTTCTTTGTTTGCGCCCCTGGATTGCATACAGGGATTGATGTGATATCACCTGTAGGGCAAAAAGGTTTCATTTTATATATTTTTCTTTCCGTGATACTCTATCATTTCAGCTTTTTATATCGCGAAGGTCGCGATTGCCTAATCATTTCGGCTATTTTTCGTGGTGCCCAATCATTTTAGCCATTCGTTTTATTTTTACTCGCTGCTTTTTATTGCAAGTTGCCCAATCATTTCGGCTATTTCGTATGCATACATTTTTACTTGCTGATTTGCAAGTTGCCCCATCATTTCGGCTATTTCGTATGCATTTGTAATTCGCTGGCTTTTCGCTGCAAGCTTGGAATTAGACACCAATTTCGGCATCAGCACCGCTACAACTGGGATATTGCCAGGAGCGAATCATCATTTGCCTCTGTCGATGTCGACCAAAGGTGGCTTAGCAAACAGGGTTAAGATCCTGTCGACTAAGGCTTTTGACTTCATGAGTCGTAAGGGTCTCATAAAGGCATTTCTCCCTACAAGTCGTGAGGATCTCGTAGGTGCGTTTTCTCCTTAGGAATCGTGAGGATTTCTAAGTGTGTGGTTTCTTATAAGTCGTAAGGATCTTACAAGAGAGCTTTCTCCTTATAAGTTGAGAGGACTTACAAGGGCTATTCACTGTGTAAACATATCCCTAGTCACGGATGGGACTTTGTTAGGGAAATGTTTATTCACGCCCATGGTTATATACAAGGGTCAGCATTGAGCCGCTTGTAGGGCAGTATTGGAGGTTGTGGTGGCCGCTTAAGAACAGGTTCAGATCCCTGTAGCTTAAGACTTTTGAATCTTATGAGCCGTGAGGGTCTCATAAGAGGGTTCTCCTTACGAGTCATGAGGATCTCGCAAGTGTAATTTCTCCTTAGGAATCATGGGGATCCCTAAGTGTGTTTCTCCCTTGTGAGTCGTAAGGATCTCACACAGGTGGTTTCTCCTCACAAGGTCGAGAGGACTTTGCAAGTGTCTTTTAACGAGATTGCTCCCTTTTGGGTTTTCACAAAACTCGCCGGTAGCCCTACTATTTTTACTCACGGAGCCCTTTCAGGTTTTTATCCGTGCCCTTTTTGCTTATGGACACACCATTTTCTTTTCTTTTTATTTTTTTATTATCTTTTATATATATATCTATATTTTTTGTCAGCTTCGGGATGCTGCGGTCCGTAGTACTTTATCGACGTTTCGGTCAACAGCTAGTTTTAGGAGATAATGGTCCATTGTTAGTTTCAGGATGTTTTGGTCCAACGCCAATTTTAGGACATAGTGGTCCATCGTTAGTTTAAGGACATTTCGGTCCGACACCAGTTTTAGGACATAGTGGTCCATCGTTAGTTTAGGGACATTTCGGTCCGACCCCAGTTTTAGGACATAGTGGTCCATCGTTAGTTTAGGGACATTTCGGTCCGACATTAGGAAGCCGGCTACTACTTACAGAGTTTAGGCTTAGGAAGATAGCGAGCGGACAAAGGCATCGTCATCTATCGTTGACCTAGGCCGTGACTAGTCAGGCATAGTATTTCTTTAGGAAGAGACCGTTTATTGGTCTGAAAGGTTTTCCACCATGCATGTCCATCAGTAGATAGGCTCCACCCTGGTAGACTTTGTCTATGATATACGGGCCTTCATAGTTCATCTCGAATTTCCCCTGTTTGACAGGATTAGGGATCATAGGTCTTTTGACCACTAGCATGAGTTCTCCTTGGCAAAATGTTCTCGGCATATTCAATCTCTCATATGAGCGCGTCATCTTTACTTTATAAGCCTCCAGATTTTGTTCCACTATGAGCCGGGTTTCATCAAGGGCGTCAAGTTCCTCGAGCTGGAGGTGAGCAATTTCTTCGTCTGTTAGGTCGTAGTGAACTGCCACTCGTAGAGAGGGTAACTCTATCTCGAGGGGGAGTACCGCTTCTGTGCCGATTACCAATGCATACGGCATTGTGTTCGTGGCCGTTTTGAACGTAGTTCGATACGCCCAGAGAGCTTCATGCAGTCTCTCGTGCCAGTCTCTCTTATTTCGAGACATCGTCTTTTTCAAGATCTTCGTCAAGGTCTTGTTAAAAGCCTCAGCTAGACCGTTAGCTCGGGGATCATAGACCGATGAATATCTCCAGTCTATGTTACGCTGTAGTGCGAAGCGGCTGATTATGTGGCTTCTATAGGCTGGCCCGCTATCGGAGATAATCCGTCGCGGAGTACCAAACCGATAAATGACGTGTGTCTTGAAGAAATTAAGGATATTCTCCGTCTACACTTCCCTTAGCGGTACTGCTTCTTCCCACTTAGAGAAGTAATCAGTTGTCTCCAAAATTAATCGATGTCCTCTGGACTATGCTGGTTCAATGGGGCCGATTATGTCAGTTCCCCACATTTCAAATGGCCAGCTAGCCACCGTTGGATGTAGTGGATTTGGATTTTGATGGATAAAGTTCTCGTGAATCTGGCACGAGTGGTATTGTTTCGCGTATTCGAGGCAGTCCTGGATCATCGTGGGCCAATAGTAGCCCACCTTTTGATCTTCAGCTTCATCTTCGCGCCGGCTTGTTGAGAACCGCAAAGTCCATCTTGAGTTTCTTGGACGACTCTTTTTGCTTCTTTAGGTCCCAGGCATCTTAACAACAGAGAATCAAATGACCTCTTGTATAGAGTATCATTGATGAAGGCGAAAGACAGAGCTCGTTTTATAAGCTGATGTCTTGATGACGCATCTTCAGGTGTTTGACGGGATTTGAAGTAGTCTATAAAGACTTCTCTCCAATCCATAGCCTTTTCCTGGTCTTTTATTTGTAGGGCCATTTGCTCGGTTGCTCCTTTTTCTTCGAACAACTCCGGAGATATTTCTGCCGGTGCGAGAACTCGACGGCTTTGCACAACGATCCTCACATCATCGAGGTTTTCGTCAGCCAGTTCTTTAGCGAGCTTGGCTAATGCATCCGCTTTGCTATTCTCCGCACGCGGTATGCTTTCCAAGGTGTGGGAAGGAATTTGAGTCAGCAGTTGCTGTACTCTCTCGTCGTACTTCACAAACTCTGGCTTGCACGTTTGATAGTTGCCGTTAACTTGGCTAACGATCAGCTGGGAGTCTCCGTATATGAGGAGGTTCTCAATTCCTATGTCGACGGCGATTTCAAGACCTGCTATCAAAGCTTCATATTCGGCTTCATTGTTCGTCCTCGGCTCTGTTAAGGAGAAGGCAAAGCGCATTATCCCACCTTGTAGAGTCATGAAGATGAGGCCTACCCCTGATTTGATTATAGGAGTGCTTTGTTTGCGCTTCTTCATGGAAGATTCCCCATCGAAATAGAGTTCCCATCGGGTATCATTTTCTTTTCTCTCTCCGTCGCTCGTGTCAAACGCGTGTTCGTCTGGAAATTCGCAGTTCAAGGGAGAGTCGGCAGGTATCAGATGCTCAGCGAGGAAGTCGGCAACGGCCTGGCCTTTCACTGCCTTGAGGGGTCGATAAGTTATCGAGAACTCCATCAAGAGCAGGGCCCATTTAGCGAGTCATCCCATTAATATAGCCTTTGACATTAAATATTTTAGAGGATCCACCTTCGATATGAGATGGACCTCATGTGCCAACGCATAGTGTCTAAGCTTCGTTATCGCGAAGATCAACGCCAGGCAGCATTTTTCAATGGGAGAGTAATTGCTTTCTGCCCCCAGGAGAACTCGACTCAGATAATAAAGGGCTCTCTCTTTCCCTTGGGCGTTTTCTTATGCCCACAGCGCGCCTAAAGAACCTTCGAGGGCTGTTTTGTACAGGACGAGAGGTTTTCCTTTAACGGGAGTGGTCAGCACTGGCGGATTCTGCAGGTATTGCTTGATTTCATCCAGTACGCTTTGGCATTTGCGATCCCAGACGAACGGGGTTCCCTTCTTCATCAAGTGACTGTAGGGGCGGCACTTTCCGGAGAGGTTAGCTATAAATCGCCGGATATATGCGAGCTTCCCTTGGAGAGACCGCAGTTGCTTGGGATTCTTTGGCGGAAGCATTTCCATAATCGCCTTGATCTTCGACGGGTCTATCTCGATGCCTCGATGTTGTATGATGAATCCTAGGAATTTGCCCGAGGAAACTCCGAACGCGCATTTGAGAGGGTTCATCTTCAAATTGTATTTCCAAAGGCGCTGAAACACAATCTTCAGATGCTCTAAATGTTCCTCGTATGATTTTCTTTTAACCACGAGATCGTCGATATAGCATTCGACGATTTCATGTATGAGGTCATCGAAAATCTTCATTATGGTCCTCTGATAGGTAGCACCGGCATTCTTTAGACCGAAGGGCACCACCTTGTAGCAGAATATGCCCAAAGGGGTCCGGAAAGCGGTATGCTTCTGGTCCTCGGGATGCATCTTTATCTAATTGTATCTTGACGAGCCGTCTATGAAGGAGAAGACTTCGTGAGTGGATGTGTTATCTATCATCAGCTCGGTGACCGGTACTGGGAAGTCGTCCTTCGGACAGGCTTTATTGAGATCCCGAAAGTCCACACATATGCGCACCGTCCCATTTTTCTTCATCACCGGGACGATGTTAGCGATCCAGTCAGGATATTGAACCTCTTGGATGAAGCCGAAGTCGATTAGCTTCTTGACCTCGGTGTTGGTGCTCATTTCAAGCTCGAGCCGCATTCTTCTTGGCGCTTGTTTGATCGGTTTGACGTCTGGAGAAATCGCCAGTCTGTAGACAGCAATCTCTGGATCGAGTCCCGGCATCTCTGAATAGTTCCATGCAAAGTAATCTCTATGCTGCATGAGCACGTCCTTTAGCGTAGCCACCCCTTCTTCAGACAACAGCTCACTAACGAACGACGGCCGAGGGTCACTTGCCGTCCCCAAATCAAATTTTCTGAGGTTATCTGCAGTAGTATGTATTCCATCTTCCAGTTCTTTTGGCGCCGGTGGAAAATCCGAGATCACCTCGCCAACATAGTTTTCGAAGCACCAGGGGAGGTCATCCGTATTCTCAGGCTCTTCTTCTGACAGCGTTATCACGTGAAAGGTACGGGATCGTTTCCAAGATCGATGTTGATCCGGTTCTACTCTCGTTATACACGTCGCTTTTTGTTCATGCTTTTGTGGCGGGCTTACCTTCCAGCTGTTGGATAGAGCGAACCTGCCTTGTTGATATTGGTCTTCAACCCAGTTCTTGAAGGTGAAGCAGTCTTTGAGAGGATTCCCTATTGCTTGGTGGTAAGAGCAATAGTCTGGGTGAGAGACTTCGTTCGCTTGCTTGGGGTGCTTGAACTCCGGGAGTGTCATCATCTGATGCTTTACGACGAGATTGAATATCTTCTTTGTATTATCTTGGGGAAAAGAATATTCCCGACCCATCTTCTTTATAAGGGACGGATCCCGGCTGCTCGACTCTTGCTCGCGTGGCTTCTTAGACCCGCTTGGCTACTGTTGAACGTTTTTTTTTCCGTTCTTTGGTTTATTTTTGCCTCTGCGCCGGGTCTTTCGTATGACGGGCCGGCGACGAGGACCATTGTCATTCTCCACGGCCTGCTGAAGGAGGCGCTGCGTCCTGGCTTTCTCGTAAATGGCCATTTCACGGTTATGGTCATCCCGGACCTTTTGCCCCGCTTCCCTTATTAGCTTGTCCATCTGTTCTTCAAACGACGGACTCAGCATTTTGATGGTAGGATCTCGTTTTGGTTCAGGGGCAGCGTCTTCTAACAGGGCGTCTCCTTCTTCATAGAAGTCATGTATGACGTAGCTACCATGAACTCGTTCCTGTTTCTTGGATTGGGCATATACAAGCCCGACCGTTTCCATTTTCCCATTGGGTAACTTTCGCTGAGTTCCGGGGACGTCTCAAATTCTGTTGTAGAATCGAGCTTGTCGAGTAGTCTGTCTGAAGGATACCCCTTGGCACTTCAATAGCCTTTTCAAGCCTTCCATGTAATATCTAGGAAGACAGATGGGCTGGAGCCTATCAAGTGTAGAATCCGCACCATGCCAAATTTCTTTCTCTACTTTGGTTTCCATAGATCGGTAGAATAGGATCGTCTTTTCATCTCTTCGCCTGGGAGGGACGTAGAATGTTTGCTGTTCCTGCACACTGTAAGTTTCAAGTGCGTCGAGATCTTTGTAATGTTCTTGTGGAACCATGATAATTTGCAAACTCTGATTATCGTCAGCAAAGGCTTGTATTGACGGCCGAGCGGAAAATATAGCGTTGACCTCATCTTCCGAGTCGCTGCCGAAGATCAACATAGGGGTGGTTGGTCCCGGTTTGTTGTGTTAGGGCGGCCCTGAATAAACTATCTCTTCTTCCTCATCGGTATCACTCCCGAAGACCGGAATAGTGGTGATAGCTTTGTTCTTCGGTTTGTGACATCTTTCCATGTCCTCAAAATCTGGTAAAAAGTATTTTGCATCCTCGTACTTTCGGACTTCGTTCACGGAGAATGAGTTCAACTCCCCTGTTACGGTATACTCGAGACGGTCCTTGAAATACTTCATATATTGATGTTGTGTAAAAGGGATAATGTTGTACTCGTGTAACCAAGGCCTTCCGAGCAAAGCGTTATAGCAGGTCTTAGCGTCAATGACGTGAAATTTAATGTCAGTGACTACCAGCCCAAAGCGTAGCGTCAATATCACAGACCCGAGCGTTCGTGACGATTGGGAGTCAAAACCGGAGATGGTGATTTTGTCACGAGCGAGGTGCTGAATACTCATGCAGATTTCCTTCAACACTCTCACATTGAGGAGATTGACAGAGGACCCATTGTCAACCAGGATTTTGCCTATCTTGATATCATAACAGTATCCAGAGACATAAAGGGGACGATTATGCTCGCATGTCCCAAGGAGGAGATCTTCATCGCCGAAGGTGATATCCGCGGTGTGCACTTCTTCCAGCTTGTCCTTCATCTTTTCTTCGGTGAGGAAAGCTTAGAATTGCTCTGGCTCTTGTAGTGCCTTGATCAATAAATCTCTCGCCTCTTTGGATAGCAGAAGGGTGTCAAGAATGCTTAACTGCGAAGGCAGCTTTCTCAAGTGTGCCAGAACGTTGTAGTCCACCTTACTTATCTTTGGCGGGTCTTTGGCTGTCAGCTCTTCGAGGGCTTGGTTAGCAAGGATGATATCCTCAGGAACCTTTTCTTTCCCCTTATATTTTCTATTTGACCCACTGTTCAAGGGCCCAAGATTCTTTTCGGGCAGCGTGCGATTACGCAGCTGAATGTTCTCGCAGTTCTTCTGTTCTTCCTCTTTTCCCGACATGGATTCTTTAAAGAGAGGGCCAAGAGTCATTTCTTCGTCAGAGTCGCTCCTGAAGGTGAGAACTTGCGATCCGCCAGCGTCAACCATGTGACAGTTGCTGGTAGTTCTTTTATGCCCCTCGGTCGTATTTCTTTGCTTCCAACGAATTTTGCGTTTCATCCGCTTGAAATGTTGTCGGTGAGCAACATACCCCTGCCACCATCTTTTAAAAGCGTTGCACTCTTCAGTGGGGTGCACAATCTTTCGATGATATAAACAATAGTTAGGATGTGTCTCCGCTTCACCAAGAGCGTTCCCTTCGGAGGGTGGCAGCATCATTCCTATCGATATGGCTTTGGCAAACCTCTTCTTCGTCTTCAACCTGCTTTTATTTGTGATTGATGCAATTTGATCTGGCGGGAATGTTTCAATCCTTTCATCTGGTCAACGGCGTTTGGCTTTTTTGAATATGGCCATCTGATTGTTGGACTTTTGCGTGCTTAGTTAATTACCACAATCAAGTCGGATTCGCTTGTAGCTAGCCGGTTGAGTACGGGTCGTCCGCAGGGAGATGAGAATCATTTTATATGTGCTTTAACGAGTTAAGTCCTAATGTCCAGGTTTGTTTGAGATTAACTATGTGCTAAAATGTTATATAAAGAGAGCTTGTTAGGGTTAGAATTAGGTTAGTTTGAGTTAGGAGTCGCTCACTTCTTTCGTTGTCACTCTTAATATCGGTGTTACGGTAATCGGCAACAACGGGGATTAGCACGACTAGGAAGGAACTTGCGAGTATAAGCTAGGCTTTCCAACGCTTAAGTTCTTCCTTTTGGTGCTTGTCCGTCCGTTCTTGGCTCTTAGCCTTAACCTCCGGTTAACTCGACCACAACCGGTCTCACTAAGGAATCACCGCTATCATGTAGGATAGGGTGCCGTAGGGAGCGGATTGTGGTTCAATTAACGGGAGTCCGAATTAAGATATTGGGCAAGGAAAGAGTGAGAGAGATTTCCTTCTCTCAAACTTTGCTTATCCTACCCTAACAAGTAAGAAAACTACTCACCCATTACAAGAAAAAGAAAATACAACAAAAGGAGGAAGATAGAAAGAAAGAGGTTAGGAGATTACAACTGGCTATTTGAGACCTCACCTTGGCAAGGATCAAACTTAAGCATCATTGTTGTTAAGGATAAAGAAAAAGAGAACAAGAAAGCAACAAACAACAACTAGATTAGCAATTGAAGATTACAAGAAATTATAATTTACAACATAACAAGACAAGCATGATAACAAAAAGAACTCTTTTATTCATCACTTCATTCATGAAACCTCACTATAAGATTTTAATGGAGAAAAGATGAAAAGAGGAAGAAGAACAACAAAGTATATCTAAAACCTAATACAAGAATTAAGCACCCCTTGGCCTGGCAAGTTCTGGGATATTTATAGGCAGAAAACAGAAACCCTAGGGCAACATTCAGGACCCAAATGATATTACAAAAATGCCCCTAAAAAATAATCGTCCACTGAGCCAATTAGGCCGCGGATCCACGGCCTAATCCCCATGTTGGCCGCGGAACTGCGGCCATCTTGATGAGTTGTCATGTCATTTTTGGTGTATTTGCCTGTGTTGATGTTCTCTTTCGTGTGGTATATGTGTTTTCTCAGAAGCTCTTCACAATTTTTCCAGAATATCAGCAGATCAAAAGGTGATTTGATGTGGATCTTTTGCCATGATTTTTCTTGAGCTCCGCGTAGACATGTTGGATCTTGTGTTGACATTGTACTTTGTGCATGAAAATGACTATCGATTTTCCATTTTGTCCTGTAAACTGGTGTGCAGCAACATACGGATAGAGAGCGGAGACCCGTATTTTATCTGTGGTTGGCAATAATCCAGAATTTATCGCGTTTTTCCATGAATTTCACTGTTTAGAGCTGAGAACCTGTATCCTGCAATTAACTAGAAAACACGGCTCAAGTGTACCTACCGATAAGCAATGTGATAAAAAATGGACGGTATAAAAATGCAAAAATCTGATATGAACACCATCTCACGCTCTCGAGCAGCTTTGCTTTTAAGAAGAGCTTCGTTCAGGAATCCATCAATCATTTCGTCTGATGGCCCTAACAGTTCCGGCTCAGGACCTACCCCCAGTTTCTCTGTGTAAAGAGCTTCTTCATCGTTTATTGACGAGTGAGAGATCACATGGCAACTTGCTACGTAATCTTCAGATTCATCCGACGAGTCTTCTCCATCATCTCCGTCCTCAAGGACATGACTGAGAAATTCCTGGAGTGTGACTGGAGTCCGCACCTTCTGGTTATACTCTTCCAGTGCGTCAATCTGCTTTTGTAGGTCCATGCGCCTGTTCCCAGGCTTCACGAGCTTCTTGGATCTCTTCTTCTTCTTTGAAGATTTTGATGGCTGCGTGTGAGCACTTTGACTATCACCACCAATTTTTGGAGTTGGGCACGGTTTCAGAATTCCTTTGATAATCTCGGGTTCCAGCAGATTCTTCCACCTGATCGCGTGGGCATGTTTGGAGATCGTTCAGCATTCTTTTAGTTTTGGCTAAAAGAGCGACCTCCTATGGAGCTTCTTCTATGAAAGAGCATGATGCCCCTAGTGTGTCTGTCATCTTAGGAGCGTGTGGCTATGGTGGGTTCACTTTCTAATTCTCGGACAACGTAAACTTTCTCTGTTGGTATTGGTCTTCGATCCACCCTTTAAAGATGAAGCAATTCTCAATTGGATGGATTACCTTTTGATGATAGGGGTAATAATTGGGGCTATTAGCCTTGCCGGGTTGTAACGGTCGTTTTGGATTCGGCAGATTGATCAGCCTGTTGCGCACCACTAGCTCGAACAATCTTTTCATCTTGTCCCGGGGAAATGAATAAGGGCGCTTCATTTTCTCATTATAGAATTTCCGCCTCTCGTCTAGGAGATCAGTTAGTTTTTGGCCACTGGGCTGCTGTTGAGTATTCGCAACGAATGTCGCCTTCCCTTTACCATTTTCGTTCCACGGCTCCGGCTTTGGAGGAGACGGTCTATGACCCATCTGGTCCATTTGGGCCAGTTTATCGATCAAGGCCTGGAACGTGTTCGTCTTGAAGAACATCATGAATTGGGAAATAGTTGCCTGAGGGTCTAGAGTGCCCACGAACATGCCTACTGCCGGCGCTTCCTCGATGCGCTGCTCATATTTTGACCATAAATTTCGCCACCGTATTGCGTATTGTACCCAAGATTCGCTTGGCTTCACCTGGCGTTAATTAATGCGGTAATCGGAGTACGCTCGCTAGTGCTCGCGAATCTTTGCATAAATAGCAGTTCCATCTCCGCAAATTTCTTGACAAAGTCGTTTGGAAGTTCAGAATACCACTCGAATGCCGTCTCCGACAAGCTACCAACAAACTGGCAGAGAAGAAGTTTATCGTCACCCCCGGTGTTTCCGCACAGGGCTCTGAATTGAGCGACATGCTGATGTGGATTCTCTATCCCTTTATATATATGAAATTTAGGGATCGTATATCCCGGCGGGTACTTTATTTGGTCATACCTGCCTTGATATGGTCGCCCAGGTTTAACAATTTGGCCGGCCGCTTCATTCGCCTGGTGAGCTCGTATTTGCTGAGCGATGTACTCATCCAGAGCGGTCTTGGAGATGGTTTCCTCTTTGGCTGCTGACAGAGCCGGAGGAGGGTTCGATGTCTCCCATTTTTCGTCTTCAATGATGATCGGGGGGCTTCAGCTGGAGGTTCCGGCTGTAACATCATCCCAACCATGTCTTGGAACAAAAGAGCCATTCGTTTTATATTGACGGCCTGCTCTGCAGCCTCTTTTTCTTTCCTCTCGAGCATTCTTCGGAGGAACTCGGTATCAGTTTCTTGTTCCCGACGCTGCTCTGAGGTGTCTAGATTTTCTTTTGGCCCAGTGAGTGCGGCCATTGCAGTCAGCATCACCTGAAGTTTCTGCTGCTGTTGTTCCTGAGCCTTCGTTATCGATCGAGAAAGCGGTCGATGACTCGTAGAAGCACGGCTTTCTTCTTTTCCAGAAGTCATATAAACGGTGTTTATTACCATGCCCCGAGACTTATGGTGTTTAGATTCAGCGTCTTTACGGTTCGTCGCATTCACAAGGGCTTTCTCTGGCCTCCTTCTCTTGTGAGCAGTTGAAGTGGGGGGAGCCGTTGCAGCGGGCACCCAAACGGCTGTCGCCTTTTGTGGTTTGACAGGATGGTTTTCTCCTTGTCGAGCTTTAAGCTTCTTTGATCGGCGAGAGTAGTCCTGGTCATTTACCGATTCCTGGACCTATCGACAGACTTTATAAATTTTGGAGGACAGACGCTGAGGGGGCTGCTCCGGCTTCTTTTCTTTGGTAATCTCCATAGGTGGAGGAGATCTCTTTAGCACGGCAGTCGGAGAGTTCTTGCAAACCCTCCTAAGCGGTTCAAAGCTGTTCCCAGTTGGAACAGCAGCATTGATTTCCACCATGGGGGCTGGCGGAGTTAGTCCAGAAGGGGAGATGACCCCAGCCTTCCTTACTCGGCGCCAGTGGCGACATCGAGCATGTCGTGCGGATGGGATTGTCTCAGCTGTAGGGGTGACTTCGTCATGCCCCCTGTATTGGTGAAGGGTCGTCGCCGGTGTCAGCCTCTTAAAGACCGATGTCCGTTGAGAAGCAACGTCCAATCTGTCAAAGACAGACCTTTGAGCAGGGGAAGCATCTTTGGGGACTTCACCTGGGGCAGGAGCCGAAATGGCTAACCTTGTGAAGACTGATTTCTTGGCAGAAGAAGCCTGTGCGATGATTTCGTCCGCTTGAGCTGGGATGGCTATCCGTTTTGGAATGGCCGTTTCAGGTATTGCGGGCTTGTTAGCATTCTGGCCCAGTCTGTTGAAAACTGAGGCGTTAGACTTGGGCGACCCGTTGAGAGGGGTCGCAGCAGTGGTAAGTCGATCAAAGACCGATTTCTTTGGGGCTTCTTGCGGCAACATCGGAGCATTGAAGCTCATGGGTGGGATCATAGTCCCAAAGAACAGCCCAGTGGTGGCTTGAGTTACTTGCTCCACCGGCATCGTGAACAGGGAGGCCGCCTGGGGCCCGTAAGTCACTCCTCCGGACGGGACGGAGCGAGAGTTGCAGTTGCAGCCGGAGCATTTTGTGCAGGTAAGAGCCATTGATCCTTCGTCTTTTGCACAGAGCAAGACACCAAATCTTAGTACCTCAAATCCAAGGGCAACCATATCAAACCGTGATGCATTCGCGAACACGACACACGAAGTGTGGAGTGGAAAGAGGAAAATGTCCCACCGAGCGTGCCAGAATTTGTTCCCCGCCGAAACACGGAGACGCGACCACGTAGGTCCGTCTTGCCTGAATTTCGGGGCAGATGCTAATTGGTGCTATCCGTCCACCTCTCCGAAGATACCAAGTTGATTTATGACACCGTGTATCGAAGGTTTAAACGGATGCGGCCGATGCAGCAGACTTCGTCAGATTCCCCCTCATTTGAGGGGTTTTTGATTGTGGGGACGCTCTTCTGTGCAGGCGCAAGCCCCTACAGTTAATTACGCTACCGCATCGCAGTAACCACTTTCTCCTTCTCCAGATGGTCACTTCGTTTCGTGGGTGTTTGGTTGCCCATGGATTGTATACGAAGACTAATTTATGTTGTCGTCCGTAGGGCGTGGATTAGTCCAAATCCGTATCTTCTTACATTTGGGTTTGGGGTTGGGTTTAAGGATACGTTAGTCTCATTTGAGACTAAGATCAACCTAAACGTTAGTTAAGGATACGTTAGTCCAATTTTAGACTAAGATCAACTTAACGGGATCGTTTAGATCCGACAAGAGAGCATTCGGGCTCTGTTGTTTAGTTTAGGCACTTTGCGTTCCATTGTTAGTTTATGGACATTACGGTCCAAGGTTAAGGACAACATAGTCCGTGGGTTTAAAGGGACCCCACAGTCCGAGATTAAGGACATCATAGTCCATGAGTTTAAGGACCCCACAGTCCAGTTTAAAGATGTCATAGTCTGTGAAATATGTGGTTGTCGGGACCCGTCACCTCTCTGAAGACGTTGAAGGATTACAAAGACAAATATCAAAGGAGTCCAGAGATATACCCTTGAACCAAAGTTGATTGGGAGATCTATAGTCCAATTTGGAACTAAGATCAATTAATTAGATTGTGAGCACATTGGCTCAGTTAAATCTGAATTGAGGACTTATGGCCAATTTGGGCTAAGTTCAATTAAGTTTGAAATGTTGGCCCTTTGTTGAACTATTAAACTTTTGTCTGGGTTCAGCCCTTCATTATTTAGCAATGCTAAACAAGAGTTTGAGGGCTCTGATAACATTTTTGTCTTTGGCTGAGCATTAAACATTGTAGCTCTGGATTTTAAAATTCATTTGAATGGGAGATTTGCCTCTGTAAAACTTAGCCAATTTAGGCTAAGCTGGCTTCAAAATAGTGTTAAACACTAGAGGACATCTAGTGGTCACATGTCCTCACGTGATGTATTTAAAACAGTGTTAAATACTGGAGACAAAATGCTCGAAATAGTGTTAAACACTAGAAAGGAAGGGGTCATGTGGGGTTACGTGAGGCGCCTGAGATGGGGCCAGACCTCCTTTATTTTATTAGCAGAATATTCAAATAAGTGTTAAACACTTTTAATCTTCAGACCATCACGTGTAGGCACGTGATGGGTATCTATGTATTGATTATTAAAGTGTTTATTAGGGGTCACGTGGGGACACGTGAGGGCGCCCAAAATCAGTACTACTTTTGGCTTTGTTCTCTTCATTTATGAGGGTCACGTGTGAGGACGTGAGGCATTGCCTCCAAGTTTTTTTCTTCTCATTTTGGGGAGTCTGTTTAAGGGTCACGTGGGAACACGTGACCTAGTTTTGTTTTCTCTTTTCTGCTTATTGAGAAAGGGGGTCACGTGTCACTACGTGACCAATTTCATTACATGCATGGAGAGCTTTAAGTCTCTTCTTTTAAGAATTAAATTCTCTGTAGGGTTAAACCCTAATTCTGTTTTAGAGGAATTAAATTCCTATGTATGTGGAAGAATTAAATTCTAAGTAGGGTTAAACCCTAGTTCTGTTTTGGAGGTATTAAATTCCTATGAATTTGGGAGAATTAAATTCTCCTATAGGGTTAAACCTTTGTTCTGTTTTGGAGAAATTAAATTCCTATGAATTTGGGAGAATTAAATTCTCATATAGGGTTAAACCCTAGTTCTGTTTTGGAGGAATTAAATTCCTATGAATTTGGGAGAATTAAATTCTCATACAGGGTTAAACCAGAGTTTTATTTGGAGGAATTAAATTTCTATGAATTTGGGAGAATTAAATTCTCAAAACTCAATTCTTTCTCTAAGTTTTGGATCTGCATGGCAGAATCTTCCCGATTAGAATTAAATTCTCAACTTGTGGGGAGATTTGCTTCTGCAGATTTTCAACCAGAGGAAGAACTAAGTTCTTTAATTTGTAGAAGAGTTAAATTCTTAGATTGAGAATTAAATTCTTTTTTTGTTTTATGGAGCTTAGATCTCTTTCCCCTTTCTTACCTAGGTTTTCTTTTCTTGAGAATAAAATTCTCCTCTCTTTTTTCTCTGCTATTTTTTTCCAGAAAATCAAATTCCAAGATCCAGAAATCCTCCTCTTCTCTCCTCTTCTTGGCTCCTATTTATAGGAGAAGGAAAAGAATCAATTTGTTTAGTGAATCTTTCATTGAAAGATTTTGGTTGTTTTTGTAACCAATATGATCTTTTAGATCACTCAGTGAATTGATATTTTATCTGTTATTCCTGGCAAATTCCAGGGAAATCTTTCCTTGTATAAAATCTTTCCATAAATTGGTGATTTTTAATGACCATTGGATTTTTAATCCAACTGTGCTCCATTTTACAGAGCACCATCTTTTTGTTTGGAAAGATCTAAAGAAATATTTTTCCAGTTAGGTTCTTTAATATCCCTTAATTAGAATTTAATTCTATTAGTTCAGAAGGATTAAAAGCCCATCATGTATTGGCACGTGATCCCAATGTTTGATAATTTAAATAGAATTTAATTCTATTAATTAAAGAGCTTATGAACCCATCACGTGTTGACACGTGACTCCCCAATTAAGCATTTAACCAGAATTTAATTCTGTTGTTTGTAAAGAACTAAGGAATCATCACGTGTCAGCACGTGAACCTTGGTCACGTGTGAGCACGTGATGCCCCATTGGGATTTTTTCTTGTTATTTTATTATACTTTATTAATCTTTTTTAGTGGGTTTAAAGATCCATCACGTGTGGTCATGTGACTCCATTAATTGATTGTTTGATTAGAATTTAATTCTATCAAGACAGAATCCCAGGAAACCATCACATGTCAGAACGTGACCCTTGGTCACGTGTGAGCACGTGACACCGCATTGGGGTATTTTCTTAGTGTCTTATTATATTTTTTAATCCCTTTTGGTGGGTTTCAAAGGCCCATCACGTGATGGCACGTGACTCCACTTGTCACGACCCGAAAGTACGGAACGTGACCGGCATTTAAATTACGAAGCGTCTAGAGACGCCACGTAATCTAAGTAAGACGAAGCCCAGAAATCTAAACCATATAAAAGAAGAAGTAAAGAAAAACATGTAGAAAACAAGTTTAAAAGCAACGTCCAATTTTCTCAAAAATTTCGGCAGAGTCTCCATTGTAAAAGCTGGCCCCAAACGGGTACAAACAAGTAAAATATGTACAAACAATAAAATGGCATCCCCAACCGGGAGCTAGCTCTACGCCAACAGGCAGAAACAACCACACCAAGCACAATAATATACAACGCCAAAGGGCGATGCTCAAAACTCAAAAGAAAACAAATCCACCAAACCACAATAAAACATGCGCGACTCTAAGGTCGAAATAAATAACTGGTCCTTACAACTTATCAAGTAATACAAGTTTGGTTGATGGAGTTTACTAGATACCAAGGAAATAAATAAAGTACAACGGCGGTCCTGATACAAGTGAATCAACCTACCGTGTAAATCACCCTGAATGAAATATTGTGCCAGCAAGCTGCCAAGAAAACCTGTACATCGAACCTATAATAAAATTTGGCACAACGGGGGTGAGTTGCCAACTTGTGAGTAGAATACATCTACGAAAAGAAATCGAATGCACGACGCTGTCCTAGGTCATATAATATACTAATATACTACTAATCATCAAATAAAGACAGGGTAATAACTACGTGTAAGTGTAAATGCTCCGTGCTCGTGTCAGTGCCTCAAATAATAATATCTCATGTGAATGAGTATGCATGCACCATGAATGTAAAACAATCAATCCTGAAATTTGGATATATCTGTATAAGAAATCTTTAACTTTTATCATGGTAATTTGTATAGAAATCTGAATATCATCGATGAAATCCAAGGAAATCCGTGTCAAGCACCGACACAAAACATGTAAATCTCAAGTCTCAATACCTCATAGTCTCAATATCTCATAGTCTCAATATCTCGGGCTCCGTCAGTCTGGATCGGCCCATATCATCAAATCTCACGACAACGGTCGGTATCCTCCGGATATCCGCCGCGCCAGACATCACCGGTAGGTAGTCTTTCCCTGCCAGGCCCATCGTCTACAACTCGATCTTCTTGCCCCGGGGTACCATACCGGGCCCACCATGTACCCGATACGGTTCATCCGCTCCTCGAATCGGGTCTCGAAATCCAACAGAAAACATGAAATCTCATAGTGGACGACACATACATCACGAGAAAACCGAAACTTATATTTTAAAAGAGATGAGGATAGAGAGAAGTTTTTATATATATTATTGCGATTTTCCCCAAAATCCAGAAATCTCATATCCAAAATCCCAAAATCATGAGTAAGTAAAAGATAAGTGTCGGCATAAGCTTCACAATACTGCATGATAACATGAAAATGTGAATGCATGAAATATCTAAGTAATAAATGTCATGTCTAGACTAACACCTGAGAATAATCACAATATTATATCGATGTAGCTTTTAGCTGATTCTATCAATAAAAGATAATATGTTCTAAAGTGTACGTGACATAGCAATTAACGATGATGATGTGTGTGAGCCGGCAATAAGTGTGCGTGGAATATGCGCATCATCGGTAATAGTGCCGGTGTCCTAACAGGCAGAGTTTCGTACTGATTATAGAAACATATGTACGAACGTGCAACATGATGATTACGGTCTGAATGTAAAGACAGATGTGTATTAAACATTCATTTGTAATATACAAGTCTGACTACAACTATATGACTCGAGTTTATACTAGTGTCCATCTAACCCCCTAAGGAACTAAACCTAAGAAACTAATCGATAAGAAATAAAAGTCCACCTAAGGTCTGAGTCCATATCTCTAATAGTCGGCTATCCAGCCTCAATAGCGTCACGTACGTAGTACGGCTTCCTCGAATCAAGAGTGCGGATCAATCATCACATCTATGCCTCGTACGGTAAAATCCATCGTACGACATCCCAATATCGGGGTACGGGTCAAGTATCACCTACGTACATCATCATCATTCGTATAATATCATCATCAATAATGTCATGATCAAGGTACTGTACTGTAATCGCATACATCAATCATATATCATTGCCAGCATAAATATACATCGTCAATTTATCCTCAGAAATTTCATGTCATATATATCATATCTTGATTAAGTCATACTCTTATCATATCGTAATCAAGTCACACTTATATGATATCGTAATCAATCACCTATATATTATATCGTGATTCAGTCACAGGTTACAGTCCGGGTTCTATTTTAGAGTCTCATGTACCTCAATATCATCAACACCTATTACTTTTTATGTATACATATCTATTATCTCATTTTCTAATGATCCGCAAACATCATAACACCACTGTATAGCCAAGAGATCACGGCATCAAGCCCAGTTATATTGTTTCATCCCCATGTATCATATCACATCCTTATATCACATATACATGCTGTGTATATATATACCTACATATAACCCTATACACACACACACACACACACACATACACATATACACCAAGTCAAGTTCTGAGTGTGCGTGTTTGTGTATCTACCTGAAACCTACGAATCTCCTCCAAGATATTCATCCTCTGGTAAGGTCTTTCTAAATCAGTCTAGTCCAACCTATGGTCATTACTAGGGTCCTACTCACCACGAATCTAAGGTCACGTCTGGCTTCCTAATGACAATAAGTAGTATTCCTATCCTACGTTTGCGGGGGTGCTAAACGCCATCCACCCGACTTCCCCCGTAGATATACATCTACTCACCTGGCCCTTGTCTGCCAAAGACGGTGTCGCCATTTTCTTCTTCATCGTCCGCAGTCCAGGTGAGGGGTACCTATACACAAACATATATAGTATCGTAAACTGAATCGTGGACAAAATCAAAACGATGCACGGAACGCGCATAAGTTAAAACCTATGTCCCGCTAACGCAAAAGAACCAAATATCACTCGATATCGGCGTACAAACGCCGATTGATCGAGTTAAAACACCAACAATAACTCGTAGTTTTAAAACTCATTACTTATAATATAAAACATGGTTTAAATCATTGAAACCTTAAAATCGATCAAATCATCCAATTCCGAAAAAACTTGAAAATGTCAATTTACCATTTTACTTCAAAACTTGACGTTTAACGGGAAATAATGGTCATAATACTCATTGGTTAGCATAACTAGCTTATATAAACCATTACTATATTTTTTTAACACCCTAATTGTATTAAATTGAAATTCTAGTTTGCAAACTTGCCCGATTTCGATACTTTTAAGCAAAATTTCACAATTTCACTTCTAGAATTGATTTTGCATATTTTAAATCGTTAAACAACTCCTTGAACCCTTAAGGATGTTCTAAAACCCTAACTTTGTTTTTAATCCCTTATTTTAAATAAACTTTTAAAACCTAGTTTAATAAAATAGCAATATTGTGACAATTTTTAAAGTGAAAGCTAGCGATTGCAACTAGATTATGTTTCACGCTCATTTAACATGTTAATCTACACACTAATACCACAATCTAATAATAAAACCATAATTATAATTTTATCTAACATATTTATATGTTTAGTAGAAATCTAGTTTACAAAAAGAACCTAATTAAACAATTTAAATGCAACATTAGCAAATTGGCTACTAGATTAGGTTTAACATTTCCTAATAAGTTAAACTACAATTTTAGATCAACACCCAAGAATCAAAACCCTAATAATAATTTAATAACCATATTCTAGAAATTTAAATCTTGAGTCAAAACCATAATTAAACATTTTAATTTGATTGGGTTGCAATAATTAACAACAAATTAACATGGGTTTAGAATTTATACCACAAAAATTTGAGATCATCCTTACTTCATGACCTCCAAGATGGATCTCTTGCCTTCAAATTCCAAGTTAAATAGGAGCAAAGGAAATCGGATAGGGTTTAGTGATGAATTTGTGCTAATATGAGTTGATTCTTGATGGATTTTGGAGGGTTAATTGAAGAAAATTGAAATGGAGAATGTGTAGAGGGGGGGGGGACCTGAGCTCGGCCAGGAATTGGAGGGAGGAAAGTGAGGGGGTGAGGTGTGTGGAGAAGTGTAGAAGGTTCCCCCTTTATTTCCTTCTTTATGTCTTTTCATGTTTTATTCATTTTCTTTTCATTTTTTTCCATTTAACCTAATTCTAGAAGCCACTTGAAGAACCAAGTGAGAGGGGGGGCTGCCAAGGCCGGCCACAAAGGTGAGAGGGAGTAAAAGAGAGTGTGGGTTTTGTTTGGGTGAGAAAAAAAGAAGATAAAAGTGGTACCCCACTTCCATTTACACTAATTTCACCGAAAAAAGCCTTTTTCTTCGATATTTTCTAACACCGGTTAACAATTCCATTTCAATTCAAAAACCACATGTTAAAATTTTGTTTAATGTGTTATGATGTACAAAATTTGTTTCAACTCATTCCAATTTGTAATTCTCCCTAATTAAATGTATTAGTGACGGCTTAAAATAATATTAAAATAATTAATTTCGGAATTTTTTTCAGAAATTTTGAAATTTCACCAGTGGCTCAATAAACACCAAATACTAGCAATTACATAGCTTGAATATGTATATTAAATTTTAAAATAAAGATATTTGTATTTTGTCTTTTTACAGAAAACGCTCTTATTTTACCGATTTTCCGAAATTTCACCAAAACGATTTTCAAAACATTACAATCTTCCCTCTTTAAAGAAATTCGGTCCCTGAATTTAAATTAAAACTCCCCCTCCAATTACTAAAACATTTAGCAAAACACTTAAATCGTCGGGGCTCCGAAATCATCAATACATAAAACACATTTTTAGCGCTATGCATGCGCGTGAAAAAAAACAAGTACATAACTCAAAATCAAAACTCCGTCAAACATAACTCAATCATCGGAGTTATGGTGAAAATAGAATATCCAAGCCCAATACGAAAACCAACATAATATACATCAAATCTATAACTTATAGATAGTGCGCATCGTAGTAAAATCGTCCAAACATCTTAATAAAGAAGCATGCAAAAACCCCTCTTGAAAATCGCCGTGCGATACACATGTCACGGCATAAGTAGCGGACGTTTATTTTAAAAAAATAGCTATATATATATCTTTTATTTAACATACACGTCCCGCTTGGTTACCAAATCAATTGTAATGATTATAAAAAAATACTGCTTAAACTGAATTCAATCCCAATCACGTCATAGAAATATCCTGTGAGTCCGGTGCGCACTGAAATCGAAACCAAATACAGATACCACGAACACACATAAAAACAAAACTAAGTGCAACAGGTGTGCACCAAAAACATCTGTCAAGTGTAACGGGCGTGCACGACTCAATATCAGGTGCATCTAATCTGCACAAAACCCCGATTTAGTGCTTCTGGTGTGCACAAAATCGCATCAAGTGCGCCAAGTGTGCGCAAGAATCTCAATCAGGTGCACATGGTGCACGAAAACATACACCGAATATCGAAATCGAAATCACAGTACGAAAGTGCATGAAAACTAGGTCGAAGCATATGTCAAAATCATGTGTAACCCATATGCATGAAATCAAATCAAAATCTCAAAATGTATTAAAACCAAATCGAGTGCACTGGTTATGTACAAAACAACATCAATACAACTGATATATGAAACACAAATAGAATGTAATGAATGTACACATAAGAAATACCAATCGTAAAACAAAGTTCTCAAAATACCAAAATCCAATCAACGAAAATATGAAATTCTAATCACCAAATCACAATCGTAAACACTATCATCAATGTACGCCTCTTTCCTCTTTCCTCTGGGGTCGATTGCTTCGAACTTGTCTCTTCATAGGTGTGCTGACTGCGCTACCAACGGCAATACTCATATCTAGAGTCTCCCACGTAATCTATCCCTTCACCTGATATCCGGACCACATTAAACTTTTCGATCGATTCATCAAAATCCCATAATTCCCCGAGAGCTCAACACTCAAGTATAGTTTAAAAATATTCAGTACATACCCCAGCATCGATGGTCCAGCCGTAGAAGGGCAAACCCAAGTCTCACTAATGGCACCGCAGAACTGCCGTAAACCTTAAGGTTCAAGGGCGTTCTCGTGGTCATTATATCGAGTTAGGGTTTCATTCTTCTAGAGGGTCCATACAAATACCTGTATGTTCTTCCGAATACCTTAAACTTGGGAAAATGGATTTCTGACAATCGTTCGAATCCTTTAACTTCGTCTGGACGGCATGTGAATACCCTTCGTCCGCATGCTAAACAATACTTCAATCCTCAAGAATAAACGATACCCTAAGGGTTATCGCATTCGAGCCGCAGCTCCCTCTGCCCGTGCGACCGTGGTAACAGAAACCACCACCCGATATCGACGAAGATAGATCAAAGGAATGAATGAAATGCGGTGCAAAGAAATGTACATCCTAAGGCTCCTTAAGCAGTGTAGGGTATCGTAAGTATGCCGCGGATCATACCCACGGTACGTCACTCTACCTAAGTCACCTACTCCATCAACCAAGGGTCACCCTAGACTTATACAAGGTTAAACCTGGCTCTGATACCAACTTTATCACGATCCGAAAGTACGGAACGTGACCAGCACTTAAATTACGAAGCATCTAGAGGCGCCACGTAATCTAAGTAAGCCGAAGCCCAGAAATCTAAACCATATAAAAGAAGAAGTAAAGGAAAACATGTAGAAAACAAGTTTAAAAGCAACGTCCAATTTTCTCAAAAATTTCGGCAGAGTCTCCATTGTAAAAACTGGCCCCAAACGGGTACAAACAAGTAAAATATGTACAAACGATAAAATGGCATCCCCAAGCGGGAGCTAGCTCTACGCCAAAAGGCGGAAACAACTATACCAAGCACAATAATATACAATGCCAAAGGGCAAGGCTCAAAACTCAAAAGAAAACAAATCCACCAAACCACAATAAAACATGCGCGACTCTAAGGTCGAAATAAATAACTGGTCCTTACAAATTATCAAGTAATACAAGTTTGGTTTATGGAGTTTACTAGATACCAAGGAAATAAATAAAGTACAACGGCGGTCCTGATACAAGTGAACCAACCTACCGTGCAAATCATCCTGAATGAAATGTTGTGCCAGCAAGCTGCCAAGGAAACCTGTACATCGAACCTGTAATAAAATTTGGCACAACGGGGGTGAGTTGCCAACTCATGAGTGGAAGACATCTACGAAAAGAAATCGAATGCACGCCGCTGTCCTAGGTCATATAATATACTAATATACTACTAGTCATCAAGTAAAGACAGGGTAATAATTACGTGTAAGTGTAAATACTTCGTGCTCGTGTCAGTGCCTCAAATAATAATATGTCATGTAAATGAGTATGCATGCACCATGAATGTAAATCAATCAATCCTGAAATTTGGATATATCTGTATAAGAAATTTTTAACTTTTATCATGGTAATTTGTATAGAAATTTGAATATCATCGATGAAATCCATGGAAATCCGTGTCAAGTATCGACACAAAACATGTAAATCTCAAGTCTCAATACCTCATAGTCTCAATATCTCGGGCTCCGTCAGTCTGGATCGGCCCATATCATCAAATCTTACGACAACGGTCGGTATCCTCCGGATATCCGCCGCGCCAGACATCACCGGTAGGTAGTCTTTCCCTGCCAGGCTCATCGTCTACAACTCGATCTTCTTGCCCCGGGGTACCATACCGGGCCCACCATTTACCCGAGACGGTTCATCCACTCCTCGAATCGGGTCTTGAAATCCAACAGAAAACATGAAATCTCATGGTGGACGACACATACATCACGAGAAAACCGCGACTTATATTTTAAAAGAAAGGAGGAGAGAGAGAAGTTTTTATATATATTATTGCGGTTTTCCTCAAAATCCAGAAATCTCATAGAAATCCAAAATCCCAAAATCATGAGTAAGTAAAAGATAAGTGTCGGCATAAGCCTCACAATATTGCATGATAACATGAAAATGTGAATGCATGAAATGTCTAAGTAATAAATACCATGTCTAGACTAACACCTGAGAATAATCACAATATTATATCGATCAAGCTTTTAGCTGATTCTATCAATAAAAGATAATATGTTCTAAAGTGTACGTGACATAGCAATTACCGATGATGATGTGTGTGAGCCGGCAATAAGTGTGCGTGGAATATGCGCATCATCGGTAATGGTGCTGATGTCCTAACAGGCAGAGTTTCATACTGATTATAGAAACATATGTATGAACATGGAACATAATGATTATGGTCTGAATGTAAAGACATATATGTATTAACCATTCATTTGTAATATACAAGTCTGACTACAACTATATGACTCGAGCCTAAACTAGTGTCCATCTAACCCCCTAAGGAACTAAACCTAAGAAACTAATCAATAAGAAATAAGAGTCCACCTAAGGTCTGAGTCCATATCTCTAATAGTCGGCGATCCAGCCTCAATAGCGTCACGTACGTAGTACGGCTTCCTCGAATCAAGAGTGCGGATCAATCATCACATCTATGCCTCGTACGATAAAATCCATCGTACGGCATCCCAATATCGGGGTACGGGTCAAGTATCACCTACGTACATCATCATCATTCGTATAATATCATCATCAATAATGTCATGATCAAGGTACTGTACTGTAATCGCATACATCAATCATATATCATTGCCAGCATAAATATACATCGTCAATTTATCCTCAGAAATTTCATGTCATATATATCATATTATGATTAAGTCATACTCTTATCATATCGTAATCAAGTCACACTTATATGATATCGTAATCAATCACCTATATATCATATCGTGATTCAGTCACAGGTTACAGTCCGGGTTCTATTTTAGAGTCTTATGTACCTCAATATCATCACCACCTATTATTGTTTATGTATACATATCCATTATCTCATTTTCTAATGATCCGCTAACATCATAACATGACTGTATAGCCAAGAGATCACGGCATCAAGCCCAGTTATATTGTTTCATCCCCATGTATCATATCACATCCTTATATCACATATACATGCTGTATATATATATACCTACACATAACCCTATACACACACACACACACACATACACATATACACCAAGTCAATTTCTGAGTGTGCGTGTGTGTGTATCTACCTGAAACCTACGAACCACCTCCAAGGTATTCATCCTCTGGTAAGGTCTTTCTAAATCAGTCTAGTCCAACCTATGGTCATTACTAGGGTCCTACTCACAACGAATCTAAGGTCACGTCTGACTTCCTAATGACAATAAGTAGTATTCCTATCCTACGTTTGTGGGGGTGCTAAACGCCATCCATCCGACTTCCCCCGTAGATATACATCTACTCACCTGGCCCTTATCTGCCGAAGACGGTGTCGCCATCCTCTTCTTCATCGTCCACAGTTCCCGTGAGGGGTACCTATACGCAAACATATATAGTATCGTAAACTGAATCACGGACAGAATCAAAACGACGCACGGAACGCGCATAGGTTAAAACCTATGTCTCGCTCACGCAAAAGAACCAAATATCGCTCGATATCGGCGTACAAACGCCGATTGATCGAGATAAAACACCACCAACAACTCGTAGTTTTAAAACTCATTACTTATAATATAAAACTTGGTTTAAATCATCGAAACCCTAAAATCGATCATATCATCCAATTCCGAAAAACCTTGAAAATGTCCATTTACCGTTTTAATTCAAAACATGACGTTTAACTGGAACTAATGGTCATAATACTCATTGAATAGCATAACTAATTTATATAAACCATTACTATATTTTTTTAACACCTTAATTGTATTAAATTGAAATTCTAGTTTGCAAACTTTGCCCGATTTCGATACTTCTAAGCAAAATTTCACAATTTCACTTCTAGACTTGATTTTGCATATTTTAAATCGTTAAACAACTCCTTGAACCCTTAATTATGTTATAAAACCCTAACTTTGTTTTTAATCCCTTATTTTAAATAAACTTTTAAAACCTAGTTTAATAAAATAGCAATATTGTGACAATTTTTAAAGTGAAAGCTAGCGATTGCAACTAGATTATGTTTCACGCTCATTTAACATGTTAATCTAAACAATAATACCACAATCTAATAATAAAACCCTAATTATAATTTTATCTAATATATTTATATGTTTAGTAGAAATCTAGTTTACAAAAAGAACCTAATTAAACAATTTAAATGCAACACTAGCAAATTGGCTACTAGATTAGGTTTAACATTTCCTAATAGGTTAAACTACAATTTTAGATCAACACCCAAGAATCAAAACCCTAATAATAATTTAATAACCATATTCTAGAAATTTAAATCTTGAATCAAAATCATAATTGAACATTTTAATTTGATTGGGTTGCAATAATTAACAATAAATTAACATGGGTTTAGAATTTATACCACAAAAATTTGAGATCACCCTTACTTCATGACCTCCAAGATGGATCTCTTGCCTTCAAATTCCAAGTTAAATAGGAGCAAAGGAAATCGGATAGGGTTTAGTGATGAATTTGTGCTAATATGAGTTGATTTTAGATGGATTTTGGAGGGTTAATTGAAGAAAATTGAAATGGAGAATGTGTAGAGGGGGGGGGGGGACCTGAGCTCGGCCAGGAATTGGAGGGAGGAAAGTGAGGGTGTGATGGAGAAGTGTAGAAGGTTCCCCCTTTATTTCCTTCTTTATGTCTTTTCATGTTTTATTCATTTTCTTTTCATTTTTTTCCATTTAACCTAATTCTAGAAGCCACTTGAAGAACCAAGTGAGAGGGGGGGCGGCCAAGGCCGGCCACAAAGGTGAGAGGGAGTAAAAGAGAGTGGGGGTTTTTTTTGGGTGAAAAAAAAGATAAAAGTTGTACCCCACTTCCATTTACATTAATTTCTCCGAAAAAAGCCTTTTTCTTCGATATTTTCTAACACCGATTAACAACACCATTTCAATTCAAAAACCACATGTTAAAATTTTGTTTAATGTGTTATGATGCAAAAAATTTGTTTCAACTCATTTCAGTTTATAATTTTCCCTAATTAAATGTATTAGTGACGGCTTAAAATAATATTAAAATAATTAATTTCGGAAAAATTTTCAGAAATTTTGAAATTTCACCAGTGTCTCAATAAACACCAAATACTAGCAATTACATAACTTGAATATGTATATTAAATTTTAAAATAATGATATTTGTATTTTGACTTTTTACAGAAACCCTCTTATTTTACCGATTTTCCGAAATTTCACCAAAACGATTTTCAAAACGTTACACCACTAATTGCCTGCTTAGTTATAATTTAATTCTATTACAACAGAGTTCCAAGAATCCATCACGTGTCAGCACATGACCCTTGGTCACGTGTGAGCACGTGATACCCCATTGGGGAATTTCCTGATATTTTATCAGGGAACAACCTTATCAGTGGTCGTTCGCTGATATTAGAAAATAGATAAATTTGTTTAGATGTCCACGTGTCTACTTATTAGAGAACGGTGGAAACGGTTCCTGATACATCTATTAGCGACTATTCATATTAGAGACCGTTCATTATTGATCGCTAATATATATAACAACGACCACCCCATCAGCGACCGTTTAAAATAAAAACGGTCGCTAATATACATTAGGGACCATTCATTATTTTTTGGAGACCGTTCCATACGGTCTCTAATAGTGACTGTATGTAGTAGTTGAGGGTCTGACAGATTTCACCCCGCAGACCCGGTATGCGATACTCTTTGATGAAGAGGCAGGAATGCTTAGTATTCCTAGTTGATAGACTTTGTCGGGTTCAGATGAGTTAGCTCGTCGACATGCTTTTATCTTGATCGTACATGGGTAGTCGTTACGTGTAGTTACTACCGCTGACGAGTATGTGGGTTAACCCGTGAGGGGATTAAATATGAAAGTGTTTCAGATTCAATCGGATAAGATCATGTTTAACCCACTGTCAGCGTATCGACAGGTCTTTAGAGTTCCGCAATGAAAGTATCTATCCGAACTAAATTATGATGTGGCGTGCGTATAGGATACGTATATGAGTTCAATTAAAAATGCATATATTGGATATACGTGATTTAATTGAACAACTGTGAAACTAGCTGGCTTAAAAGCCGGTCAAATATTGACTCAATAACGGTATATGCGATAAATGTTTTAGTATTGTCACTTTGTCACTCTTTTATGCATATGATGCATTTATTCACTCACTTATTTAATATATATTCTCTATATGAGAATAACTATCATTATGTGTACATGGATACATATAATATCACTCTCTTTCTCTCTTCCTTTTCATTTATTTGATATATGAATATTTGGTGTGTATGCATAATACATATTTACTTGTCATGAGATGACAACGTTTTTCCATGTGATGAGTGGCACCCCTCACTATAGGATTGACAGGGCGAGGGGGAGGGCGGGGGGTTTGTATGATAATAAGTGAGGTGGGGGATTATTCCTTTCCAAGGCAATTCATTTTTTGAAAAGAGAGTGAGAGGGCAACTTCTTCCTCCTCTTCATTTTCTTCTTGCTCTCAACTCTAATGGCGGGTTATGAAAGAGAAGAGAAAATAGAAAATGTGAGACTTTTTAGTGATCACATCACCTTTCTCTATACCTAGAAAATTCCTAGAGGGAGATTCTCCATTTGTTGATGGAGATGAAGACGGTTTTCTTTCACCGCGGATTATTTACGGCGAGACGGTTGACGTCCATATTCACGTTGGGTCGATTCCTACAGTGGTACCAGAGAGCTGTACATTTACAATCTAATTGCTCTTGATAATTCAATTAGACATAACATGTTTCACTTGTTTGCTAATACCTTTTAATGTTAATTAAAGTTGCTGTTTGGAATTATTTTTGTGTTGCCACTTTTACCTCGCTGTTGAACTCCCTGCAACCCCTTTTGTTATTCTTTTTTTGTGGCTGTACCTTGCTTTATATTCCAAGCAATTCTAATTAATATTAGTTTCCATCCCCACAAAAAAAAATTCCCAAACAGATCATAGGCTCGGTTTGGATTGGACTAAAATTTGCTTTTTTGAGGACGAGGGAGAGGGGTGGAGTTGGAGGGGATCGGGTGCGCGCACGTTTCGGCCTCCATTTTATGGCGTCGCGCACATCTCGGGGTTCTTTCGACCAGGGGTGTGCTCGTGTTTGTTTTGACGGGCACATCTCCGCGGTTTCGTTTTGTGTATGTTTATGTTTAATGGATTATCGGTTATGCAAACTAGTTAAATTAAATTGTTTAATTTAATTAGTTTGCCTCATATGTTGATTTGTGTTTGGTGTGGTTGGTTTGGATCGGATTGTCGCAATGAATAGCCCCGCGTGTGAGTGGATGTAATATTTGTGTTGTTTTCATTTTCATGTATTATTGTATAAGCCAATTGTATATTCTGAATCGGGACGCGCGACCGAATTGTGGCCTGCGTTGCCGTTATTTGTATTTTTTTTTCCGGACACGATCAGGACGTGATCAAAGTTACTGTTGTATTAATACAAGTTTAAGATTACCCCGCGGAGATGCGCACGGATAACCGGGGTTCTTGATTGTAGCTTGATCGGTCGAAAATAATGTATTTTTAACACGGCAATTTCCCTATCTTTTGCACTCATTTAGAAGTGTTCGGTATTCATATTTCACATATTAGCAAAACAGTCCTGAAATATTAGATTGCATGTGTTAGACTTTAAAACCGACATTTCTGAGGGAAATTGACAGCATTTCATGGCATCGCATCATCTCTGTATTTGCGCAACACTTGTGTCGAGATTTGTGCAGGAAATTGCAGGAGCAAAGTCAAAAGAAGCTGATCAAAAATACACCAACTCCATGTTTTCAGATCTGGTAGCAATTCAGAAGGAAATATACAAATAATAATATCAAAGAAAGGTCCACAACTCGGCCCAAATCAGCACCAAAAGTCCTAAGCCCCAATGCCTCAAAAGCGCCGTGGAACCGCGGCGGGAGCCGGCTTGAGCCGCGGTTCCGTGGCGGTTTGGTCAGATCATCCTTCCATTTTTAGTCCACAATTTGTATCTCAGGGCCCACACCTCATTTTGACATGTCAAATTCCAGAATTCTCCAGATTCTTCTTCCAGATCAGCAAAGATCATTAAATTAAGCTAAACATGATTAAGCTCCTAACAAACTATTTCTAGAAGCTCCCTCCTAACTAATCACATCTAGAAACTTCTCCTCAACAAACTTTTGGAGGAAAATTCAAATCTTGCTAACAAACTTTTGGAGGGAAATTCAAATTTAAATTCCTAGATCTAGGGTTTTGAGATCTATAATTAGGAGCCTAGATCTAAGGGTTGGGGTTGTTGAATAATCTCCCATTTCTAAATCTATTTCTTCATCATCTTCTTCCACAAGTCTAGTGACAAGGCTTGTGCGAAACCCTAACCCTAATTCCACTCCAAATTCAAGATCTTGAGTACCAATCAAGCGAGAAGCCTTTAACCTTTTAGGAGCCGAGCCGATCTCCAACCGAGCAAGTGATCCAAGCCGATCCGCGACTCAAGAAGCCGAGCGAAGCCAAATCGACAATCCAGTTCTTCCTCTTGTAGTTCTTGAGCGAATGTAATGAAATTGTTGATATAAATAAAAGGTGAAATTCTTTAATCTTGCTTTCTTTTAATTCTTGCATCATGATTAGATCTCAATTTGTAATTGTTGTTCTTGTTGTGATGTTTGAGTAAAACTCCGCTCGTTAAGGAGTCGAGACGATCAATAGAATGATGATGTAACAAATTTTAAAACGATTTTTAAGTCCTATGAGTTTTGTAAACCCTAGCAAGTTCAAGAATCGATGACCTAGTTTCGTAGCGATGCTTTCTTGATTGTGATCGCTCGAAATTAGGGATCTACGATCGTTTCTTGAATTTACTAGAGGCTAGAATGTGAATGATATCGACGAAAGAACAAGGGATAAGATGAAACCCTAGTTTCATAAGAAATCCCTAATTCTCGATCGATCATCATCGATCTAGTATCAATTCATCGAAGGATAAGAATACGTAATTGTAAGATTACATCACATCTATAGATCCGATCGATTCCTACGAGCCTCATTTCGATTCTTGATATTTGGTTTGGAAAAATCAACAAACTATCAATTCTTGATTCTATCTTTTTCTTATTATTAGATCTAGATTTTTCTAATTCTTGAACTTCAATTTCAAATCATGAATTGTTTTTTTCTTTTCTTTAAAGTTTCGACTCATCTAATTCGAAAGACGAACGATTACACTGTCCCTGTGGACGATCCGCACTCACTTACAATCTACATCCGACACCGTAGTTGATTGCGGTCAAATAATTTTTGGTTGTGATTTCTTTACAATTTTCATACTACACATCAAGAATTCTTTAACAATCAAATGGCGCCGTTGCCGGGGATAGTGCGCTAATTGTTCGTATTTTGAAATTTGAGTTGAAAAATTTATTCCATTATAATTTTTAGATCTAAACTCGCACAAACCTTAATACGTATTTTGTGATTTGATTGCGAGGAAATCTGGGATTATTGGAGCTGGGGAAATTTTTTTCTAAATATTCCAGAGATCTAAAGGGAGCAACAGAAGCATTCTGCTAGAAAAATTGTGCAGAGAACTGTTCATTTGACCGCGATCTCGCGGCATTAAGCGACTTCCACCGCGATTCCGCGGCAGTTCTAGCTCCTCTCTGTACCAAATTCTCAAGTAATATCAATCTTTCTTATCTCCTTCCCAAAATCTGCTCCAATTAACATTTTTTTTGCAGGTTACTTTGCAAATAATCGCAGCGCCGCGCAAAAAGCAAAATAAAAATTTGTGCGTGTTTTGATTTTTGGTTGTTTGCATAATTAATACGGAAATTAAGGGGCAAAGACCAAATCCAAATTAGGTGGGGAGTTCATTACCCTTCCTAGGCCCCGAAATCGCAAAAACTTGCATCCGCATTTACCCCAATTAATTAAAAAATATCTAGAGATGACTCTAAGGACCGTCGCGCTCACTTATGACAGAAAAAGGCCGTGGGTAATTCATTGCTTATCCATGTTTTCTTGTGGTGTCTAAGGCAAGTGTGTCGAAGGCTAGTGGTTATTAATTAGGCCCACTACTTACGTAGTGGAGTACCTTCCCACTTACCTGGCACTTACCTGGCCACAAGGGGACAAAGAGGCAGTGGAGGATTTATCCTGCGACTTGTCTTTTGGCAGTTAGGAGATGTCTAGAGTTTGACCTAGGTGACCACTAGATATTAGGGTTTTGTGTGTTGCATTTGTTGTGTTGCATCATTTTTTTCAAAAAAAAGTCCGTATCATTTTTCAAAACAAACACCGCATTTATATCATTTCCCCTAATTATAAATTCACGCTGCCGCTTGTAGTAACCCTTTTTAGTGCAAGATAGGCTGGACAACGGGATTCTAGAGCCTGTTAGTCCGCGTCCTTCCGATCGACCCTAAAGTCGGTATTTCTACACTTACCTTTTCTTTTACCCACCACCACACCCACATCGATGGATCCGTCTCCGTCGAACTTCTTTTCCACTACCCTGCCGCCGTCCGTTGGTGCGCAGAATCCACCTCGCATCTCTCTCCAAGAGAGATGTTATCCTATACGAGGTCCCCTTTCCACCTGTCTTTCCATTCCACCAGCCAACGGGGAAAATTTTCAAATAAAACCCCAATACATCAACCTTCTACCAAAATTTCACGGTCTCGAGTCTGAAGACGCATACGTGTTTATCACGAAATTTGAAAATGTATGCACAATGATGGGTACTTCACAGCTTTCTGTGGATGCTTTACGTCTTCGTCTCCTCCTATTTACCTTGTGCGATTTAGCCGAGAAGTGGCTATATAACACTACCGCATATTCCATTTCAAATTGGGACGAATTCGTCAAAGCATTCCTTAAGAAATTCTACCCACATCAAAAGACAGCTCGAGTCCGTAGCGAAATCTATCAATTCACCCAGCTTCCAAACGAAACATTTTCAAAATGTCTTGAACGTTTCAAGGATCTGTTAGTCCAATGTCCACATCACGGCATCCCGAGATGGGAACTGTGCCGAATCATTTATGAAGGCATTACTCCTTACACAAGACAGACCCCTGAATCCATGTGTCAAGGCAATTTTATGACCAAAGATGATGGGGAAGCCTGGAACTTTCTAGAAAATTTCGCTGAAAAATCTTTACAGTGGGAGGGTGTGAGTCAATCATCTAGGGATGGCAATGATATTTCCATAGGAGTTAGAGCTGACATTTCAGCTATGCAAAAGAAACTTGAGACCATGGAAAACAAATTTTTAGTCGCCCTAAGTCAAATATCACTCTCCAAAACTGTATGTGGCTGCTGTTCTGATCCGTCTCACTTGACGGAAGAATGTCCGTTTCAAGGTCATGAGCATACCAATGCCGCATTTCAAAGACCTAGAAACGATCCATCTTCCTCCACATATGATCAGGGTTGGAGGAATCACCCTAATTTTGCTTGGAACCAATCCCAATTTCAAAACACGGTTCCAACCCAACACAATTTCCAAATGGCTCCTCCACCACAACAGCAACCACAATTGAGTCAGCACCCCTTTCAAGCACAAAATTTTAAAAATCCGGTCAACACACCTGCACTGTCTGGTCCTTTGCAGTTGACCAGGACTGATGAAACCTATTCATTTGCACAATGCATGAATTTGGTCTTAACAAATCTCATGCAAGTTTCGGCTGAAATAAAGACTTCTGTCGATTATATAAAGAAAAACTCTGCGTCCCAAAGCGAGAGTATTAAATCGATGGAAGAAGAAATTGCACGATTAAAAGCCGAAATGAGTGCAAGAGAGAAAGGGAAACTTCCAGCTCAACCTTTACCCAATCCTGACTATTCACAGCATGTGGATGCAATCACGTTGAGATCTGGAAAAGTGCTTGACACGCACGTTGGGGAAGAGTTTGATGATACCGATAAATCAATCAATAACACCCCGGCTGAGACCTTTCCTCACACACATACTTCTAGTTCTGATCCTTGTTCTTCTACCCCACCACCTTCTTCCGAGCCTATTCTTCGTTTCCCAAAAGGCTCGCCACTTCAGCCCACCTCTTTTACCTCTCCATGGACGATCCCCACTTCTATTTTGGGATCGGTTCCACAAACACTTCCTTCTCCTATGATGGACCCAGCGCTTATTGCTAAAGCACTTTATCCTAATCGGTTAAGGGCTAACATATCAAATCCACATATGGAGAAGATCATGAACATGTTTAAGCAAGTTAACATCAACATCCCTCTCCTAGATGCCATCCAACAAGTTCCGTCCTATGCGAAAACTCTTAAGAACTTGTGCACTAGGAAGAGGAAAACTCAAGTGCCCAAGAAGAAATTCATGGCAAAAACAGTAAACACAGCTTTCCCTCAACAATTACTGAGGAAACGTAAGGACCCTGGCTGTCCTACTATTTCCATTTCTATCGGGGAGAAACACATCAACCGTGCTCTACTAGACCTTGGCGCTAGTGTTAACTTGCTTCCATACTCAGTCTATGAGCAACTAGGTATCGGAGTGTTAAAGCCCTCAAGCATAACTCTCCAGATGGCTGACCGATCAATCACCAAACCTAGGGGTGAACTGGAGGATGTGTTAATAAAAATCAGGGAATTTATCTTCCCTGTGGATTTTATTGTAATTGATACACAGCCTGTAGCGAATCCACGGAATCAAATTCCGGTGATTTTAGGTCGCCCCTTTTTGGCCACTTCCAATGCTATTATCAACTGTCGTAACGGTTCTATGACCCTATCTTTCGGGAATAGGTCAATAGAGCTGATCATTTACAAGTTGGGAAGTGTACCCTCCGAACCTACTGCTCAGGTCTGTTCTGTCGACTTAATGGATGTCGACAGCAGCAAATTTGATGATCCTCCTGATATCGATCTTGACTCTTTTCATACGTTATTGTTTGACCCAACTATGTATCATACATATACGGACTCTTCCACCGAGATGTCCGGGTCAACAACTAACACCGATTATGAACTGTTCTTAGAGTCTGAAGATCACCCCGCACTTTGTGATGACATTATTCATCGGGGTATAGATGGAACTTTTGAGGAGATCTTCGCTGATGAACTCGTATTTTTAAATGACACGGGTGTTGAGATGAATCATCTCCCAATCAATGAAATTGAACCTCCACCCCTTCTTTTGACTTGTAAAAAGAATGCGAGTAATCCATCACACTCACTGCATCGTTGTTCAGTCGATAAAACTGCACATTTGTAGTACATTTTTCCTACCATTTTTATATTAAAAAAAGGACTTTATTATAATATATTATACATATGAGGGTTTATGTGTAAAAACATTATTTTCCATGTGTTAATATATTTAATTATCATTTGGTAGGAAAATGTATGCAAATAATATTATTGGTCTAATCCTAGTAGAACAAAGTCTACTAAAATCTTATATGAGTTGTTGTGCAGATTATTTCCAAGTTGTTATGAAGGATTTAACAAACAAATCAATTTGTTGAAGAATACTTTCCAAATTAAAGAGCAAACTTGGAGACTAAGTCTGGAAGCAACCGAGAAAATATTTTCAGATTCTGAAGAAGCCTAGGAATGCCAAATGTCACCATCAGAGAGCCCAAGAAAAACGACAAAATGATCCACACCATGGAGCGCGGATCCGCGGCCAAATCTACCCTGGGGCCGCGGATCCGCCGCGGTTTGATGAGGTCAGAATGCAATATTTTGGGAGATTTTCAAGTGCTGAATTTTACCAACTTCGCAACAAAAAGATTCTGGGTTTTCACTATATAAAGGCACCGAGGGCATCTTGGAAAAGCTATCAAGCCGAAGAGATCACGAAGCTCCCGACGCTCACGCATCCAGGCTGATCATCGACTGTTCGACTACCTCCCTCGGAAAGATCGAGAAGCAAATCAAGTTTTGTAATCATTTTCTATGGATTAAAAGTGTAGTTGAAGGAGTTGATTAATAAAGGTAGTTTTTATTTAATTGTTTGTTTTCTTTTACATTATGTTTTCCATCTCTTTCTTTTCATATTCTTCTCCCAACATGCGCGAGTAATTCTCCGCTTGTTAGGGTTCGTAGGATTAGGGTTGGCTAATGAACGATGAAAAATATCTAAACCCTTTTTAAGTCCTATAAAGTTTAGGAACTTTATCAAAATAATCATTAACATCCTAATCGGGCGCGCTAGCAATTCTTTACTAGTTCCGACCGCGATTAGAGATTAGATTAATGATTGTTTTGGTAAAGGCTAGATATGAACGGAGTTCCGTGTCAAGATAAGGGTTAAGAGTGGGATTCCATTTCCCTCCAGAAACCCTAATCTACACGCATCGCCGTCGTTCTAGTTCTAAATCTATTAATGGATAAAAAGGGTAACTTTAATTAATCATTCATAACTACTAAATCCTAACGAACCCTACAAGCCCTTCTTATTATAATTAATCACATCTTTAAACTATTCTAGATCTATATTTACATTCTTATTAAACGTAGATCTAGAAACCATCCTACAACCATTCTTATTTCTTTCTCCTTTTCAACACATCTAAAGTAAAATTAAAAGGTTCCACGTTTCCCAGAGGACGACCCGTACTCATCTCGGTCTAGCTACGTGCGACACCGTTATTGATTGCGGATAAACTAAAAACACGATTTTTCGTAACAATCAAATGGCGCCGTTGCCGGGGATACGTGCGTAATTTTTTATTTTTACTATTTGTGTTGAATTCTTAGACGAGCCATATCATTATTAACACAAAACTGCAAATTGCATATTTAACGATTTGTGCGTGAATTTTTGCGAGGAAATCTGGAGTCACAGAATTGAGGAAAACAGGAAACAGAGACATTTTTAGAGATCCAGAGGAGCAAAGGAGATCACAGAAAAATTTTCAGCAAGCGATCCATCCATCTCGCGGCGGAACCGCGGCACAAAGGTGCTTCCTGCGGCGGAAACGCGGCTGCTTGGAGGGATTAGGGCTACAGAACTCTCTGGTAAGATTCTCAACTCCTTCTCTCTCTCCTCAAATCCAATAAAATCTATTTTCTGCAGGATTCTTTGCAAAATTGCGCCGCTCAAAAAAATCTTTTTGCAAAAGTTTTGTGATTGGTTTTGTTTTGCATATTTAATACGGACTTTAAGGGGCAAAGAACAAATCAAGATTAGGTGGGGATTTCATCACCCTTCCTAAGCCCCACAAATTACAAACCGAGCATATAGATCAACCCTTCATTAATTTAAAAAATATCTAGACCAGACTCTAAGGACTGTCGCGCTCAATAAGGACAGAGGAAGGTCGTGGGTAATCTATCGTTTATCCGCATTACTTTTGTAGTGCCTAGGCAAGTGTGACAAAGGCTAGTGGTTTTTAATTAGGCCCACTGTAGTGGTGGTTCCTTCCCGCTTACCTGGCACTTACCTCGCTACAAGGGTAGTACGGAGGCGGTAGAGGATTTATCCTGCGGCTTGTCCTTTGGAAGTCTAGGAGCGGTCTAGAGACTGGACCTAGGTAACCTTAGTTCTAAGGTTGCTTGTGCATTTAGGGAAATTTGTCTTGAGTCCCACTTTTTCAAAACAAGCCAATTTTAAATCACACACACGCTGCCACTTGCACTAAACCCGCTTAGTGCATGCTCGGCTGGACACGGGATCCTAGTGCCCGTCTTGTCCGCGTTCCTGCTATCGACGCCGAAGTCGGTACTTCTTCATCTTCTTTTCCCCCACCACACACCACATCAACCGTGATGGACGGCACTCCATCTAATTATAACACCACGCTGCCACCACCCGCAGGTGAGCAGAATCCACCGCGCATCTCTCTCCAAGAGAGATGCTATCCTATTCGTGGTCCCCTTCCTACTTGTCTATCTCTTCCACCACCTAACGGGGATAATTTCGAAATTAAACCCCACTACATCAATCTGCTGCCCAAATTTCACGGGCTTGAGTCGGAAGACGCGTACGTTTTCATCACCAAATTCGAAAACGTATGCGCAATGATGGGTACTTCACAATTGACTTTAGATGCTATGCGCTTACGTCTTCTCCCATTCACACTATGCGACTTGGCAGAAAAATGGCTTTATAATACTGCCGCACACTCTATCGCTAATTGGGATGAATTCGTCGTAGCATTTCTTAAGAAGTTTTACCCAAATCATAAGACTGCACATGTTAGGAGCGAGATCAATCAGTTCACCCAGCTTCCCAACGAACCATTTTGGAAGTGCTTTGAACGTTTCAAAGATCTGCTTGTCCAATGCCCCCATCACGGAATACAAAGATGGGATTTATGTCGGATTATATATGAGGGCATTAATCCAGCGACAAAGCAGATGCTTGAAACAATGTGTCAATGCAATTTCATGTCTAAAGATGACGGTGAAGCATGGAAATATCTGGAAGATCTCGCAGAAAGCACTTTGCAGTGGGAAAGCGTAAGACCACCTTCAACTAAGGGAGGTATTCACCAACTCGACGTTTCCATCGCAGTAAAAGCCGAAATGGCAGCGATGCAAAAGAAACTCGATGCTATGGAGAACAAATTTTCATCATTCTCCCTAAATCAGGTTACGCTTCCTAAGACCGTTTGTGGTTGCTGTTCGGATCCTTCACACTTAACGGAAGAATGTCCTATGAATGCATCGTTTCAAGCTAATGCTGCTTTTCAGCAGCGACCTAGAAACGATCCTTATTCTTCCACATATAATCAAGGATGGAGGAATCATCCTAACTTTGCTTGGAATCAAAACCAACAAAGTAATTATCAAAGACCTCCTCCACAGCAACCACAACCACAGAATCAGCCCCCCTTTCAGTCACAAAATTTCCAAAATCCGGCCAACATTTCTACACCACAAGTGGCCGGTATTGACAACTCACTTGCACAAACTTTGGATATGTTCATGAAACAATCCATGCAAAATTCGGCTGATATGAGGTCTTCTATTGATGCCCTAACGAAAAACTCCTCCTCCCATGGTGAGAGTATTAAATTAATAGAAAACCAAATCGCACAGTTAAACGCCGCATTGAGTGCGAGAGAGAAAGGGAAACTCCCATCTCAACCCCTACCGAATCCTGGCCATTCACAAAGTCATAATGTGAATGCCGTCACTACGTTGAGATCGGGGAGAGTGCTGAATAACCAAGTGGGCGAGCAGGTTGATGATAGTGACACATTTGATACCCCTTCTTCTTCTTCTTCCCCTAACTCGTCTAGTCTCCCACCTTCATCCGAGCCTATTCTCCGTTTTCCCCAAGGCTCAAACATTTCGCCAAATCTATCTAAGTCGATGCCCACTCCAATTTTGGGATCGAATCAGTCGCCACAGTCTTCTCCACAAACGTTGGACCCAAAACTTATTGATCGTGCTCCATTTCCAAACCGATTAAGGGCCAACCGACCTAACCCGCAAATGGAGAAGATTGTGGAAATGTTTAAGCAAGTTAGCGTGAATATTCCTCTTCTAGATGCTATTCAACAAGTCCCATCTTATGCAAGAATCCTTAAAGACTTGTGCACTAGGAAGAGAAAAACTCAAGTGCCTAAAAAGGTTTTCATGACGAGTAATGTTAGCACAGCTTTTACCCAACAAATACCAAAGAAACGTAAGGACCCCGGCTGTCCTACAATCTCTATTTCTATTGGGGGTAAAAATATAAATCGTGCTTTACTCGATCTAGGCGCTAGCGTCAACTTACTTCCTTATTCGGTATACGAGCAGTTAGGAATTGGAGAGTTAAAACCCGCCCATTGTACTCTTCAAATGGCTGATCGATCTATCACCAAACCTCGGGGCGAACTAGAGGATGTGTTAATTAAAGTCGGGGAATTCATATTTCCCGTGGACTTTATTGTTTTAGATACACAGCCTGTGGCAAACCCACGCAATCAAATCCCGGTGATACTTGGTCGACCCTTCCTAGCAACTTCTAACGCTGTGATTAATTGTCGTAACGGTTCTATGAACTTATCCTTCGGGAAAATGACAATTGAGCTTAATATTTACAAGCTAGGAAGTCAGCCATCAGAACCTTCTGCTCATTTGCTGGACGTTTGTTCCATCCACGAGATAGCTCCCGAAAGCTGCATGGATGAGGAACTTTGCTTTGATGTTCTCGACAACACTAATGAGACATCGTTTGATCTTGCACCACTTCACAGTGAGGATATGTTCAATGAGTCCGACCTTGAGATTGAACCCTTTGACTCGTTGCAAAAGTCAGCAGCACTTTCCGAGTCAATATCTTATGCAAGTTTTGAACCTCTTAAGGAGTCCGAGTATCATTCCGTTACCCCTCCTTCTATTGTCTCTCCGCCAATTCTTGATCTCAAACCGCTACCTTCTCATCTTAAATATGCATATTTAGGAGAGAATGAGACTTTGCCAGTGATTATTTCCGCTTCTCTAGCCTTAGAGCAAGAGAATGCACTTTTGGCAGTGTTGAGATCGAATCGGGAAGCATTTGGTTGGACAATGGCCGACATCAAAGGGATTAGTCCCTTAATTGTTGAACATCACATACATCTGATGGATGAAGCCAAACCAACCCGAGACCCACAAAGACGGTTAAATCCCGTTATGAAGGAGGCGGTAAAGAAAGAAATCGTCAAGTGTCTTGATAGTGGAATAATTTACCCCATATCTGATAGTCAATGGGTAAGTCCAATTCATGTGGTCCCTAAAAAGTCTGGCATCACGGTCATCACTAACGAGGCTAACGAGTTAATCCAAACACGCACCCAAACTGGGTGGCGCGTATGTATCGATTACAGGAAACTCAATGCCGCGACGAGGAAAGATCACTTCCCTCTACCTTTCATTGACCAGATGTTAGAACGATTAGTGGGACACGAATACTATTGTTTCTTGGACGGATACTCTGGTTACAACCAGGTCCCCATCGCCGAAAAGGATCAAGATAAAACCACTTTTACTTGTCCTTTCGGAACTTTTGCTTATAGACGCATGCCCTTTGGGTTATGCAACGCTCCCGCTACATTTCAGCGGTGCATGATGGGGATATTTTCAGATATGGTGGAAAATTTTCTAGAAATTTTTATGGACGATTTCTCCATTTTTGGGGACTCCTTTGAGGACTGCCTTCGTAATCTTGACGCTGTTCTTACCCGCTGTAAGGATAAGAACTTGACTTTGAATTGGGAAAAATGTCATTTTATGGTTCAAGAAGGTATTGTACTTGGACATATAATTTCACATAAAGGCATTGAGGTAGACAGAGCTAAAATAGATGTCATTCAAAACCTCCCTCGTCCCAATTGCGTCAAAGATATACGATCCTTCCTTGGTCATGCAGGATTTTATAGGAGATTTATTAAGGACTTTAGCAAAATTGCTAGACCCTTAACCCTTCTATTGGCCAAGGACACTACATTTCACTTCGATTCGGATTGTGAGGCTGCTTTTGAATCACTTAAAGAATCACTCACTACAGCCCCCGTTCTATCATCTCCGGATTGGAACCACCCGTTCGAGCTTATGTGTGACGCATCAGATTTTGCTATTGGTGCTGTCTTGGGACAGCATATTGATAAGATGCCACATGTAATTTACTATGCAAGTAGGACCCTGAATGATGCACAAATAAATTACACAACTACCGAGAAAGAACTCTTAGCAGTTGTATTTGCATTAGAGAAATTCAGGCCCTACTTGATTGGCTCGCCTATTGTGGTTTACACAGATCACTCCGCCCTCCGACATCTTTTAACGAAGAAGGATGCAAAAGCCAGGCTAATACGTTGGATCCTATTGTTACAAGAATTTGATCTTGTTATCAAAGACAAGAGTGGATGTGAAAACGTAGTAGCAGACCATCTTTCACGCATCACTTCTTCGCCAACTGTGACCGTGCCGATAAATGACTCATTTCCCGACGAACAGCTCTTGAATGTATCCTACGAACCTTGGTTCGGAGATATCGTGAACTATCTTGCGACGGGACTTATACCTAGCGATTGGTCGAAACAAGACAAACTTCGGTTTTTATCCCAAGTAAAATATTTTTACTGGGATGAACCATATCTATTCAAGTATTGTTCCGATCAAATCATTCGCAGGTGTGTCCCTAACGATGAATTCAAGAGCGTGTTATCATTTTGTCATGATCAGGCGTGCGGCGGTCACTTTGGACCTCGAAAAACGGCGGAGAAAGTTTTGCAATGTGGCTTTTATTGGCCAACATTATTTAAAGATGCATTTGAGCATTGCAAAACTTGTCCGCGATGTCAGCATTTGGGTCGGATTTCACGTAGGAATGAGATGCCGCTCCAACCTATCTTGGTTGTGGAAATATTTGATGTTTGGGGTATTGATTTTATGGGCCCTTTTCCCAACTCCTTTGGGAATCTATATATCTTGTTAGCAGTTGATTATGTCTCGAAGTGGGTGGAAGCTATACCGTGTCGCACTAATGACAACAAAGTTGTCATTAAGTTCCTTAAAGAAAACATCTTCTCGCGATTCGGACACCCTCGCGCTATCATTAGCGACAACGGGACACATTTCTGCAATAGGTCTTTCGAGGCCTTGATGCGGAAATATTCAATCACTCACAAGCTTTCTACGCCCTATCACCCCCAAACAAGCGGGCAGGCTGAGATCTCAAATAGGCAGATCAAACAGATATTGGAGAAGACGGTTTCGAAAAACCGTAAGGATTGGTCAACCAAATTGACGGATGCTCTTTGGGCATTCCGCACCGCTTATAAGACCGATCTTGGTATTTCTCCTTACCGCCTTGTGTTTGGGAAGGCATGTCACCTCCCTGTTGAGATTGAACATAAGGCAATGTGGGCTATTAAAGAGCTTAATTTTGATCTTGATCATGCTGGCGGCTTTCGGAAGCTGCAATTAAATGAGCTAAGCGAACTCCGCGATGAAGCTTACGATAATGCGGTGATAGTAAAGAATAGGACTAAAGTGTTTCACGATAAAAATCTTTCTAGAAAAACCTTCACATCAGGGCAACAAGTCCTTCTTTATGATTCACGTCTCCATCTTCATCCGGGTAAGCTTAAATCTCGTTGGAAAGGACCTTTTGTGGTGCGGTATGTACACCCGCACGGGGCGGTTGAAGTCGAAAATTTGAAAAACGGTTCGATTTTTAAAGTAAATGGGCATAGATTAAAACCGTATTTTTCTGCTGACCCCGCGGAGGAGCTCCTGTTTTTACAGGAGCCGCTTTATCAAAACTAAATTTCCTCCGCCTCACCTCCATGTTTTTTTAAAAAACATTTTCTCATTTTAAAAATGGAGGTGAGTAAAAAATGATTTGATTGAATATCTGTGCGTGTCAAAGAATAAGTTTGGGGGAATTTATCATTTAACTATTATTTTATCCCTTGTATCTCTCCCTTAGTATACAGGTCCATGTTCTCAAAAGGCTGCATCAGTGAGGACACTGCTAAAAACAGGTTTTGGGGGGAGGTTTGTATTCACTGAATTATCTTTGACACCGGGCATTAAAAAAAATAATAATAATAATAAAAAAAAAAAAAAAAAAATTATAACAAAAGAATAGAAAGTGAAACATTACATCCAAAAGATAGGAATAGTTTAAGAAAACCAAGAAAATTAGAAGTTTTCTTATACGAACTAGTAATAAGTAGTTATGAGCTGTTGTCCCAAGGGTTAGTAAGATAGAGGAAGTCACTAATCTGAGAATAAAAATAAGTCTGAAAAATAGTTTCTATTCTGGAAGCCAAACATTTGAATGTTGATACCCTACTATATGCACTTACACACGTCTTGAAACTCGGGATAGTAGAGGATACCTTGAAATGCTCTTGTCTAAAAGCCAAAGTATGAAGGAAATGATGAAGAAAATATAAAATGGTGAAAAGAAAAAAATGAACACTGGTTTTGTATCACCAAGGCAGCAATAAAAAAATATAGCGAGGGTGCCTCTTCACCTAGTGCCCTAAGGCCAACTGGTCTGGGAGTCACTGCTAAGCCTTAGGTGGTGCAAGACAAGGAAAATATTATCACCAAATCAGCAAGCACATGAGTAATCGGTCGGTTAGTACCTCAAGAAGTATTAACGGTCGCATGAAAATGTGTAAGCAATTCTAAGTATTCATCAAAGAAAAAGTACTAAGGTAGATGGACAAGAATATGATAGCTTGAATTGAATTCTCTGAGTGTAGGGATGTTCTTTACACACACGTGGGGTTATATGATCAATGTTTGGACAAAAGGTAGGAATGAAGAATAAAGACGATGTTTTATTGAGGGATGATGTGATTTCTAACATTTTTTCATGACTATTAAGATAGGGCTCATGACAACTGAAAAGCTAGTATAGTTGGAAACTCTTCTTTTCAAAGTATTTCTTTTATGGTTCTTATCTTTATATGTAAATTTCACCATCTTTCTTTTGTTATAGGATTTTGTGGGTGTAATCCGCTGAAAACCCTCAGGAGACAACACTCCTCCTACTAGGGACACCTAGAGGTTTAACGGCTTGTTGCACGTGCTCAGTGCAATCGTGTCTGCCTACGAAAGTGTGCCTAGTTTTCTCCTTTCTTTTTCTTCTCTTAAATAAACTAATTTGCTCGGGACGATCAAAGATAAGTTTGGGGGTATTTGTTCAGTCGATAAAACTGCACATTTGTAGTACATTTTTCCTACCATTTTTATATTAAAAAAAGGACTTTATTATAATATATTATACATATGAGGGTTTATGTGTAAAAACATTATTTTCCATGTGTTAATATATTTAATTATCATTTGGTAGGAAAATGTATGCAAATAATATTATTGGTCTAATCCTAGTAGAACAAAGTCTACTAAAATCTTATATGAGTTGTTGTGCAGATTATTTCCAAGTTGTTATGAAGGATTTAACAAACAAATCAATTTGTTGAAGAATACTTTCCAAATTAAAGAGCAAACTTGGAGACTAAGTCTGGAAGCAACCGAGAAAATATTTTCAGATTCTGAAGAAGCCTAGGAATGCCAAATGTCACCATCAGAGAGCCCAAGAAAAACGACAAAATGATCCACACCATGGAGCGCGGATCCGCGGCCAAATCTACCCTGGGGCCGCGGATCCGCCGCGGTTTGATGAGGTCAGAATGCAATATTTTGGGAGATTTTCAAGTGCTGAATTTTACCAACTTCGCAACAAAAAGATTCTGGGTTTTCACTATATAAAGGCACCGAGGGCATCTTGGAAAAGCTATCAAGCCGAAGAGATCACGAAGCTCCCGACGCTCACGCATCCAGGCTGATCATCGACTGTTCGACTACCTCCCTCGGAAAGATCGAGAAGCAAATCAAGTTTTGTAATCATTTTCTATGGATTAAAAGTGTAGTTGAAGGAGTTGATTAATAAAGGTAGTTTTTATTTAATTGTTTGTTTTCTTTTACATTATGTTTTCCATCTCTTTCTTTTCATATTCTTCTCCCAACATGCGCGAGTAATTCTCCGCTTGTTAGGGTTCGTAGGATTAGGGTAGGCTAATGAACGATGAAAAATATCTAAACCCTTTTTAAGTCCTATAAAGTTTAGGAACTTTATCAAAATAATCATTAACATCCTAATCGGGCGCGCTAGCAATTCTTTACTAGTTCCGACCGCGATTAGAGATTAGATTAATGATTGTTTTGGTAAAGGCTAGATATGAACGGAGTTCCGTGTCAAGATAAGGGTTAAGAGTGGGATTCCTTTTCCCTCCAGAAACCCTAATCTACACGCATCGCCGTCGTTCTAGTTCTAAATCTATTAATGGATAAAAAGGGTAACTTTAATTAATCATTCATAACTACTAAATCCTAACGAACCCTACAAGCCCTTCTTATTATAATTAATCACATCTTTAAACTATTCTAGATCTATATTTACATTCTTATTAAACGTAGATCTAGAAACCATCCTACAACCATTCTTATTTCTTTCTCCTTTTCAACACATCTAAAGTAAAATTAAAAGGTTCCACGTTTCCCAGAGGACGACCCGTACTCATCTCGGTCTAGCTACGTGCGACACCGTTATTGATTGCGGATAAACTAAAAACACGATTTTTCGTAACAATCAATCGTCTCTCCAAAATGAGACGCACACACATTCTATTCCACCACTTAACCTTTCCCCACTTCTTCTTCCACCAACCAGAGCACTACATTGATAAAATTTTTGAATGGTTGGTGTTAACTTTCGGTCTTTGCAAAGCTTGGCATCGACCAATGATTTTTGACCCCCTCTTGTGATTTTCAAAGCTTAACATTGCATAACTCAAGTTTGGGGGGGGGGGGCAATTTTTCTGGCTTTTGAAAAGAAAATTTTTACAAAGTGATGAGCCAAAAATAAGTTTGGGGGAAGTTCTTCACTTAAATATTTTGCCTCTACTAATAAATTCCTCCCAAGCTTACAGGTTTTTTGAGATTTAGCGGATGGCAACAGTGAGGACACTGTTGAAAACAAGTTTGGGGGAGGTTTGTGCTTATTTTCGCATCATTTGCTTAAGCACAAAAAATTTTTGAAAACCTATAAAAATTTAAAAATTTTCAAAACTATAAAATTATTTTTTGTACATAAATAAGATAATAAAAGTTTAGATAGTGAAAAATTACATCCATGAGATTAGAAAAATTTAAGAAAAACAAGAAAATTAGAAGTTTTCTTATACGAACTAGTAATAAGTAGTTATGATCCGTTGTCCCAAGGGTTAGTAAGATGGAGGACGTCACTAATCTGAGGATAAAAATAAGTCTGAAAAATAGTTTCTATTCTGGAAGCCAAACATTTTGAACGTTGATACCCTGCTATTAGCACTTACACACGTCTTAAAGCCTGGGATAGTAGAGGATACCTTGAAATGCTCTTGTCTTAAAGCCAAAGTATGAAGGAAATAAAAAAAAATGAAGAAAATATAAAATGGTGAGAAAAATGGACACTGGTTTTGTTATCACCGAGGGCAATAAAAAATATATAGCGAGGGTGCTTCTTCACCTAGTGCCCTAAGGCCAACTGGTCTGGGAGTCACTGTTATGCCTTAGGTGGTGTAAGACGAGGAAAAACACCAAAGAAGCAAGCACATGAGTAATCGGTCGGTTAGTACCTCAAGAAGTATTAACGGTCGCATGAAAGTGTGTGAGCAATCATAATATTCATTAATTAAAAAGTACTGAGGCTGATGGGCAAGAGTATGATAGCTTGAATTGAATTCTCCGGGTGTAGGGATGTCCTTTACACACACGCAGGGTTATATGATCGATATTTGGAAGAAAGATAGGAATGAAGAATAAGACGATATTTTATTGAGGGAGGACGTGATTTCTGACATCTTTTCATGACCATTAAGATAGGGCTCATGACAACCGAAAAGCTAGCCTAGTTGGAAACCCTAATTTTCAAAGTCTTTCTTTTAGAATTCTTTTCTTTAAATGTAATATTCATGATCTTTCTTTTATTATTGGATTTTGTGGGTGCAATCCGCTGAAAACCCTCAGGAGACAACACTCCTCCTACTAGGGACACCTAAAGGTTTAAAGGCTTGTTGCACGTGCTCAGTGCAATCGTGTTGCCTACGAAAGTGTGCTAGTTAGTTTTTCTCTTTCTTTATTTTCTCCTTCTCTTTTTTATAAACAATTCGCTCGAGACGATCGAAATTAAGTTTGGGGGTATTTGATCAGTCGAAAATAATGTATTTTTAACACGGCAATTTCCCTATCTTTTGCACTCATTTAGAAGTGTTCGGTATTCATATTTCACATATTAGCAAAACAGTCCTGAAATATTAGATTGCATGTGTTAGACTTTAAAACCGACATTTCTGAGGGAAATTGACAGCATTTCATGGCATCGCATCATCTCTGTATTTGCGCAACACTTGTGTCGAGATTTGTGCAGGAAATTGCAGGAGCAAAGTCAAAAGAAGCTGATCAAAAATACACCAACTCCATGTTTTCAGATCTGGTAGCAATTCAGAAGGAAATATACAAATAATCATATCAAAGAAAGGTCCACAACTCGGCCCAAATCAGCACCAAAAGTCCTAAGCCCGAATGCCTCAAAAGCGCCGTGGAACCGCGGCGGGAGCCGGCTTGAGCCGCGGTTCCGCGTCGGTTTGGTCAGATCATCCTTCTATTTTTAGTCCACAATTTGTATCTCAGGGCCCACACCTCATTTTGACATGTCAAATTCCAGAATTCTCCAGATTCTTCTTCCAGATCAGCAAAGATCATTAAATTAAGCTAAACATGATTAAGCTCCTAACAAACTATTTCTAGAAGCTCCCTCCTAACTAATCACATCTAGAAACTTCTCCTCAACAAACTTTTGGAGTGAAATTCAAATCTTGCTAACAAACTTTTGGAGGGAAATTCAAATTTAAATTCCTAGATCTAGGGTTTTGAGATCTATAAATAGGAGCCTAGATCTAAGGGTTGGGGTTGTTGAATAATTTCCCATTTCTAAATCTATTTCTTCATCATCTTCTTCCACAAGTCTAGTGACAAGGCTTGTGCGAAACCCTAACCCTAATTCCACTCCAAATTCAAGATCTTGAGTACCAATCAAGCGAGAAGCCTTCAACCTTTTAGGAGCCGAGCCGATCTCCAACCGAGCAAGTGATCCAAGCCGATCCGCAACTCTAGGAGCCGAGCGAAGCCAAATCGACTATCCAGTTTTTTCTCTTGTAGTTCTTGAGCGAATGTAATGAAATTGTTGATATAAATAAAAGGTGAAATTCTTTAATCTTGCTTTCTTTTAATTCTTGCATCATGATTAGATCTCAATTTGTAATTGTTGTTCTTGTTGTGATGTTTGAGTAAAACTCCGCTCGTTAAGGAGTCGAGACGATCAATAGAATGATGATGTAACAAATCTTAAAACGATTTTTAAGTCCTATGAGTTTTGTAAACCCTAGCAAGTTCAAGAATCGATGACCTAGTTTCGTAGCGATGCTTTCTTGATTGTGATCGCTCGAAATTAGGGATCTACGATCATTTCTTGAATTTACTAGAGTCTAGAATGTGAATGATATCGACGAAAGAACAAGGGATAAGATGAAACCATAGTTTCATAAGAAATCCCTAATTCTCGATCGATCATCATCGATCTAGTATCAATTCATCGAAGGATAAGAATACGTAATTGTAAGATTACATCACATCTATAGATCCGATCGATTCCTACGAGCCTCATTTCGATTCTTGATATTTTGTTTGGAAAAATCAACAAACTATCAATTCTTGATTCTATCTTTTTCTTGTTATTAGATATAGATTTTTCTAATTCTTGAACTTCAATTTCAAATCATGAATTGTTTGTTTTCTTTTCTTTAAAGTTTCGACTCATCTAATTCGAAAGACGAACGATTACACTGTCCCTGTGGACGATCCGCACTCACTTACAATCTACATCCGACACCGTAGTTGATTGCGGTCAAATAATTTTTGGTTGTGATTTCTTTACAATTTTCATACTACACATCAAGAATTATTTAACAATCATAGCTATTGGCCATCTCAAGAAGTTGAGACCGGATCACTCAATTCTAGAATTGACGAGTTGCTTAACGTGCTTGTAGGGGTATATGATAGACCCGTATAGGAGTGCTTAAATTATCAGATTCGAAAAAGTGTTGGGTGGCCCTCTCATGGTGATGATGTCGGATTGCCTTATTTCTTGGGTTGGTGGGTAGTTTGCCGCACTCGTAGGGGTTAGTCTTTCGCTATGCACGGGCTACTCAAGCGACCGGAGAATTTCGCGCTTCATTTATGCCTCGAACGAAATGCAGGATTTCTAAGTAATCCGACCATTTCTTTTCTGTGATGTTCATTACTTTCTTGTGATGTGATTGCTTTCTTGTGATGTTTTCCCGTATGCTGTAACGTGATTATTTGCATGTGATGATATATTGGTATATATAAATAAATACTATATTGGTTTTGGACCCGTACTAGCCTTGTCCCGTCCTGCCGTAAGTTAAGTAATCTTACGGTGAAAACCCGGGGCCCCGTAGCAAATGCGGATGGTGTATATGTGCATTCTATTTTCTTTTCTTGCTTCTCTGTGATTGTGTGAAAAGAAGCTAGATAATATAAATATTATCTAAACGACAGGATTGCGTTAATAAGATTAATGCAAAGTAAAACAAACTTAACACATTGTAAGAACCAATTTTTTTTCTTAAAACTTATTCGTATTCTTTTTCTTTGCACAGATGTATTCAGTTAAGAATATTCTGCACCCCATTCGATGAGGTAAGAGCCCTGATCCCTTCACGGGGAATCCGCACTTAAGCAAAAGTCTACGCAATTATAAATTTGCAAAACCATTCGGTTCTTACGATGATATCAAGTTCATTACGTTATTGGTTTTCTTCAAAACCAGTCGTAGCCCTCTGTTATTTCAGGATATTCGTATTGCGTTTGTTGGCATCCGTCAATACGTAGTGAACGGTAGCTAAGTAATGCTTATTGCTTGCATGTGATACGATTAGCCGGGATAGTCGCACGGCTTTGTTGGCATCCGTCAAGGGTCAATGCGGGTGGATTCAAGTTAATCATGAAATGACGGGTATAACTTTACTAGCGGCCTATGATTTGTTGGTATCCATCAAGGTCATATGTCGTTAGGAGTAAAAACCACAGCGGGAGTTTCAAGTGTTGAAACTTGGAATGAGATTACATACCTTTTATAGAGTGGGGTAATTTGTTGGCATCTGTCAAGGTTACCACACCATGATATTTTGGATCCCAATTTCTACTGTGAGTAATAGTTTCTCCCGAGAGATTTTCATATGACCCCGGCTAGTTCTCCTTTTAGGATTTAAAAGAGAATTTGATAGAATAGTGGGAACTATCCTGATTAGATGAATTCATAAATCAAGCTAATTTAGATTAGAGTGCACACTGAGTGTTTCTTCTTTCTCCGGTAGCGACCCATGACCGACCTTAAATTAAGACTCGTTAACCATATTAACCGAACTTTTTACAAAACTCATAGTTTTAGAATGTCTAGATTGCCCTAATTCATGACAAACTTGCTTATGTCTTTTCCCCTCCTACTTCCATTTTGTTTTTCCAGAACAATCTATGTTAGGTACAAAGATCCATATTGCTTGGAAGGCCATCGTATGGTTATATACAAACTCGAAGAAATTGTTTCAGTTCGAAAATGGCCATTGGTTCTGGAGAAAGTGAATTATTCATTTGTCTATCCCTCAACCTTGTCTTTAGCTCGAGAGCTCCTTATACATAAGAAGAATATACCAGTTACGCTTATTAGATAGTCTTCTTCCAATCCCGAAACTGATGCTAAAGAAATTGAAAAAAGAAAACCAACTAGTATAAATTAGGTATACAGATTGGTAAGATGGAGAGACATCAAAAGGGGTTGAAGTGAGAGAAAAGAAATTGCAATAACTGTCATGAGCCTGAGTCATGAAAGATGCAATACTATGAATACTCGACCACCCCCTTGAAACAACTTAATGTTTCAGATTTCCCGTGTGTCAGTGTTCTGGAAAAGTATTTCTCAATAAAGTCTAACTCCTCAGTATATAGATGCCGGATTAGAATCCTACATCTATATGGAGTTACAGATTCTGAGAAGAAGCATAGAATTGAGAATGGTTGGTTTTATCCTCAATGTCAGTTTTCGGAGTAATTGTTGCTATTGAGGAAAATTACCAAGTTTTGCCTAAACGGTAAACTTTTAGTTTCTTTTAACCAAAAGACTGTTTTTCAATTAACAGCACATGGGAATTGAGTTAGTGAACTCTATGGACTTATACATATTGATGTATGTTGTCCGATGTCCATACGGACTAGGGGTTGGTACTATGTATTTCGTATTGAGAATGTGATTCAGCATTACTCATAATTAATATGCATATGTTTCCAATGTATCCCCTTAATTAAAAAAGGCAATTCAGCATTACTCATCATGGATCATCTGTTTTGATGTTAAGGTCAAAGTGTTTGACTTTATCAAAATGAGAGATGAACCTTATTTTTGTAAGAAGGATTTAGGGAGTAGTGTTAAGTTCGACATATTGATGTGGATCACATACTCTTGATAGGAAATAATGTTTTTATATTACAATCAGTTAAAATATAGTTTTCTGATTGGTAAAGATTTACCGTGTCGTATCTTAAGTTTTAAATTTTGAAATTACCGCAATCAAAACAACGTCGTGTGTATCGAGCCAAGATGAGTACGGGTCGTTCGAGAGAGATGGTAGGGTTTTAAGCTTATTTTAATTTGTTAACTCCGTACTTTGAGTTGTTTATATTCTAAGTGTCGTAAATATGATATGTTCAAGGAAAAAGGACTTGTTAGGGGTAGTTTTAGGTAAGCTTGAGTTAGGATAATATTTTGTCGTTTTTTATAAACCTAACTTGATATTGATACTAAGGTAATCAGAAACAACGTGGATTAGCGAACTTGAAGTACGGTATTTGCGATTGTGCATTAAATCCGTATTTCTTGTACCTTGTCCTTCTGTTCTTGTCTCTTAACCTTCGCTTCCGGCAAACCAATCGCAACCAGTCACAATTAAGAGTCACCGCTATCGTGGTAGGATATGATGCCTAACAGAGCGGATTGCAGATAGTTTGGTCGGAGTTTCAATTACAAGTTAAGGGTTTTTAAAGGATTTTAGTAAACATTTCTTCTATCAAAAGCTAACCATATTTTACCCTTAACAAGTTAAACACTTAGTGACACATATTCACAAAAACCAAATAAAACACAAAAAAAGAATGACGCGTAGTAAAATTGCAAATAAAATAAGTAAAGCAAAGGGTTAAAGAAACTAATAACCGATATGTCTGATATGCAATCTTCGCGTGTGTCATGCCCCGCTTTCCAGTAGACGGAAACAGTGACGTGGCAGGCCGCAAAGTATTTACTAAGAAAAAAATACGTTAAGCGTAATTAAGCAATATAAAAAAATGAACAAGAATGATAAGTGATATAAAATAAACAACAACTTTTATTTACATTCATCTTTACATACAACTGTTTTGAAAAGAAAAAATACAATGAATAAAGTGGTGCCTAAACAGTTGCATACAAAATGAAAGTGCAGGTGAACTAATAGTTAGACTAAGCGGTGAGCTGGTCTAAGTCCTCCTGCCTAGGCTCGATCTCCTAAGAGTCCGGTCCTCCTGATGAAAATTCCAAAGAAAGAAAACAGAAGGAATGTCGTCAGCGAACTAACGCTCGGTAAGTCCCAAAAGAAGAAAGAGAATATAATAAGTAATGTGAAATGTAAGTTTATATGATCCATTACTGGTATATGATAGTTATTCTAATGTGGTTGTTTATAACTTGATACAGAAGGTATTCATGTATATGAGAGGAGTCCATCTTACCCCGTAGACTATGGTAACAGATAGTACAAGGTCCCATCATAACCTACAGGACAAACGGTACGTGAAATCATGTAGGTGTGTTTTAAGTGACCTCTCATGCCACGATATATGTTCCGTAACAATCTACCCCTTTATCCCCGCATAATTTATTGTATAAGTTATGTTTACAAGTCTTGCCGAGATCATGGATACAAAATGTTCAAGTAATCATGTTTAGAATGTAATCTTGTATTCAAGTAGTCATGTCAAGCTATAACTATGGTTCGTTCAAGTCAAGTCAAGTATACATGTTTTATATTGATGTTTGAATTCAAGTATTCATATTCATGTTCCAGTATTCATGTTTGATTTTGGAGTCAGATTAGAGATTGGACTCGGACTAAGTCAGAATGCTTGTAAACCGATTTAAATCTTGAATTAGGTTTGGGAGTTATCGGTAACTGCTGCACATGGATGGCAGGATTTGTGTCATTTTCCAAGACAATTCCCATTGATAACTCCGTTAAGTTGTCTACCTTAAATATGCAAGCACTCCCTTTTTCCGGCTCCCTAGGTCTCAAAAGAATTGATTCCGCTTAAACCTATATTTAATAAGTGTGTGACCTCACTAGGATGCCTAGGAACCCTACAGTGGTATCAGAGCCTAGCTAGAGCCTTAGGCGATGTGTAGACGGAGTTAGAAGTCCGATCGACCCGAAACCCCGACTTTAAAATGCTCTCTGGACATTTTCGTAAAATGTGAATTTTTGCAAATTAAAAATATGCAGAAAAACAATCAGGTAAATCTAAGAATTACGATGCAAAAATTACCTAATGATCTTTCTAAAGTGCGGCGGAACCGCGGCATTAGCGTGCTAATGCGGCCCTTCCGCCGCACTTTTGTCTTATCTGCCATTGAATTTTGCACAGTAACTCCTATTTTTCAGTGCTGGTTTTCCTGGGAATTTTTAATCTGAAATCAAGAGTTGAGTATTTTGGGTTGTATTGGGAGTTCATACATTCGATCGGATTGTCAAACTTTGTCTATGTGTCGTTCCGGATAATTTTTTGAATATGTTAAAAAGTTCGACCGGATATAAATACCCAATTTTTCCCCTGTCGGGAAATTTCCAAATGTTGGATATTTCCGTAGTTTAACGACGTTCTAAGTAGTGCAAGTAACGCGATGGTCCCTCTAGAAGACAACAAACCTTAACTCGATTATGTGACCGTCTTGAACTGCCCTTTGAACCTTCGGGTTTGGGGCAGTACGGCGTGCCACATGTGAGGCGTTGGCTTGACCCTTCTACGGCTGGACCGTTGGTACTGAGGTACGAACTGAATGTTGTTAGACTAGTTTCATGTGTTGATCTGTATCGGGAAAACTTGGGTGTTAGAATGTTCGATCGGAAAGTTTAACATTTTCTATTTATCTAGAATGGGATACAATAATTGGAATTCACAAATAGTTATGAGATAACTAAATGAATGTTATAAACATAGCAGTTTAGTCTTACTTGATCGGTTGCCACGGAATTTTGATGTGATCAAAAGTCCGTCGCAATCACGTAGCGTACGCGGATACTCGCCGGGTAAACTTAATAGACAGCCTCACTCCATAGGCCCGACCAAGTGACTGTAGGAGAACCCCGTCGCCGAAAGCATCCCTCCGGGTGCTCGCGGTAGCGGTGTTCCGCCTTGGTGCACTTCGTCGACGGTATCGGGGGTGCAGCCGTCTACTGAAGTTTGCGACGAGCATTCGATCAAAATGTCGGGAATCCTGTTGAATTGCCCGACTTGGTATTGAAAAGTGTTTTCGATAAAGAGACTAAAATGCGGGGTTTATAATTGTTAGGCATGCGATGTCTAAGAAATTCATTTGGTCAGGCATGCGATGTCTGAGGTGGTTGCGGATTCCAACTGTTGTAGTTTTACACTTTCTTTTCTGTGACCGTAAGTGTAATATGTGATATCGCCGGTTTCGTTGCTATATGTCAACGACAATTGGGATGGACATATTTACTTACGTTGATGACATGTGATGTTATGTGTTGCTGGATATGTTATATTGGATCGTCGTGTTTGAATAGCCGGGGGTTTTTATGTGAGATGAGTGCTTTTCATTTTCATTCATGTAAAAACTTGTATGTAATATTCTTTTATTGGGGCACTTCCAGGTAGCGGAAGTAGTCACCGTTTGTATATTATTTACTTTTCCGCACTAGGATAGACCTAAGGAGGAGGGCACAAGTAACCGGGTTCTGGAGTCCAGTGGGAGACCAACTCGAGGAGTCGGGTCCGGGTCTCCTAACTCCAGAATTGGTAGGGTTGCTTGCCGCTCTCGTAGGGGTCTAGGGGTGTGGGTTTGGCTATTCATCACAACCGTGGAATCCGTGTTTTATACTGGCTCGTATTGAAAACACGGACGTCCTAATATATCCAATATTTCATATGTTTCTTCTGCTGCGATATCTGTGATGTGATCATGTGATGTTCTTTGATAGATACTTTATATAGTATATATGATATATTATATAGACGCTACTTATGTTTTACACCCGCGCTAGCCCTGCCCTGCTCTGTCGTTAGTCACCTAACCTAACGGTGCACGAGGGGACATCGAGGCGAATGCGGATGGCATAAGTGTACGTCATATCTATCTGTAATGTTTAGGTACTTAAATGATGGTACTTCATTAATGTGATTAATGAAATAAAAGAAACCTAAGATGTTGTAGAATTGAATTTCAAAATAAAACAGGTAGCTACAGTTCTTGCTTTGCACAGCGGTATATGAGATATATCCTGCACCTTATTCGATGAGGAAAGGACCGAGATCCCTTCACCGGGAGTGACTCCTTTAGCAATAACTGGCAGATGCTACACACTCGGTTTGTCTTTTGATTGCTTTTAAGAGTTTTTGCTTTGCACAGAGATATATGTGATATATCCCGCACCTCATTCGACGAGGAAAGGACCGACGATCCCTTCACCGGGAGTGACTCCTTTAGCAAAACTAGAAAAGCCTCAAAAGCACTCCATTTCAAAATCATTTGATTCTACAACGATATCAAGTTCATTACGCAATAAGTTTTCAGAAAAACCTGTCGTAGCCTTCCGTCATTTCAGATAAGTACTGGTTAGTATTCGTGCTACGTTTGTTGACCTTAGCCAAGGCGTAGTGTGCGGTAGCTGATTAGTGCTTATCTGTATAAGCATATGATGCGATTGAGTTAGGGTAGTCGTGCGACTTTGTTGACCTTAGCCAAGGGTCGTGCGGGTGGGTTTAATTCAATCGGGAAATGACGGGTTGAACTTGGCTAGCACTTATGATTTGTTGACCTTAGCCAAGGTCATAAGCTGCTAGGGGCAAAATATTATCGGCAATTTCAAGTGTTGAAATTTGCAATGAGATTGCATACCTTCTATGAGATAGTTGGATCCCGATACCCGCTGCGAGTAAGAGTTACTCCTGGGAGAGTTTTATACATTACAATTAGCCAATCAAGTAGGTGTCTAGAAAGGTGTCAACGGGGTTACGCCTCTGGGAAAACGAGGTTTACAGTAATTAGGTTCGTGCGAAAGCACGGGGGACCTCCCTCAAAGTACCGACACTGGCCTGGCTGAAAGATTGGCGAACTTGTAGTGTGTAATTAATCCCGGCTAGTCTTTCCTTTTAGGGTTTGAAGGAAGATTTGATAAAAAGCAGTGGGAGCCATCCTGATTAGATAAAATAATAACCAATCTATTCTTGAAAGAGCGCACGCTGAGTGTTTTCTTCTCTCTCTCTCCTGGTAGCGACCATATCACGCCTTAATCAAGATAATAATACGGATTATTGACCGAACCCGCTTGTTATACCAAGCTGGGGAACGTTGGTCCCGCTCCAACTTATAATTGTTATAAGACAGAGCAGGAAATTGGGGAATACCAGATTTCCCGTGCCGCCCAAACGAAGAGAGTGCATGCTGATGCATCATCTTCGGGTGTGTTCATTATACAGAAACGTTTCTCAATGTCCTTTACGTCCTGGGTATATGATACCAGATCAGGATCCCAGATATGTAATCTGTTACATAGGGCTACAGAAAGGTAGAGAACTGAGAACGGGTGATAAGTTTCATGAGGCAGAAAATGGGGCAAGTGTTGCAGCCAAGTCTGTTGGTCACTGTCACCCTGTATTACAAATACATTGATTCTGAACGAATGTTATTAGATACCGAACCTGATATACAAAATCATATCTGTCTCTTTATTAGTAAAGAAACGATAAAATTTTGTATTGTTGGATAATGTTTTGAACATTTCCTATATCAAAAGTTGATCGGTTCAGACACGTTATCTAAAAGCATTGATGTTCTAAATCAAATTACAGTTCTTAGTATACGGAACACACACAAGAGGAAGAGTTCAGAAATGAACGAATCCTTCTTGAGGCATTGTAGACTAGGTCATATCAATGTAACCCGACTGGCTGGAGTTACATTTAGATGCATATTTAAATCAGTTTGAATTTACATCTTGTGAAACTCGCCAGTCATGTCACAAAGATAAGATGACCATAGTTCCGTTTACTGGAAACAGAGAAAGAGTTAGCGAACTCTTGGGATATGATACATGTTGATGTATGTAAGGTCCCCTGTCTACATATGCCAAGATCGGTTCTTTGTACTTCATTACATTCTCTGATGATCTCTTTCGAGTTTCAGACCTATGTTCCTGTTGAAACACAAGTCCGAACCTTTTGAGATATTCACAGAATATAAGTTAGAAGTAGCGAACCAAAGTAAAGGGTATAAGTATTATGTCCTTTGATGTGATCAAGAAGGAGAATACTTGAGCACGAAAATCCTGGATTATTCTAAAGGAGAATGAGATTCTCTCTCAGCATTACTCCTCCGTATACACCATAGCACGATGGTATATCGGGGCGGAGCAATCATACCCTATACGATAAGGTGTGCTCTATGATGAGTATTACTGAGTTACCTATTTCCTTTTAGGGGTTATGCACTTGAGAAGCTGCATACCTATTGAATAGGTTCGAATCAAATCAGTTGCCTACCACTCCATATGAGATATGGAAAGGGAAGAGCCCATGTCTTAAGCTAGTTAAGATTTGGGGTTGTCCGGACTATGTCTGAAAAGCAAAATCCGGACAAGCTCGAGGCAAGATCTGTTATGTACAACTGGAAAGGTTCCAACTATACAAACAACAGAAGATGATTTGGTAGAACCAAAGGATTCAGTAGATTCCAACGAACCTCAGCCTTTCCGCCGATCTAGTAGGGTTCCTCACCCACCTGAGAGTTACTTCGGTTTCTCTATGACAGTGGGAGCGAGGATTGCATCATGAGATGATGACCCAACTAGTTTCGAGCTGGCCATCAGGAGTGAGACTCTGTAAGAATGGCTGGATGCTTAGCGATCTGAGATGGAATCCTTATACACCAACAAAGTATGGACTTTGGTTGCTATATCTGAAGGGTTAAATCCCCATCAGGAGCAAGTATATCTTGAGAAGATTACTTGGTGTACATGGAAAAGTTGAGACTTTCAAAGCTAGACTTGTTAAAGGTTTGCATCATTGACCAGGTATGGATCATGATGAAACTTTTTCTAAGGATCTATACTTAAGTCCATACAGATCCTACTTGCCACGGCTACATACCATGACTACGATATCTGGTGGTTGGGTGTCATGACTGCTTTTCTAAATGATACTTTAGAAGAGTGCGTCTATAAGTACACAGCCAGAGGGCTTCGTAGACAGTGGGAGCAGCGGAAACATGTGCAAGATGCTTTATAGGATTAAAGCAGGCATCGCGGAGTTGGAACATCTATTTTGATGGAGTAGTCAAAGAGTTTGACATCATCAAAATGGTAGATGAACCTTGTATAAACAAAAAGATAGTAGGGAGTATGGTGATGATCCTCGTAGGGTACGTGGATGACATACTCTTGATAGGGAAAGAGTTTCCTATGCTACGCTCGATCAATCTCCGCTTATCACAATGATTCTCCACATAGGATCAAAGTGATAGCTCCTAAATCCTGAGTTTTTGGATCTATGAGATAGATCTAAATGGATGTTAGGATTCTCACTAGTTGTAGTGAGACAGTATCAACCGATCCTGGGGAGAATCACTGGAAGGGTTCCAGGGTGATAAAGACGACTGAGTGTCAGTCACAGGCATTGTCTTAACCCTCAGTAAAGGGACGGTATGTTGGAAGAGTTCCAAGCTAGATACCGTGGCATACTAGACGATGAAGGCAGGATACATCGCTACTTAAGATACTACCAAAGAGGCTGTTTGGATGTATAATGGTTCATGAGATGAACTATGTTCCTCCCATTGTGTGACAATGGAGTTGTGGCTTATGCCAAGGAACGCATGTCCCATCAGTGATCCAGACATATTCTAAGGCAGTATCACCTGATCATGGAGATGGTTGATCTCCAGGGGATCGAGGTCAGGAGAGTAGACTCAGAGGACAACACAGCGGATCCACTCACAAAGGCTTGTTCCCAGAGAGAGACTTTTATGGGATGGTTGAGTATGAGATACTTCAAACAACTGCTACAGATGGCCCTAGTGCAAGTGGGAGATTGTTAGTTATATGTATGCCCTAGAGGCCATTACTGTACATAGGATGTATATTGTAGTGGATGCTGGGACATATATAGGGAGGACTTTCTTGCTCGACATGATAGTATGCTATCTGGTTACCCTTTACCTTAACGTGTATGCTGATTGTCTCTCTGTTACATGTTGGTAAAGCCCTTAGGATCTGTACTTGACTACTTGGACTATGATGCGGATCATACTAGTGGGGACATGGTAGTCTATAAGTACATCCTTCAAAGTCCCTAGTCGTGGGTGTATCGAGACGGGGCATCGATATACCAGAATAGACTAGCGTATACCTTCTCGACCCATACAGATGGGCGATGGATGATCCCATATCCATCTGTGTTTGACATCGGAGATTATATACGGGTGCTCAGTAGAGACTGGGTACACTGGACGGACTCGCCGAGAACTCCCAGATGGTATTATACCTCACGTTAGATGGCAGTTCTCTGGTGACACTGGTACAGAGTAGTCTGTTGACCCGAGATCGTCATAGAGTCTTGTGTGGTTCCCACTGTGCTTTGATTTCCATCTTACCACGTCCAAGAGGGCATGCAAAACGGTGGTTTTTGGGTACAGTCCCGAGTCACATGGAGGCAATGAGCGATAGGAGGGGATTCGTCTCTCCCGGTATAGGGGGTTGATGTTGCGCTGTGTTCGATTGGCTATAACAGGAAATCCCTGGCCAGGGTTGCTGAGATTTACTGGTAAGTGTTACCAGTAGTTTCTCGAACAGTTATAGACCTCATATCGACACGACTTATCGAGCTATTGGGGTCCGACGTTTACCACCCCTAGGCGAGATATACGACATATCAGACGATCAGACCGGACTGTACGGTAGTGTTACTGGTCGGATTCACTGGAGTGTGAGCGGGCTTGCTCGTCGATCTTCAGATCGCTCAATACCCGGGTGGCCGTTATGTTTAGCAGACCGCTTGCGGCTTGTGGATGCTTGATATGATCATCATCTGCTGCCGGCGTATTGACGAGTCTTTAGAGTCCTACACAGAGGTTTCCTGGCTCAAGCGAAACGAAATAGGAGCGCATATGAGATATGTGCGGGACCGAGAATAATGCGTGTATGTCCTAGTGAGGTCACACAAGGCATCGAACATGCCAAATTAAAATTTTAACGGTGCCGAGAAACCCGATTACGGATCGTTTGCTAGAAAACTAGGCGAAAAGATAACTAGTTAACACTTAACTAAGGGAATACGGAAATACAACCTTTGTAGATCCGGTGCTCCACCTCCATAGCTCCGCAACGAAGTCCTCTCCGCTGTCCAAATAAAATCCGGGCTCTAGCGTCGGCTTCGTCGGAGAATGGGCAAGCTAGGTCGTCGATGTCCATGCCGAAGATGATCTACGTCGAGGCATCGCTAGATCAAGCTCTCACTTCACCAAGTCAAGAAACTTGTGAAGAAAACACACTCTACTACTTGGCAAGAGGTAGAGGATGAAGAAATAGGAAGTGGGTTAACTTTAGAATTGGATTTCTCACTCAAAAACATCAATCTGCAGGGTTCCTAGGCACTCTAGTGAGGTCTCCCAAGCCATCAACCATGGCAATTTCAAAATTATGGTGCCTACAAACCCTAGTGTACGGATCGTTAACTAGATGTCTAGGCGAAAAGAAAGCTAGCTAACAACTTAGCTAAAGAGAATACGGAAATACAACCTTTGTAGATCCGGTGCTCCACCTCCATAGCTCCGCAACGAGGTCCTCTCCGCTGTCCAAATCGAATCTGGGCTCTAGGATCGGCTTCGTCGGAGAATGGGCAAGCTAGGTCGTAGATGTCCATGCCGAAGATGATCTACGTCGAGGCATCGATGAATCATGCTCCACCTTCACTAAACCGTGAAAAGTTGTGAAGGAAACACACTCTACTACTTGGCAAGAGGTAGAGGATGAAGAAATAGGAAGTGGGTAGACTTTAGAATTGGATTTCTCACTTGTTTCCAACAATCACCATTGATGGACTTCAAGCTTCTTCACTTGAAGAAATGAAGAAGAAGAAGAAAGATGAGCATAGAATTATGATAAGTCTTTTTTTAATCAAAAAGAAAAGCCAATACTTATCATAACTTACTAGGGTTAGGTGTAGAGAATTAACCATGGTGATAAGAGTGGGTTAGGGTTAAGCAAAATGACAAGAATGGTGGCATATAGTCAAATGTTCATGAAGCATCCAATAAGAAACAAAAATAGCCTCCATTCTTATCATAACTCATAACCTTTTTCATTTAAATAAATAAATGAATAAATGAAATGATAAAGCAAACCCTAATCATCTCTTAACCATTGTTTAATTCTTCACACTTAACCTCAAGAGCAAGCATCATCAAACATGATACAAAGATGTGTACCAAAGTATATCACATATACTTTGTGCACAATCCAAGTGATACAATCCGTTTGAAGTGAACCATTACCAGTCAGTGCAAAGTAATATATCAAATATATAATTATGCATTAAATCATTAAATCAACACTTGATTCAATGATCCGGTCATGTCGCACACAACCGACTAGTATACAATGTATCGGCTTATCGAATCAACGCTTGAATCGATAACTAGGTTATATCGCATACAACCATTCGATACATTTATCGCGAGAATAGAATACGGTATCACATACACGCATTATTCTCGGTCCCGCACATATCTCATATGCGCTCCTATTTCGTTTCGCTTGAGCCAGGAAACCTCTGTGTAGGACTCTAAAGACTCGTCAATACGCCGGCAGCGGATGATGATCATATCAAACATCCACAAGCCGCAAGCGGTCTGCTAAACGTAACGGCCACCCGGGTATTGAGCGATCTGAAGATCGACGAGCAAGCCTGCTCACACTCCAGTGAATCCGACCAGTAACACTACCGTACAGTCCGGTCTGATCGTCTGATATGTCGCATATCTCGCCTAGGGGTGGTAAACGTCAGACCCCAATAGCTCAATAAGTCGTGTCGATATGAGGTCTATAACTGTTCGAGAAACTACTGGTAACACTTACCAGTAAATCTCAGCAACCCTGGCCAGGGATTTCCTGTTATAGCCAATCGAACACAGCGCAACATCAACCCCCATATACCGGGAGAGACGAATCCCCTCCTATCGCTCATTGCCTCCATGTGACTCGGGACTGTACCCAAAAACCACCGTTTTGCACGCCCTCTTGGACGTGGTAAGATGGAAATCAAAGCACAGTGGGAACCACACAAGACTCTATGACGATCTCGGGTCAACAGACTACTCTGTACCAGTGTCACCAGAGAACTGCCATCTGACGTGAGGTATAATACCATCTGGGAGTTCTCGGCGAGTCCGTCCAGTGTACCCAGTCTTAACTGAGCACCCGTATATCTCCTCTGATGTCAAACACCGATGGATATGGGATCATCCATCGCCCATCTGTATGGGTCGAGAAGGTATACGCTAGTCTACTCTGGTATATCGATGCCCCGTCTCGATACACCCTCGACTAGGGACTTTGAAGGATGTACTTATGGACTACCATGTCCCCACTAGTATGATCCGCATCATAGTCCAGGTAGTCAAGTATAGATCCTAAGGGCTTTACCAACATGTAACAGAGAGACAAACAGTATACACGTTAAGGTAAAGATCAACCAGATAGCATACTATCATGTCGAGCAAGAAAGTCTTCCCTATATATGTCCCAGCATCCACTACAATATACATCCCATGTACAGTAATGGCCTCTAGGGCATACATATAACTAACAATCTCCCACTTGCACTAGGGCCATCTGTAGCAGTGGTTGCAGTATCTCATACTCAACCATCCCATAAAAGTCTCTCTCTGGGAACAGGCCTTTGTGAGTGGATCCGCTGTGTTGTCCTCTGAGTCTACTCTCCAAACCTCGATCACCCTGGAGATCAACCATCTCCATGATCATGCGATGCTGCCTTAGAATAAGTCTGGATCACTGATGGGACCGGTGTTCCTCGGCATGAGCCACAACTCCATTGTCTCACAATGGTAGGAACGTAGTTCATCTCATGAACCAATATACACCCAAACAGCCTCTTTGGTAGCATCTTAAGTAGCGATGTATCCTGCCTTTATCGTCTAGTATGTCACGGTATCTAGCTTGGAACTCTTCCAACATACCGTCCCTTTACTGAGGGTAAAGACAATGCCTGCGACTGACATTCAGTCGTCTTTATCACCCTGGAACCCTTCCAGTGATTCTCCCCAGGATCGATTGATACCATCTCACTACAACTAGTGAGAATCCTAACATCCATTTAGATCTATCTCATAGATCCAAAATCCAGGAGTTAGTAGGTATCATTATGATCCTATATGGAGAATCATTGTGATAAACGGAGATTGACCGAGCGTAGCATAGGAAACTCCTTCCCTATCAAGAGTATGTCATCCACGTACTCTACGAGGATCACAACCATACTCCCTACTACCTTTTTGTTTATACAAGGTTCATCTACCATTTTGATGATGTCAACTTCTTTGACTAACACATCAAAACAGACGTTCCAACTCCGCGATGCCTGCTTTATCCTATAAAGCATCTTGCACACGTTTCCGCTGCTCCCACTGTCTACGAAGTCCTCTGGCTGTGTACTTATAGACGCTCTCTTCTAAATCATCATTTAGAAAAGCAGTCAAGACACCCAACCACCAGATATCGTAGTTATGGTAGGTAGCCGTGGCAAGTAGGATCTGGATGGACTTAAGCATAGCTACTTGAACAGGTTTCATCATTATCCACGCCTGGTCGATGACAAAAACCTTTACCAAGTCTAGCTTTGAAAGTCTCAACTTTTCCATTTACACCAAGTAATCTTCTCAAGATATACTTGCTCATGATGGGGATTTAACCCTTCAGATATAGCAACCAAAGTCCATACTTTGTTGGTGTATAAGGATTCCATCTCAGATCGCTAAGCATCCAGCCATTCTTACAGAGTCCCACTCCAGATGGCCAGCTCGAAACTAGTTGGGTCATCATCTCATGATGCAATCCTCGCTCCCACTGTCATAGAGAAACCGAAGTATCTCTCAGGTGGGCAAGGAACCCTACTAGATCGGCGGAGAGGCTGAGGTTCGTTGGAATCTACTGAATCCTTCGGTTCTATCAAATCATGTGCTGTAGTTTGTATAGCTGGAACATTTCCAGTTCTACATAACAGATCTTGCCTCGAGCTTGTCCGGATTTTGCTTTCAGACATAGGCCGGATAACCCCAAATCTTAACTAACTTAAGATATGGGCTCTTCCCTTTCCATATCATATACGAAGTGGTAGGCAACTGATTTGATTCGAACCCTATTCAATAGGTATGCTGCTTCTCAAGTGCATAACTCCCTAAAGGAAATAGGTAACTCAGTAGTACTCATCATAGAGCACACCATATCAAATAGGGTGTAATTGCTCCGCCCCGATATACCATCGTGCTATGGTGTATACAGAGGAGTAATGCTGAGAGAGAATCTCATTCTTCTTTAGAATAGTCCAGGATTTCCGTGCTCAAGTATTCTCCTCCTTGATCACATCAAAGGACATAATACTTATACCTTTATATCTGGTTCTCTACTTCTCGCTTATATTCTGTGAATATCTCAAAAGGCTCGGACTCATGTTTCAACAGGAATATATATCTGAATCTTGAGAGATTATCAGAGAATGTAATGAAGTACAAAGAACCAGTCCTGGCATGTGTAGACAGGGGACCTTACATACATCAACATGTATCATCCCAAGAGTTCACTAACTCTTTCTCTGTTTTCAATAAACAGAGCTATGGTCATCTTATCTTTGTGACATGACTGGCGAGTTTCACAAGATGTAAATTCAAACTGATTTAAATATGCATCTTTATGTAACTCAAGCTAGTCGGGTCGCATTGATCTGACCTAGTCTACAATACCTCAAGAAGGATTCGTTCATTTCTGAACTCTTCCTCTTGTGTGTGTTCCGTATACTAAGAACTGTAGTTTGATTTAGAACATCAATGCTTTTAGATAACGTGCCTGAACCGATCAACTTTTGATATAGGAAATGTTCAAAACATTATCCAACAATACAAAATTATATCCTTTCTTTTCTAACAAAGAGAGTGATATGATTTGGTATATCAGGTTCGGTATCTAATAACATTCGTTCAGAATCAATGTATTGTAATACAGGGTGACAGTGACCAACAGACTTGGCTGCAACTCTTGCCCCGTTTTCTGCCTCATGAAACTTATCACCCGTTCTCAGTTCTCTACCTTTCAGTAGCCCTATGTAACAGATTACATATCTGGGATCCTGATCTGGTATCACATACCCAGGACGCGGAGGATACTGAGAAACAGTTCTTTGTAACGAACACACCCGAAGATGATGCATCAGCATGCATTCTCTTCGTTTGGGCGGCACGGGAATTCTGGTAATCCCCAATTTCCTGCTCTGTCTTATAACAATTATAAGTTGGAGCGGGACCAACGTTCCCCAGCTCAGTATAACAAGCGGGTTCGGTCAATAATCCGTATTATTATCTTGATTAAGGCGTGATATGGTCGCTACCAGGAGAGAGAGAGAAGAAAACACTCAGCGTGCGCTCTGTCAAGAATAGATTGGTTATTATTTTATCTAATCAGGATGGCTCCCACTGCTTTTTATCAAATCTTCCTTCAAACCCTAAAAGGAAAGACTAGCCGGGATTAATTACACACTACAAGTTCGCCAATCTTTCAGCCAGGCCAGTGTCGGTACTTTGAGGGAGGTCCCCCGTGCTTTCGCACGAACCTAATTACTGTAAACCTCGTTTTCCCAGAGGCGTAACCTCGTTAACACCTTTCTAGACACCTACTTGATCGGCTAATTGTAATGTATAAAACTCTCCCAGGAGTAACACTTACTCGCAGCGGGTATCGGGATCCAACTATCTCATAGAAGGTATGCAATCTCATTGCAAATTTCAACACTTGAAATTCCCGATAATATTTTGCCCCTAGCGTCCTATGACCTTGACGCAGGCCAACAAACCATAGTCCGCTAGTCAAGTTCAACCCGTCATTTCCTGATTGAATTAAACCCACCCGCACGACCCTTGACGCAGGCCAACAAAGTCGCACGACTACCCTAATCCAATCTCATCATATGCATATACAGATAAGCACCAGTTATCTACCGCACACTACGCCTTGACGCAGGCCAACAAACGTAGCACGAATACTAACTACTACTTATCTGAAATGACGGAAGGCTACGACAGGTTTTTCTGAAAACCAATTGCGTAATGAACTTGATATCGTTGTAGGATCGAATGAATTTTTGAAATGGAGTGTTTTTTAGGCTTTTCTAGTTTTGCTAAAGGAGTCACTCCCGGTGAAGGGATCGTCGGTCCTTTCCTCGTCGAATGAGGTGCGGGATATATCATATATATCACTGTGCAAAGCAAAACACTTAAAAGCAATCAAAAGACAAACCGAGTGTGTAGCATCTGCCAGTTATTGCTAAAGGAGTCACTCCCGGTGAAGGGATCTCGGTCCTTTCCTCGTCGGATGAGGTGCAGGATATATCACATATACCGCTGTGCAAAGCAAGAACTGTAGCTACCTGTTTTATTTTGAAATTCGATTCTACAACATCTTAGGTTTCTTTTATTTTCATTAATCACATTAATGAAGTCCCATCATTTAAATACCTAAACATCACAGATAAATACGACGTACACTTATGCCATCCGCATTCGCCTCGATGTCCCCTCGTGCACCGTTAGGTTAGGTAACTAACGGCAGAGCGGGGCAGGGCTAGCGCGGGTGTAAAACATAAGTAACGTCTATATAATATATCATATATACTATATACTATATCCATCACAGAAACATCACATGATCTCATCACAGATATCGCAGCAGAAGAATCATATGAAATATTGGATATACTAGGACGTCCGTGTTTTCAATACGAGCCAGTATAAAACACGGATTCCACGGTCGTGATGAATAGCCAAACCCACACCCCTAGACCCCTACGAGAGCGGCAAGCAACCCTACCAATTCTAGAGTTAGGAGACCCGGACTCGACTCCTCGAGTTGGTCTCCCACTGGACTCCAGAACCCGGTTACTTGTGCCCTCCTCCTTGGGTCTATCCTAGTGCGGAAAAGTAAATAATATACAACAGGTGACAACTCCCGCAACCTGGAAGCGCCCCAATAAAAGAATATTACATACAAGTTTTTACATGAATGAAAATGAAAAACACTCATCTCACATAAAAACCCCCGGCTATTCAAACACGACGATCCAATATAACATATCCAGCAACACATAACATCACATGTCATCAACGTAAGTAAATATGTCCATCCCAATTGTCGTTGACATATAGCAACGAAACCGGCGATATCACATATTACACTTACGGTCACAGAAAAGAAAGTGTAAAACTACAATAGTTGGAATCCGCAACCACCTCAGACATCGCATGCCTGACAAAATGAATTACTTAGACATCGCATGCCTAACAATTATAAACCCCGCATTTTAGTCTCATTATCGAAAACACTTTTCAATACCAAGTCGGGTAATTCAACAAGATTCCCGACATCCTGATCGAATGCTCGTCGCAAACTTCAATAGACGGCCGCACCCCCGTTACCGTCGACGAAGTGCACCAAGGCGGAACACCGCTACCGCGATCACCCGGATGGATGCTTTCGGCGACGGGGTTCTCCTACAGTCACTTGGTCGGGGCTATGGAGTGAAGCTGTCTATTAAGTTTACCCGGCGAGTATCCGCGTACGCTACGTGATTGCGACGGACTTTTGATCACATCAAAATTCCGTGGCAACCGATCAAGTGAGACTAAACTGCTATGTTTATAACATTCATTCAGTTATCACATAACTTTTGTGAATTCCAATTATTGTATCCCATTCCAGATAAACAGAAAATGTTAAACTTTTCGATCGAACAATCCAACACCCAAGTTTTCCCGATACAGATCAACACATGAAACAAGTCTAACAACATTCCGTTCGTGCCTCAGTACCAACGATCCAGCCGTAGAAGGGTCAAGCCAACGCCTCACATGTGGCACGCCGTACTGCCCCAAACCCGAAGGTTCAAAGGGTAGTTCAAGACGGTCACATAATCGAGTTAAGGTTTGTGTCTTCTAGAGGGACCATCGCGTTACTTGCACTACTTAGAACGTCGTCAAACTACGGAAAAATCCAACTCTTGGAAATTTCCCGACAGGGGAAAAGTTGGGTATTTATATCCGGTCGAACTTTTTAACATATCCTAAAATTTATCCGGAAAGCCACACAGACAAAATTTGATATCCCGATCGAAATACCGAATTCCCAAAACAACTCAGAAAAAATCAACTCTGTAATAAATATTAAAAATTTCCAGAAAATCCAGAATTAATAATTATGAGATACTGTGCAAAAAGTATTAAATAATCATTCCGTACCGCCGCGCAACCGCCGCACGAGGCTAGCTCGTGCCGCGGAAGCGCGGCAAGAAGAATGAATTATCGTCACGAACTTCACAGTACCTCATATATTCACCTTCTGATTTTTCTGAACATTTTTAATGTGGAAAAATACCAGATTTTAAAAATTGTACAGAGAGCAATTTTGTTTTGGAGTTCCGGGTTCGTTCGGACTTCAATTTCCGTCTGGACTTCGCCTAAGGCTCTAGCTAGGCTCTGATACCACTGCAGGGTTCCTAGGCACTCTAGTGAGGTCTCCCAAGCCATCAACCATGGCAATTTCAAAATTATGGTGCCTACAAACCCTAGTGTACGGATCGTTAACTAGATGTCTAGGCGAAAAGAAAGCTAGCTAACAACTTAGCTAAAGAGAATACGGAAATACAACCTTTGTAGATCCGGTGCTCCACCTCCATAGCTCCGCAACGAGGTCCTCTCCGCTGTCCAAATCGAATCTGGGCTCTAGGATCGGCTTCGTCGGAGAATGGGCAAGCTAGGTCGTAGATGTCCATGCCGAAGATGATCTACGTCGAGGCATCGATGAATCAAGCTCCACCTTCACTAAACCGTGAAAAGTTGCGAAGGAAACACACTCTACTACTTGGCAAGAGGTAGAGGATGAAGAAATAGGAAGTGGGTAGACTTTAGAATTGGATTTCTCACTTGTTTCCAACAATCACCATTGATGGACTTCAAGCTTCTTCACTTGAAGAAATGAAGAAGAAGAAGAAAGATGAGCATAGAATTATGATAAGTCTTTTTTTAATCAAAAAGAAAAGCCAATACTTATCATAACTTACTAGGGTTAGGTGTAGAGAATTAACCATGGTGATAAGAGTGGGTTAGGGTTAAGCAAAATGACAAGAATGGTGGCATATAGTCAAATGTTCATGAAGCATCCAATAAGAAACAAAAATAGCCTCCATTCTTATCATAACTCATAACCTTTTTCATTTAAATAAATAAATGAATAAATGAAATGATAAAGCAAACCCTAATCATCTCTTAACCATTGTTTAATTCTTCACACTTAACCTCAAGAGCAAGCATCATCAAACATGATACAAAGATGTGTACCAAAGTATATCACATATACTTTGTGCACAATCCAAGTGATAAAATCTGTTTAAAGTGAACCATTACCAGTCAGTGCAAAGTAATATATCAAATATATAATTATGCATTAAATCATTAAATCAACACTTGATTCAATGATCCGGTCATGTCGCACACAACCGACTAGTATACAATGTATCGGCTTATCGAATCAACGCTTGAATCGATAACTAGGTTATATCGCATACAACCATTCGATACATTTATCGCGAGAATAGAATACGGTATCACATACACGCATTATTCTCGGTCCCGCACATATCTCATATGCGCTCCTATTTCGTTTCGCTTGAGCCAGGAAACCTCTGTGTAGGACTCTAAAGACTCGTCAATACGCCGGCAGCGGATGATGATCATATCAAACATCCACAAGCAGCAAGCGGTCTGCTAAACGTAACGGCCACCCGGGTATTGAGCGATCTGAAGATCGACGAGCAAGCCTGCTCACACTCCAGTGAATCCGACCAGTAACACTACCGTACAGTCCGGTCTGATCGTCTGATATGTCGCATATCTCGCCTAGGGGTGGTAAACGTCAGACCCCAATAGCTCAATAAGTCGTGTCGATATGAGGTCTATAACTGTTCGAGAAACTACTGGTAACACTTACCAGTAAATCTCAGCAACCCTGGCCAGGGATTTCCTGTTATAGCCAATCGAACACAGCGCAACATCAACCCCCATATACCGGGAGAGACGAATCCCCTCCTATCGCTCATTGCCTCCATGTGACTCGGGACTGTACCCAAAAACCACCGTTTTGCACGCCCTCTTGGACGTGGTAAGATGGAAATCAAAGCACAGTGGGAACCACACAAGACTCTATGACGATCTCGGGTCAACAGACTACTCTGTACCAGTGTCACCAGAGAACTGCCATCTGACGTGAGGTATAATACCATCTGGGAGTTCTCGGCGAGTCCGTCCAGTGTACCCAGTCTTAACTGAGCACCCGTATATCTCCTCTGATGTCAAACACCGATGGATATGGGATCATCCATCGCCCATCTGTATGGGTCGAGAAGGTATACGCTAGTCTACTCTGGTATATCGATGCCCCGTCTCGATACACCCTCGACTAGGGACTTTGAAGGATGTACTTATGGACTACCATGTCCCCACTAGTATGATCCGCATCATAGTCCAGGTAGTCAAGTACAGATCCTAAGGGCTTTACCAACATGTAACAGAGAGACAAACAGTATACACGTTAAGGTAAAGATCAACCAGATAGCATACTATCATGTCGAGCAAGAAAGTCTTCCCTATATATGTCCCAGCATCCACTACAATATACATCCCATGTACAGTAATGGCCTCTAGGGCATACATATAACTAACACAATCACCATTGATGAGGTAAGCTTTTCTTCACTTGAAGCAAGGAAGAAGAAGAAAGAAATATATGATAAGTTAATTAAAAACAATAGAAAAATCAAAACTTATCATAATGTTAACTAGAGTCAAGTGTAGAGAATGAATCATGGTTAGTGGGAATGGTTAGGGTTAAGGATGAGATAAGAATGGTTGACTTGATCAAAGTTTCATGAAGCTTCAACTAAACTCCAAATTAAGCCACCATTCTTTTCTCCTCTTTTCCAAAATGAATAAACAAATAAATAAATGAATAAATAAAGAAAATGAAACCCTAACCATTCTTTTAACCATGGTTTAATTCTTTGCACTTAACCAAGTAAACATGTATCATCAAACATGATACAAACATGTGCACAAAATCATATCGCATATTTAATGCGCACATCCGAGCGAGAAAATCCATTTAAAGTGAACCGATATTAGTTAATGCAAAGTAATATATCTAATATATAATTATGCATCAAATCATTAAATCAACACTTGATTTAACGATCCGGTCATATCGTATATAACCGACTAGTATGCAATGCATCGGTTTATCGAATCAACCCTTGATTCGATAACTAGGATATATCGCATATAACCTAATCGATACATTCATCGCGAGAATGAAATACGGTATCACATACACGCATTATTCTCGGTCCCGCACATATCTCATATGCGCTCCTATTTCGTTTCGCTTGAGCCAGGAAACCTCTGTGTAGGACTCTAAAGACTCGTCAATACGCCGGCAGCAGATGATGATCATATCAAGCATCCACAAGCCGCAAGCGGTCTGCTAAACATAACGGCCACCCGGGTATTGAGCGATCTGAAGATCGACGAGCAAGCCCGCTCACACTCCAGTGAATCCGACCAGTAACACTACCGTACAGTCCGGTCTGATCGTCTGATATGTCGCATATCTCGCCTAGGGGTGGTAAACGTCGGACCCCAATAGCTTGATAAGTCGTGTCGATATGAGGTCTATAACTGTTCGAGAAACTACTGGTAACACTTACCAGTAAATCTCAGCAACCCTGGCCAGGGATTTCCTGTTATAGCCAATCGAACACAGCGCAACATCAACCCCCTATACCGGGAGAGACGAATCCCCTCCTATCGCTCATTGCCTCCATGTGACTCGGGACTGTACCCAAAAACCACCGTTTTGCACGCCCTCTTGGACGTGGTAAGATGGAAATCAAAGCACAGTGGGAACCACACAAGACTCTATGACGATCTCGGGTCAACAGACTACTCTGTACCAGTGTCACCAGAGAACTGCCATCTAACGTGAGGTATAATACCATCTGGGAGTTCTCGGCGAGTCCGTCCAGTGTACCCAGTCTCTACTGAGCACCCGTATATAATCTCCGATGTCAAACACCGATGGATATGGGATCATCCATCGCCCATCTGTATGGGTCGAGAAGGTATACGCTAGTCTATTCTGGTATATCGATGCCCCGTCTCGATACACCCACGACTAGGGACTTTGAAGGATGTACTTATAGACTACCATGTCCCCACTAGTATGATCCGCATCATAGTCCAAGTAGTCAAGTACAGATCCTAAGGGCTTTACCAACATGTAACAGAGAGACAATCAGCATACACGTTAAGGTAAAGGGTAACCAGATAGCATACTATCATGTCGAGCAAGAAAGTCCTCCCTATATATGTCCCAGCATCCACTACAATATACATCCTATGTACAGTAATGGCCTCTAGGGCATACATATAACTAACAATAAGTCCTTAGATATTGTTTATATAACTCGATGGGGTTTTATGAAACATATTTTTAATATAGTTAAAAGTAAACCTAGAGGGTGATTAATTTTATTTAGGGTTTTCATGAGTATGGATTTTAAGTATTGTGGTATTTTAGTGATAATTACATAGCTTGAAAAGTTCATGGTATTTTACCGAAAAACTTGTATTTTCTGGTATCTTAATGGTATTTTATTGCCATTTGTTAATTTTTCATTTTTAAGAAAAATATAGATTTATTATATTTTGAAAATATGGATTTAAATTTTTTATATAATTATTAAAAAATAAATTTTATTTTATGTAAAAAAAAATCGTTTTTCTTAAAAGCCATATTTCAATCTTTTCAAGATCGAATGCTCCGTGAGGAGATCTGCATCTCACTCTACTATCCCCAGGATGTGCGATAATCCACACCATCCATCAGCGGGTCCTCTAAAGAGGGTTGTAGATAAATAATTGTAAAGGAAATGAAATATCGTTTAAAAAGAAACCCAGTTTTAAAGTAGATGGTATTTTATTGTAAGATTTTCTTCGTAACAAATATTCATACAAAAAAGGTATCGCTCTATGAAACAAGAGTGTATGTGAGGGGTAGGTCGTTACCCCGTAAAGTTTTTCCTAAAGGTATAGTTTAACAAAACACTAAAAGAAGTGATATCAAAGTTCATGGTATTTTAATGAAAAAGTTAAATTAAGGTTATTTTATATGATATTCTAAGTTGAAATTTATTCTAAACAATGGTATTTAGGGTTACAAGTATCGTGCAAGAATTTAGTTGAAAAATGTATAAGAAATAGAAAATTTCTAGGGTTTAGAAAATAGATATCGATATTAACTCCACTTACCGATATAAGTTTTAAAATTGGGTTTCAATGAAGAGGAAGAGAGATTGAGAGGGAGTTACAGTTTAGAAAGCTTAGGAAGAGGGTGAGAAAGGGAAGAGTGTCATCGTGGCGTTGCGGGAGCTCCGAAATTTGCTTCAATCTTCGCTAACTCCACTTTACTTCACTTTATACTAGAAATTTTTTTAGAGAGTTTTGGCTAGAATTTTCAGAATTGTGTTGAGCCAAAGTGGGGTGGTATTTATAGTGGATAATTAGGGTTTGGGAATTAAAAATGTGAATTAAAAGTATTAAAATTGTGTTAAATTATGAAATGAAGGGTCTCTATTTGATTGCAGGGTAATAAAACAGTGCAGAGGGGTTAGGGGTAGGTGAAGAGGTATGTATGCAAAGCCCGGAGCTCATTGGCCACCATCTGACCGTCAGCGCCGGCCCCAAGCCCAATTTCTTCGGTCGATCTCGAGGTAATTGCCTTGAGATTCGTGCCACTTGATCAACCCTCTGTTTACTTCATTTTCCATATATTTGATTTTTCTGATTTTTCATTTCCCGTGTATTGCGTGTGAAATCTTTTAGGCTTCAAAAAAGTTAAAAAGAAAAATCAGAAAAAAATAATTGTGTCTGATGGGAATCAAACAAAGAGGCTACGTCATAGCAGTGCAATGCTTTACCAGTAAGCTACAAGTTGTTTCTTGCTGTTATTTAACAAAAGTGACTTATAACTCCAACTCAGGCTGAAAACTCATTTTTTGTATATTAACAGAAAAATTTCCATACAAAAAATTTAGAGTTGTTACATTCTACCCTCCTTATAAAAATTTCATCCTCGAAATTTACAATTACATATGGACTAATTTTTAAAGAGCTGAGGGTATCTTACCCACATGTCTTCTTCTTGTTTCCATGTTGATTCTCCTGGCGAATCTTTTCTCCACATCACTCAGACCGAGTTTACTTCCTTGTTCCGTAATGTCTTCACTTTTCAGTCCAGGATCTCAATGGGTTGTTGTTCGCAAGTTAAGTCAGTTTGTACTAAGTCCTGAGTGATCAAGTATATGGCTGGGGTCGCTCACATATCGTTGAAGCTGGGATATGTGGAACACGTTGTGCACTCCTTCCAATGAGGGTGGTAGTGCCAAATAGTATGCCACTTCTCTAACTCGTTCGAGTATATCGAACGGTCCTATATATCTTGGACTGAGTTTACCCCTCTTTCCAAAATGGATCACTCCTCTTTTTGGAGTGATCTTTAGGAATACATTGTCTCCAGGTTGGAACTCCAGATGTTGGCGCTTTGCATCTGCCTAACGCTTCTGTCTGTCTTGGGCTATGCACATTCTTTCCCTGATCGTGCGAACCACATCCACAATTGCCACGATCATTTCTGGATCAAGAAGTTCACGGTCTCCAACGTCATCCCAATGTAGTGGTGAACGACATTTCTGTTTATAGAGTGCTGCGAATGGTGCTATTCCAATGCTTGCATGATAGCTGTTGTTGTATGAAAACTCCACAAGGTGTAGGTGATCTTCCCATGAACCTCCGAAGTCTAACATAGAATCTATTAGCATGTCCTCCAGAATCTGAATTGTTCGCTCGGACTAACCGTCTGTTTGTAAATGATAAGTCGTGCTGAAATTCAAACTTGTTCTTAGACTAGCTTGCATACTCTGCCAAAATTATGATCGGAATCTTATATCACGATCGGAGATGATGCAACAGGTACTCCATGTAATCCCACGATCTCCTGCATGAGTTCATGGGTATCAAATATAGTACATATTGAAGGGTTAAATCTTACTTTAGATTTATGTTTACCTTCATGTTTTCTTTGCTAAAGTCTCGTTGATTGGCCAGCTCGAAATGGAATAAAGTGACCCGAATCGGTGAGTCGATCCACAATAACCCATATTGCGTCATTACCCTTCGTGCTGCGAGGGAGGGCAGTCATGAAGTCCATGGTAATATGCTGCCATTTCCATTCTAGGATTGGTAACGGCTGAGTAGATCAGCAGTTCTGTGATGTTCAGCCTTTACTTGCTGACACACCAAACACTTGACTACGCTCCTTTCTATTTCGTGCTTTATTCCATACCACCAGTAGTGTTGTCGTAGATCCTTGTATATATTTATACCACCGGGGTGTACTGAGTAAGGTGAGCTGTGAATATTTTCATCAACTCTTCTCGAACAGGACCGTGCGGTACACATAATCGACTTCTATACCGCAATGATCCATTTTCATGGATGATGAAGTCAGTTCAAAGTCCACTTTCTACTTGTTATCGGATCTTTTATAGCTGGCATCATTTGCTTGAGCTGTCTTGATCTGATTGAAAACAGTGGACTGGACTTGTAATTCATCAAATAGGAAGCGTTACCTGGAAAAACTACTTCGATCTCCAATCCGTACATGCAATTATTGTTGTAGCTTCCACTGTGCGGTGAGTTTCATTACTAATAGCTGGCGACTAAGTGCATCAGGAACTACATTCACCTTCCCGGGATGATACTGTATGTTGATGTCGAAATCCGCCATGAGTTCTATCCATCTTCTCTGCTGCATGTTTAATTCTTTCTGAGTAAATACATACTTCAAATTCTTATGGTCAGTGTATATATTCACTCGTTCTCCCAGAAGATAGTGGTGCCAAATCTTAAGTGCGAAAATAACGGCTGCCAGCTCCAGATCATGTGTTAGATAGTTGCGCTCATGAACCTTCGGTTGTCTTGATGCAAAAGCTACAACTTTTCCATGCTGGTGTAGAGCACATCCTAATCCCTTACCGGACGCATCACAATGCACAACGAATGCTCCAGATTGATCCGGTATTAAAAAGATAGGAGCAGAAGTTAATCTTGACTTGAGTTCTACAAAAACTTTTTCACATGTTTCTGACCACACAAATGCTTCATCTTTACGTGTGAGCTTGGTCAGGGGTGCTGCAATCTTTGAGAAGCCTTCAATGAATCGTCGGTAGTATCCTGCTAATCCAAAAAACTTCGTATATCTTTCACCTTCTTTGGTGTCGGCCATTCGTTGACAGCTGACACCTTAAGTGGATCTACAGAGATTCTTTCACCTGAAATGGTATGTCCTTGAAATCCAACTTGATCTAGCTAAAATTCACACTTAATGTAGTTGGCGTAGAACTAATGTTGTCGCAATTTCTTTACGACAATCCGTAATTGCTCGGCGTACTCTTTCCGATTCTTTGAATACACCAGAATGTCGTCGATGAAGATGACAACGAACCTGTCTAAGTACTCTCAGAAAACATGGTTCATCAGGTTCATAAAGACGGCAGGTGTATTGGTCACTCTAAATGGCATTACAAGATATTCATAATGACCATACTGAGTCTTAAATGCCATTTTCGGAATGTCGGACTCTTTGACCTTCACCTGATGATAACCCAAACGAAGATCTAGCTTCGAAAATACACAAGACCCACTTAACTGATCAAACGGATCATCGATGCGCGGATGTGGATATTTGTTCGTAATCGTCACTTCATTCAGAGCTCGATAGTTTACACACATCCTGTACGAACCTTCTTTCTTCTTTACGAATAACACCGGAGATCCCCAACTTGAAGTGCTGGGTCGGATCCAACCTTTCTTTAGCAATTCGTCCAACTGAATGCGGATCTCCTTCAATCCTTCTGGACTTAACCAGTACGGAGCTTTGATTACAGGTTGCGCACCAGGTTGTAAGTCAATACTAAACTCAAGAGCGCGATCGGAAGGTAAACCTGACATATCTTCAAGGAACACATACTCGAACTCTCGAACTATTTCGGGCTTTTCTTCTTATGTCGGTAGCGAGAAAACTTATGCATTCTTCGGTTTAGCCCGGTATCTTTCTGGCTCCAAAGTTCTATCTCCACTTTTGAAGTAGAAGACTGGGTGATCTGGTATCTCAAATACTACCCTCCTTTAACGGCAGTCAATAGTAGTATAGACTACTCCCGGCCAATCCATTCGCAACACAACATCAAAATTTGTCATGTCCAGTAATTTGAAATTTCACGTAGAATTCTCGTACGCAAACTACAACTGGACACTGATCAAATCCCATAGTTTCCTTCAAGAATCCATTCCCGGAACTGACATTCCATCTTGAAATGAGTGGCTTCACGGGATTCGCATGCGTTCTCATGAATCGTTGCGATATGAAGCAGTGTGATGCTCCTGTGTCGAAAAGTGTGAGTGTAGGAAGGGTGGCTAGTAGTATAGTACCTAAGTTGTGTGAGGTTGGGTTTAGATATAGGAAAAATATAATGATATATAAGGATTGAAAAGTTTTGAAAGGATGGGCAAGTTACCAGTGAGGACTTGGCATGTGGCTTCGGCTTCCTCAATCGTCATTGTAAAAGCCTAATGCTGTGGTACGTTCCTTCTTGCCGGAGGCACATTCCTCTGTCCCTGGGGCACGTTTCTCTGCCCCTGGGGCACATTTCTTTATGCCTGATGGAATTGACGTTGAGGCTGTGCGGGAGGTCTACGTGGAGGTGGTGTAGGAAGAGCTAGTCGGGGTGCAGGAGCCTGAATGGCAGGTTGCTGTGGAGCTGTGATTGGGGATCTGGGTGCTGGTGCTGTGTTGAATTGGTATGAGTATGCTCATATGGAGTGAGTAGATACGTCACAAACCAAACACAGGCCATTTGCACTCCTACAGTTTTTCGCTAGATGTCCAGTTCTCTTGCTGTAAAAATAAAAGTCTGGACTAAACCGGTTAAATGTTCCTTCTGGTCTCTTGGGTGCAAAGGTCGGCCTAGAAAAGGCTCCTCCTGCCATTTGTGTGGCAAGACGTTTCACACCGGCAGTCTGCGGTCTGCCCTTCTTCTTCACAACTGCCTCATAGCGTCGAGCATCCGTTAAAGCAAGATCATGGGTTAGAAACTCCCCTGTTACGAGTGCGGCTTGGATTTCCGGGTCCAACCCTTGCTGAAATCATCGTGCCCGAATCTCAGCAGTAGGAATAAGGTGTGTCGCGAACCTGTTACGACCTTGTGTTAACAGTGTAATGGGTGAGATTAGGAAATTGAATTTGAGACAATATTTTACCCGCTGAGCATGGTAAACTCAGTATTGTAGTCATCCAAAGACTTGCTTCACATCGAGCTTTGTTGTAAGTGGATGAACTGCCGTTCCATGTGTAAGTCCACGGTAGCGCCCCGGCCGTCTAACAGACGCCAAATGCGGAACAAAAACTTTCAACGAAACTGGCGCTATCGTGTACCGTAACCCGGATCTGCCATTAAAGCTAAACTAACAAATTGCAAAGGGGTAGAAACGTTATACCGAATGATCCGAGTCCTTCGGTCTTCAACCATCATCCCACGCTTGTGCGGCTACTCCGATCTCCTGAATCTCCGTTCTTCTCGTCTGGATGGCACCACGTCGATGGATCTTTAAACGGGCTCCCGCCTCTGAACCGAGGCAACTCGATCGTCAAGTTTGCTAAAAGAGACGACCAAGATGAAGTAGAGAATGAGTAGAACACTTTGTCTCGTTACGTCCAAGGCTATGGACGAACGGTTATGGAAGTTGCCTTTTGGATCGATACGAAATGAGAAATGGAGTATATCAATTTCCATGAACCAAAATCCTTAATCTTTTCAAACAACAACCATCATTTTCTCTCAAGGAGGTGGCCGGCCATATAAAGAGGAAGCGGTAAGTGTAGGAGCAAAGGGGGGGTGACGACAACAACAAAGCTTATCATAACACCTAGTATGAATGCATTAATGAAAATAATGAATCACTTAACGTTGTCATCACAAGCATTAAATGATCATTAATGCACTAATCCACCTCACCATCCTAGTCACCATTCTAGAACCTTCTAGAAACATGACTCACCCTCATCAAGAAAAGATAAATCCGCATTTAACCGAATGTCAAAATACGGCTGATAGAAAACTGGAAACTGGCAACTTCCAAAAGTGATCCTGAAACGAATTTCAGTATAACCCCATAATGGTATAAACATACCTGCATTTGTATTACGACCGAATACAAATGCAACTAAGACAAAGATATTATATCTACACAGTATAATACTGGGTTCCGGCTTAAACCAAAGCCTACCAGTATTATCTGCCCGAAAAACGACACGTGCGAAAACGCACGTGCTTTTTTCGAACCTTGCCATATCACCATACGGCCTCTACAACGTTTCGCCCGAACTTTGGAAAGTGTCTGTGGGGGACTCTAATGACTCATCAACACACTGGCACTGGGTATAACCCCTAGCACGTCAGAGGTACAAGCTGCACGTAACGTTTTGCCTATGTATTGATTGGAAGGGAAGCTGACGAGTGAACTCATCTATAAACCCTACTGAGCCTGACAGTGACAATGTATATACAGTCCGGTCCATTCGTCTAAAGAGTATCGCATATCGAGTCTAGGGGGGTGGATAAAGTCAGACCCCTAATAACGCGATAAATCGTGTCGGCATGAAGCCCGTCACTACCTGAGAAATCACTGATCCAAATCAGTAATTCTTCACTACCTCGGCCGAGGATTCCTAGTGATGGCCACCCGTGCACTGTGCGACATCAACCCCCAATACCGGAAGAGACGAATCCCCGACGATCCGCTCACTTGCCTCCAATGTGGCTCGGGACTGTACCCAAAAAAGACCTGTTTGCGTGACTCCTTTGAGCCTTGGTAAGGTAGAAATCAAAGCACAGTGGGAACTCAAACGAGACAAATGATGACCTCAGGTCGATGAACTAACCTGTACACATGTCACCAGGGAATTGCTATCTGACGATATGTATAATACCAACTAGCAGATTCCCGGCGAGTCCTGTCCGGTGTACTCATAACCCAATGAGCACCTGTATACATCTTAGGTGATCAAACTGACACCAGTGGCTTGTGAGACCGGCCACTGCCCCTCGTCGGGGTCTCGACTGTATACACTAGTCTACTCTGGAGTATCAATGCCCTGTCTCGAAAACTCCCACGGCTAGGGACACTTTAAGGATGTGCTTATAGACCCCAGCTCCCACGTATATGGTCACCATCATACTGCTGGCTGTCAAGCAGAATCCTATGGGCTCTATCAACCATGCAATAGTGAACTAAAGCATATATACGACGATAAAGACATACCAGATAGCATACTATTATCTTGAGTAAGACTTTTATATCGGTATAGGTCCTGCCTCAATCATTGCAATCACGTACCTGCGATCCAATAATTGACTTTGAGGGCACTATCTCCAACAATCTCCCACTTGCACTCAAGGCTAATTATTGCGATGTCGCATACTCACAGCCCGTGTGATACTGAACATCCAACTCCTCTACTAATCAGTTTCACAAAACTAGTTTGTAAAATTCTTGTGTTCGAGAAATAGCCTCAGTGAGTCGATCCGCCCTGATGTTTTTTTCTATGTCTCTCTAAATCTTAAATTCGTGGAGAAAACCATCTCCCGAATCGAGTAATACCTGTCTTAGAATATGTCTGGATTTCTGATGGGACCTAGTTCATAAATGAACTCCAAATCCAAACTTCTTAGACTGTATTGATAACTGAATCTAATCAGTATCCAGCACCATGCTTCCCACAGTATCCTCTTGGACCAACTTTCCATAATACTATCCCTCGTCAGAGGGAAAACTATTACTCTGACAATCACTCTGTCATCTATGTCATATTGGAAGCCAGGAATGATAACCGTCTCCCGAAGGATGCTGCCGTCATCAAATCTATAGAACAAGCACTTATGTTCTAAAACCGCTTCCTTATATTTCTCCAGGATTGGATTAATATAAATTTATCGCATCTAGTGCAAAAACATCTGGTGTGGTACTTGACATCTCATGATTGATTTAATTGCCAAGGCAAGTGATCTGCCAATCATGCACTTCCCTATCTCCTTTAGTCTCTAAGACATCTTTAGAGAGGGTGACTCCATCACCTGCAGGTACACCACCATGCCAGGAGTCATCTATTCTAAAATACTATTAGAATATTGTCAAAGTACCCATATTGGGAAACTACCCAAATCCAGATCTAATACCATAGATCTAGAAACCAGAATGTCTGATATTATATCCATATCCTTGTGGAGAAACAACTGTGTGACGACCACAGTACAACCGATCGTAGTATAGGAATTTTATTTCCTACTCTGTGTATGTCATCCAAATACCAGGACATCACACCCTACTACCTTCTTAACAGATCCATCCCCTATTCTGATGAAGTCAAACCCATGACTGTCACATCAAAATTAGATGATCTTATCTCCGCTATATTTGCTCAAGTCTATAAATAGACATAAGCTACTTGCCCACTATGCTTCCGCTGCTCCCACTGACCACAACAACCCTCTGGCAGAATAATATACACGTGCACTTCTAAAGCTAGTTTAGAACGACGTTATACTTATTCTCTTGCCGGGTCTCATAGTCTGGAACAACAGTAGTGTCAAGTCTGGGTAAACAAGAACCTCTCTGTCACCGTCCTTGAGGCTACCTGAGTACCTTTCGGGTGTCTGAGGTTACCCACCATATCTGCGGAGTGGCTAATGGAATGTCAAACCTGATTTGAATATATAGATCCTATTAAATTCTCCGTAATCGTTTGCGGTTCTGGAATCACTTCCAGTTCTACCATACTCCCACTACTGTTTTCTGAAAAAATCCATTTTACTAAAACTGTGGCGAGTCAAGAACAATATCACTATTGATCTTCCAGATGGTAGAAATGTCAACCCTCGTCAAAGCCAGGGTCAACCCACAAACTGCCATTACAGAAACGTGCCTTGAGTTATCCAGTGTCTGGTTTTAAGCATAAGCTGGACAACTCCCCGTATCTTAACATCCTTAAGATATGAACCATTCTATATCTAATATAGAAACAGAGGCACTAATTTAATTGGAACCAGATTCAAATCATGCAGCTGTCTCCAGTGTATATCAACTTAATGGAAAGTGGCTACTCAGCATTACTCAACTTAGGAATCCAACCAATTATGAGTAACCTGAAAGAGAAACAAGTTTCTCAAAACCATTACTATCAACTGAATACCAATCACAAGAATCTACATCCTTAATCTCTTTGAAGAATCCCGATACTTGCGACACCTGGTTCTCTACTTTATTCTTATACCCACAACTTCTCAAAACTTAGACATTGTATTTAAGCGAAACACTTGTCTAAAAACTAGAGAAATAACAAGTAAACAGAACAGAGTATGAGGACCAACCCCTTTGTCCTAACGGACACTGGACAACATACAATACTCTGTATAAGTCCGCTGAGTTGAATAACTCAAAACCTGTGTATCGTAGGTTGAAAACTGTACCCAGGCGATTTCCTCAAATATCACCAATTATAACGAATTCCGATATAATGAGGATGATCACCTAATTCCCAATAACTTACTCCCACTCATCATCTGTAAAACCGTACATATATGAGAATGAAACCTGGTAAATACATACCCTGGAGTAAGTATCTAATCGGGAAAACAGTTTTCTTTTAACAATGCGCAATGAAACTGAAACATGAAAATGTTTCGTAGGGGTATTCTGGTATTCTTAGTAATGCCTCTTCCATAATCCTATTCATGACTACCACCGTATATTTCTTTGCTATCACTCCAAATCCCTTTATTTGGCTTTAGTCGTTACCTTCTGTACACCATCGTTAGGCTCAATGGTTTTCTTCCTTCCCTACCGTTCGGCACCAGCCTATGGTTTGGAAGAAGACTATCCATTAAGCATAATAGGTGTACTCTCCTAATCCAAGGAGTACTCGCAACTTGAGAGAAGGTGATGATAAAAGACTACTGAATAAAACCTTATTCTATTTCTTCCGAACTGGGAAAAAAGAAAAGGTGAAATAGGAGTGGCGATGAAGTACGCGTTTTGGTCGTGAATGATAACAGTCGCAATTTACTTTGCCCTCTTTCTAATCCCTTTTATTTTGTCTTTACATATTACCTTCTGCACACCCTACTTAGGCTAATTGGTTTTCTTCATTCTCTACTTTTCGGCACCTGCCTATGGTTTGGAAGAAGACTATCCAGTAAGCATAACAGGTGTACCCTCCTAAACTAAGGATCTCTCACAAACTGAGAGAAGGTGATCATAAAAGACAACTGAATAAACTAATTCTATTTCTCCTGAACCTGGATCCATCCTCGAAGAAGTCCCTTCGAGTTCGTATATAACCATACGATGGATCTATCCAATGGAAGTGGATATCCGTAGCAATACGGGGTGTTCTGAGAAATACAAAGTGTAAAAAGAAGAAGCGGCAATGACTTATGCAACTTGGACAATCCAAAAGTCAGTATTTTAAGAAGGTTCGGTCAACTTGGTCACTGAGTCAAAGTTTAGGGTCGGTCAAAGGTCGCTGCCAAAGAGAGAAAGAGAAAAGAAACACTCTGCGTGAATTCTTAACCTAGATCAGAATGGTTATCAATTTATTTAATCAGGAAACCTCCCACTGTTATCTTAAATTCTCCTCCAAACCAGAAAGAAGAAATAGTCGGGATCACCCGAAGAGTAAATCAACTCATCAGTGAGAATCGGGATCCAACTATCATCGCATGATAACTTGATGGAAGCTACTCAAGTTATCACACTCCAGAAGGTATGCGCATGCCTGGCAAGTTTGCTGTATGTTTGAAACTCCCGATATTGATTTTTGCCCCATGCTCTTATGATCGTGACTTTGGCCAACCCATCATAAGTCACATGCCAAGTTCTACCTGTCATTGTCCAGGTTAATTTGAACCCACCCGCACATGCCATTGACTTTGGCCAACAAGGAAGAACGACTGTCCCAAACCAACGCATCTATCTACACAACAGATGAATACCCAGCAACTACCAAACACTATGCCTTGACTTTGGCCAAACAAACATAGCTTGAATACTACTGAATACCTAAAAGAAATGACGGAGGGCTACGGCTGGTTTTTGGCGAAAAACCTTTAACGTAATGAACTTGATCTCGTTGAAGGAACCTGATAGCTTTTTATAAAATATAGTGACGAAAAACGTTTTGCTAAAGAGGTCACTCCCGGTTAAGGGATCTCGGCTCTTTCCTCGTGGAATGAGGTGCAGGATATTCCAACTGAATATCGCGATGCAAAGCAACTTGTAATTGACTATATTAAAGTTACTACCCTGACGTAAACTTCTGCTCAAGGGGTCACTCCCGGTGAATGGATCTCGGCCCTTGCCTCGTCGAATGAGGTGCGGGATATTCTGACTGAATATCACTATGCAAAACAAAAGGAAACATCTTTGTAATAACACCTTTTAAAAATTTGTTCCAACAACATCAAATATAGGTTTGTTTTATCCTTGCATTGATCAGAATCAATGCAGTCCCATCAATCAATCACACCAGAAAAGAACGAAAATAAAAATGTACGTATATGCCATCCGCATTCGCCACTGGGTCCCGTCATCACCCGTTAGGTTACTTAACTAATGACAGAGCGGGGGCTGGACTACCGCGGGTGTAAAACATATACAACATCTAATAGTATATATACCAATATACAATAATCGATCCAGGCGTGATAATATGCAACATTACAGAAAAGTAAAAAGCATCACAGAACAATACAGATAATCTGGGATCCCCGGGTTTCACAGAGCCGCTGCTGAAACCTGACGTTCCCCTGGTCGTGTGGATAGCCTGTGTAATGAAACCTAGACTCCTACGGGTGCGGCAAGTTACCCGCCAAAACCTGAAGCGAGGTAGTCCCCACAACATAGTGAATGGAACACCCGGCACTTCACGGAATCCGGTAAATTGAGCACCCCTCCTTGGGTCAACCTGTACCCACTACGAGTGCGGCGAATAGTCAGCCAATTCTAGAGTGAGGTCCCTCTGCCTCTCAAATCCATGAGATACGGACCCGTTGCCCTCCAGAACCCGGCTATCCGTGCATTCCTTCACGGGATAAAACTAGTACAGAAATTGAAAAATATACAACGGGTACATCGACCTCGACCCGGTCGTGTCCTAAAAGAATATTATACAAACAGGCAGTAACGGCAGTCCACATATTGGACGCTCGCCCCGCAATATCAAAAGTACAAATAAATCGAAACGGCACTATCATTGCATCCTGCTATCCACCACGACATATCCGCAACATCACAGCACAACACAGAACATCAACGCGAATGTCACGTTCGCAAACCCGTCTAAAAGAACTATAGCAATCAGACGCGGTTTACCAATTAAATGACATTCCCGGTCGGAGATATAATCTAAATACTTTAAACTAACAAATTTAAAATTTCGATCGACTAAATATCACGAAGTGGGCCCCAGGTACATCTGGTGTACAGTAGCAACATTTGGGCCAAAAAAACATATACCAAAAACCACATTTTCCCATGGTAAACTCACTGGAAAATTTGGGGCACTGTTCCCACAAAAGCGCGGCGGAACAGCGGCCAAACCATGATTTGGGCCGCGGTTCCGCGGCCGTTCTGTGGGATCAAGTGACCAAATTTCACCAGTTTTCGTAGAAAACCCTGCACAACTTTCTGTGATATGTAGAATTATTTTTGGAACCCTTTAAAAATCGACAGAAACTAGTGGCCTGAAAAATGTAGTTTTGCGAAATCTGTTCGATCGATGTTTTAAACGCGTTAGCACAAGTTAGTATAGCTTAATGGTGAGGCTCTGATACTACTGTAAGTCCATGGTAGCGCCCCGGCCGTCTAACAGACGCCAAATGCGGAACAAAAACTTTTAACGAAACTGGCGCTATCGTGTACCGTAACCCAGATCTTCCATTAAAGCTAAACTAACAAATTGCAAAGGGGTAGAAACGTTATACCGAATGATCCGAGTCCTTCGGTCTTCAACCATCATCCCACGCTTGTTGCGGCTACTCTGATCTCCTGAATCTCCGTTCTTCTCGTCTGGATGGCACCACGTCGACGGATCTTTAAACGTGCTCCCGCCTCTAAACCGAGGCAACTCGATCGTCAAGTTTGCTAAAAGAGACGACCAAGATGAAGTAGAGAATGAGTAGAACATTTTGTCTCGTTACGTCCAAGGCTATGGACGAACGGTTATGGAAGTTGCCTTTTGGATCGATACGAAATGAGAAATGGAGTATATCAATTTCCATGAACCAAAATCCTTAATCTTTTCAAACAACAACCATCATTTTCTCTCAAGGAGGTGGCCGGCCATATAAAGAGGAGGGGGTGAGTGTAGGAGCAATGGGGGGGTGACCACAACAACAAAGCTTATCATAACACCTAGTATGAATGCATTAATGAAAACAATGAATCACTTAACCTTGTCATCACAAGCATTAAATGACCATTAATGCGCTAATCCACCTCACCATCCTAGTCACCATTCTAGAATCTTCTAGAAACACGACCCACCCTCATCAAGAAAAGATAAATCCGCATTTAACCGAATGTCAAAATACGGCTGATAGAAAATTGGAAACTGGCAAATTCCAAAAGTGATCCTGAAACGAATTTCAGGATAACCCCATAATGGTATAAACATACCCGCATTTGTATTACGACCGAATACAAATGCAACTAAGACAAAGATATTATATCTACACAGTATAATACTGGGTTCCGGCTTAAACCAAAGCCTACCAGTATTATCTGCCCGAAAAACGACACGTGCGAAAACGCACGTGCTTTTTCCGAACCTTGCCATATCACCATACGGCCTCTACAACGTTTCGCCCGAACTTGGGAAAGTGTCTGTGGAGGACTCTAATGACTCATCAACACACTGGCACTGGGTATAACCCCTAGCACGTCAGAGGTACAAGCTGCACGTAACGTTTTGCCTATATATTGATTGGAAGGGAAGCTGACGAGCGAACTCATCTATAAACCCTACTAAGCCTGACAGTGACAATGTATATACAGTCCGGTCCATTCGTCTAAAGAGTATCGCATATCGAGTCTAGGGGGTGGATAAAGTCAGACCCCTAATAACGCGATAAATCGTGTCGGCATGAAGCCCATCACTACCTGAGAAATCACTGATCCAAATCAGTAATTCTCCACTACCTCGGCCGAGGATTCCTAGTGATGGCCACCCGTGCACTGTGCGACATCAACCTCCAATACCGGAAGAGACGAATCCCCGACGATCCGCTCACTTGCCTCCAATGTGGCTCGGGACTGTACCCAAAAAGGACCTGTTTGCACGACTCCTTTGAGCCGTGGTAGGGTAGAAATCAAAGCACAGTGGGAACTCACACGAGACAAATGACGACCTCAGGTCGATGAACTAACCTGTACACATGTCACCAGGGAATTGCTATCGGACGATATGTATAATACCAACTAGCAGATTCCCGGCGAGTCCTGTCCGGTGTACTCATAACCCAATGAGCACCTGTATACATCTTAGGTGATCAAACTGACACCAGTGGCTTGTGAGACCGGCCACCGCCCCTCGTCGGGGTCTTGACTGTATACACTAGACTACTCTGGAGTATCGATGCCCTGTCTCAAAAACTCCCACGACTAGGGACACTTTAAGGATGTGCTTATAGACCTCAGCTGTAACACCTTAGGTCGTGTTTAGGGGATAATTATATTTTAATAGATATTTTTTGGTAAAAAGTTTACCAAATTAAGTTTCTGATATTTTATTCTAATTAATGAATATTTTATTAGGATTTTTCTAGGCGCACACACACACTTGTGCATGTTAACTAGGGTTAAGAGATAGGGTTGAACCATGATTAACAAGCATGGTGGACTAACCATTCTTTTAAACCATTTTAAGTTTTGTATTAAGTTGTTTTGGGTTTTAAATTTTTATGGTTGTTCTCTTGTTTTTTTTTGTTTATTGAAATTCTTTTCTTTTGTTGACTTAGTGGGAGAGAGAGGGTATGGGCAATATGGCTTGAGCCATGCTCATTTAATGAGAGAGAGAGAGGTTGACTAGGGTGCCTCTTTTCTTTTCATATTATTCTCCTAACTCCCACACACACACACACTCAGCTGAGAGAGAGAGAGAGAGGCAGCAGCTGCAGAAGAATTACAGCAGCAGCAACTGGCAGCAACAACAGCAGCATCATCAACAGCATCAGCAGCAACATCAACAGCAGCCCCAGCAGTTGCAGCAGCACTCTCATCTCCTCCACCTCCTTTCTCCTTGCACCTAGGGTCTTGTAAGGTATAGAATCTGAGCCTAACTTCCTTGCTTGCTAAACTAGTGATTGTTAAGCTTAATTAGTGTTAAAAAGTGAGTTTTGTGCCTTTAAGTGATGAATTGTGTGGACTTATGGTTTAGTGATGTTAGTATTGGTTAACCTAGCCTAATTAGGTGTTATTAAGACCATGTAAACCTAGTTAAACCCCAGATTACAACAAAATACCATAGGATTTCAAATTGTGCGAATTTAGTGTTTTTAAGTGAACAAATTGGATTTCTGTGACCTGCTATAGGCCCGAGTGGTTCAGGTTGATATTGAGGAAACTGGAGCACCCTAGATATACCCTGACCACACCACCAGAGCCTGAGACCCCCACCCCATAGAGAGGCCGCCAATTTATTCATTCTGGCCGCAATTTGCGGCCAGATAGGGGAATTTTTGGGTGATGTTTGGATGGGTAGGAGTCTGTGGTGATTTCTAGGCCAGTGGTATGTTTAAATTTGTAAGTTGTTAGCCTGGGTAGAATCTGGGACGTTATGTCGTATTTTTAGTACGTTTGGTTCGCGCGATACGCGATAGGGTTTCATGATTCAGCGTATCGCGGCGTATCGGGGTTAGTTTTAGACGCGTGCACACGTTTAGCGTATCGTACACACGCGCGTTTAGTTCGCGACGCGAGCGTATCGTTTGACTTCGATATCACGTTTTGCAAGATAGTTGCTTATATATGGATTCTTGTGTAATTCCAGGTTCGCAGGCGGGTACGTCAGGCGAAGCTAAGAAAGGAAAGCAGGTGGTCGGGTAGGAGTAGCGCACGACCAGGTGAGTAGATTTAACATCTACGGGGAAATCGCCCGTATGGCGTTAAGCGTCAGGGCGAGTCAGGATATTAGATTGTAGATGTTCATATGGACTGTAGTAGCATACCTTATTGTTGCATATAGAAATGATAGCCTAGGACACTGCACTGTCACTAACGGTTCAAGTCGCACGAGCACGATTGTTATGCTACACTCACACCGTTAGTGATTGCCATGACACTCACATTATAGGATTGCTATAAATCATATATCATACTGATTCTACCCTATTGATGTTGTCATGATTTGCCGCATAACAGCATATGTTATATCCATATTTAGGCACATATGCATCACATACCCCTACTGGTACTAAGTGCACACATATATTAATATCTTCATATCTGCGCACATGCACACTGTATATTCATGCCAGTGCACACATATATTGATATCTTCATACCTGCGCACATGCACACTGCATATTCATGCCAGTGCATACATATATTGATATCTTCATACCTGCGCACATGCACACTGTATATTCATGCCAGTGCACACATATAGTGATATCTTCATACCTGCGCACATGCACACTGTATATTCATACTAGTGTACACATATATTGATATCTTCATACCTGCACACATGCATATTGTATATTCATGCCAGTGCACACATATATTGATATCTTCATACTTGCGCACATGCACACTGTATATTCATGCCAGTGCACACATATATTGATATCTTTATACCTGCGCACATGCACACTGTATATTCATACCAGTGCACATATATATTGATATCTTCATACTTGCACACATGCATATTGTATATTCATACCAGTGCACACATATATTGATATCTTTATACTTGCTTAGATACGCATTGAGATATGTTGTTTCTATGTTAATTCTGGATTTGGGAAACCGTGGATATTTCAAAGAGTATAGTTAATTATTTAAAAACCCAGTTTTCCTTGATATGATATTTCGGTGCGTCCACCATGTGTTTTCTCGGTACTAGAGTGATATATGTTAACCCGAATCGAGGAGATGGATGAGGCCGATTACGGGTACATGGTGGACCCGGTATGGTACCCCGGGGCGAGAACGGTTTCGCTGTGTAGTAGACGGTAAGCCTGGCAGAGGGACTACTACCTACCGGTGATTGGTTGGACCTGGCGGTTATCCGGAGGATACCGACCAGAGTCTATGGATGGATACGGGACGACTCGTACTGCCGGGGCCGAGGGCCGATACCGCAGACAGAGCCCGTGGGCTGATCCGGACTGACGGATGCCCTATACAGGAGGATTTTCGTGTCGATGCTTGGCACGAGTATTTCTTGATATTTTGGGTGGCGATGCTGGGCACTCACGGTTATATGTGATTTACAGGATTGGAGGACCGAGGAGGATGACGACGCCTGAGTAGTATTGGGATTTGGGTACATTGATGGGTACCGATTATACTTTCCACGATGACATTCCGTGTAGATGTTATATTTCCCATGCTCAGTATGTAGTAACTGATATCCCATCCTGTATCTATTATACCTGATATAGTACACATTGCTATACCTGATCATTGCATACCCTGTTCATTCTATATAGGGTTGTTAGATTGCATTGCTATACCTGATCGTTGCATACCCTGTTCATTCTATATAGGGTTGTTAGATTGCATTGTTATACCTGATCATTGCATACCCTGTTCATTCTATATAGGGTTGTTAGATTGCATTGCTATACCTGATCGTTGCATACCCTGTCATTCTATATAAGGTTGTTAGATTGCATTATTATACTTGCTCATCACATGGAGATGTTATTAGATCGCACTTGTTTCATGATTGAGCATCCAGTTCATCATATAGATGTTATCTGTTGATATAGGTTAGAGTATCATAGAGTGTGCATACTCGCGATTACCTTTATATGTTATCGTCTATTCACGAGTTGGCAACTCACCCCCGTTGTGCCACAGTGTTTGCAGGTTTCCCTTCGGAGTAGTCGCGGCAGGCTGCATTCTTACATCTTTTGACACAGATACCCCTACAGTTGGTGTACTAGCTCTTTTGCTGATAGGTGGGTTTTGTGCGGTATCTGGTTATCTTTCAGTTATGTACATTGTTGTATCTAGTACTCTCCATCTACCACTTATGTATTGACTTAGAGACCAGTTGTGAGGACGATGTATATTATTTTGTATTCTGGCGTCGAGCTCGTTGTGAGCCGACTTTACTTATGCAGTTCGTTCTATCTGTGATGTTTCCCACTTATTGCTCATTTTCTTCGCTACGGCGTCGTATATTGTTATCTTAGTAATTGGTTCTATTAATTGCTTAAATCACTCTATACTTTTACTGGTTTGATTTCTGGGTTTTCGGCTTACTTAGTCGCGTTACGCCTGTAGACGTTACGTGGTTAAGTGCCGGTCACGGGCCAAACTTCGGGTCGTGACAAAGTTGGTATCAGAGCATAGGTTTTACCTTCGGAGTGTAGGATGACCCTGGTATGATGGAGTAGGTAGCTGCAGCAGAGTGGCGTAGCGTGCGCATGTTCTGCGGCATACTCACGACAGGTACTCCGCCTAAGCGACCTTAGGACTTATTGATTGAATTTCCTTTATGAGCGTATATATCCTTGTGATTCGATTTTCGTATCCTTATCAAATCCTACCTTCTTTCCAGCCATTATGCCGCCAAGGACTACGAGGGTGCAGAGAGAGGCCGGGAGAGCCGAGGTTCGAGTTGATTTATCTGAGACGAGGATTGATCCGAGTAGTACCCATGTTGTACAAGGACAGATTGTTTCTCCTACGACAGATCAGATCGCCAGACTAGTGGCAGAGATGCAGATCTTGCGCCAGACGATGAGCTCATTGGTAGAGGTCGTTCGAGCGCAGCGACAGATGGTTGCCACCCCTGTTACCCAGTTGTTCCTTGCGATCATCATGCAGTATTCCGTCCCCTACATAGCACCGGTGGAGGCAGCCCCCGTTTACGAGACACGTCTTCCAGAGACCGTGAGAGTTCCGGAACAGTTGTGGAATCGTACTGGTGTACCAGCCCAGAGCAGCGGCTTAGGACGAGGACAGTCGTTTGGCTTCCATCCCCAGGCAGGACAGCGGGCAGCGCGTAGGTGTTTACGATGCGGGAGCCTTCAACACCTCATCAGGCAGTGTTCCTTCACAGCACGTCAGGGTTGTACTTTGAGACGTCGTGGACGCGGAGGGTTTGCACAGAGGGGTCAGGCTAGTAGAGGAGGAGTTCGATCAGTCGCAGATGAAGGACAGGCACAAGTTTTCGTTTCGACTCATCGGGATGCGCGGGCGTCCAATGCGGATCCTACAGGTACTCTTTCAGTATGTTCTTTTGTTGCACTCGTATGTTTACACACTTCGTGCCGAGTTTAGGACGAGAGTCGTGCTGGGTAGATTAGCCGTTGTTGTGTTACTTCCGTCAGCAATCCTTTTGTTGTGCAACACGTACTTCGGTCTTGTGCTGATCGGATAGGAGATAGAGATTTATCTGCTATTTTGATCCTCCTAGAGATGTTGGTTTTGGCGATGTCCTGGGCATGGACTGGTTAGCTACGTGTCAGGCGTTGTGGGCTACCGTTAGGAAACAGTTAGGTTTTGTTTTCCCGGGAAAGTCAGTTCTTGTTGTGCAGGTGGGTAGTGGTGCCGCCTCTTACAGCTTATGCCCAAATTTGTGAGCCGGACGGAGGTCCGCATATTTTTGGGGCTTAGTAGGTTTCTACTGCCGTTTCTTCTAGGATTGCTAGTGTAATGCTGCCCCGTTGACTAATTGACTGGAGTGGAGGTTTCTTTTCTGTAGACTGAGGCTTGTGTGCGGGGTTTTCACAGTTGAAGACTCGGTTAACAACTGCTTCAGCTCCTTCTTTGCATTTGGTTCGGGCGACTTTGTGGTTTAACTGTAATGTTTCTTGAGTAGGACTCGAACGTGTACTGAGGTGACACAATGGAGGTATCGCTTTTGCTTCCTTACATTGGAGGAAGTACGAGAAGGATATCCCACTCATGATCTGGAGATGGCCACGATGGTTTTGCATTGGAAATTAGAGACATCACTCGTCCGAGAGTCGTGTCAGATTTTTACGGACCACCAGAGTTAAAGGTACATCTTCCTGCGGTGGAATTTGATTGTTGTGATAGTCCTCCGCAGATTCACAATTCTTGTGCGATCGTTGAGTACAGCTTAAGTTTGTCTCTTTCGAGAGGACAGCTTGCTCATGTTCGCGCCCGACCACTTTCCTTAAATCGCTTTCGCGAGACACTGCCCGCCGACGCTCGTTCGTCAGGGATATTGGAGCCTATTCAGCTGGGTAATGATTTGGAATCCTTGACTTGTGACAAGGGTGTGCTAGGCTATATAGACACTTGTGTACCTAATATTATAGGGAAGAGACGAGGAATCCTAGGGCAGGCACATCGGTCAACTCTCTGTACTCATTCATGCCCCACCAACTGCTAACGTGACTTGTAAGGTAGTTACGGGTGGGCAGGGATAGAAAAAGAAGTCTTGGGATTCGTTTCAAGTGTCTGTCTTGTTGTGTGTTTGAGTTGGGCAACTGAGACCGGTTGGAGAGTTGCAACATTTAACCGTTCCGAAGAGGGAACGTGAGCAGATCTCCCCGAAATTCGTTATGGTGTCCACCCAGGAGTTTTCAGGACGTGACTCCATTCGGATGTTGTCATCCGGTGGTACTCAGTTTGCTCAGTTGTTATTGTTAAGTTGTGCGTGTGTAGAAATTGTTGTCGACAGTTGGGGATTGTCGTTTACCATCGATAGGGTTCTCCTTTGATAGCAGTTATCAGGAGACACTCCAATTGGTAACCTTTAGGATTAGAAGCTAGGTCATGTCGATCACCAGTCTGTTTTTCCTAACTCCGTGTTATAGGATTATTGGACCCCAGCTAATTTAGAAATTTCGGAAATGACCCGGTTGTTTTGGGTCAGGATGAGAATGGTCTATTGCGGATAGAGATCAGATGCTGACCAAGAGGGTCGCAGATTCGAATTCGCAATAGCAGATCATGTATTCCCACGGAGATTTCCGATAAATGACATGTTGAGTTTTAAAAAGCTTCCCAGGATAGTAAGTCTTTTAGGATCCCTAAGGCGAGTTGGTTCGTTGCCTTAACTTGGGCACTTCCACCCAGATTATCGAATATTCACCCCGTATTTCCTATGTCGACACTTTGCAATTACCTTCATGACCTTTCTCATTGGATTCAGCACCAGACCAATTAGTTCGAGTGTGATCCTTTGTTCACCCAACGGCCAGTCGTAATATTGGACCGGCAGGTGAAGAAGCTTCGATCGAAGGTCTTTCCATCAGTGAAGGTATTTTGGTGCATCCCAAACGTTAAGGAGATCACTTGGAAGGCTGAGGGCGAGATGCGGAAGAAGTTCCCTCATCTCTCTGAAGGTATGCGTAGCTTTGTATTTTTAAATTCGGGGACGAATTTTCTTTAAGGGGGGAAGATTGTAACACCTTAGGTCGTGTTTAGGGGATAATTATATTTTAATAGATATTTTTTGGTAAAAAGTTTACCAAATTAAGTTTCTGATATTTTATTCTAATTAATGAATATTTTATTAGGATTTTTCTAGGCGCACACACACTTGTGCATGTTAACTAGGGTTAAGAGATAGGGTTGAACCATGATTAACAAGCATGGTGGACTAACCATTCTTTTAAACCATTTTAAGTTTTGTATTAAGTTGTTTTGGGTTTTAAATTTGTATGGTTGTTCTCTTGTTTTTTTTGTTTATTGAAATTCTTTTCTTTTGTTGACTTAGTGGGAGAGAGAGGGTATGGGCAATATGGCTTGAGCCATGCTCATTTAATGAGAGAGAGAGAGGTTGACTAGGGTGCCTCTTCTCTTTTCTCATTATTCTCCCAACTCCCACACACACACACACTCAGCTGAGAGAGAGAGAGAGAGGCAGCAGCTGCAGAAGAAGCACAGCAGCAGCAACTGGCAGCAACAACAGCAGCATCATCAACAGCATCAGCAGCTGCAAGCAGTGGCAGCAGCAGCAACATCAACAGCAGCCCCAGCAGTTGCAGCAGCACTCTCATCTCCTCCACCTCCTTTCTCCTTGCACCTAGGGTCTTGTAAGGTATAGAATCTGAGCCTAACTTCCTTGCTTGCTAAACTAGTGATTGTTAAGCTTAATTAGTGTTAAAAAGTGAGTTTTGTGCCTTTAAGTGATGAATTGTGTGGACTTATGGTTTAGTGATGTTAGTATTGGTTAACCTAGCCTAATTAGGTGTTATTAAGACCATGTAAACCTAGTTAAACCCCAGATTACAACAAAATACCATAGGATTTCAAATTGTGCAAATTTAGTGTTTTTAAGTGAACAAATTGGATTTCTGTGACCTGCTATAGGCCCGAGTGGTTCAGGTTGAAATTGAGGAAACTGGAGCACCCTAGATATACCCTGACCACACCACCAGAGCCTGAGACCCCCACCCTATAGAGAGGTCGCCAATTTATTCATTCTGGCCGCAATTTGCGGCCAGATAGGGGAATTTTTGGGTGATGTTTGGATGGGTAGGAGTCTGTGGTGATTTCTAGGCCAGTGGTATGTTTAGATTTGTAAGTTGTTAGCCTGGGTAGAATCTGGGACGTTATGTCGTATTTTTAGTACGTTTGGTTCGCGCGATACGCGATAGGGTTTCATGATTCAGCGTATCGCGGCGTATCGGGGTTAGTTTTAGACGCGTGCACACGTTTAGCGTATCGTACACACGCGCGTTTAGTTCGCGACGCGAGCGTATCGTTTGACTTCGATATCACGTTTTGCGAGATAGTTGCTTTTATATGGATTCTTGTGTAATTCCAGGTTCGCAGGCGGGTACGTCAGGCGAAGCTAAGAAAGGAAAGCAGGTGGTCGGCTAGGAGTAGCGCACGACCAGGTGAGTAGATTTAACATCTACGGGGAAATAGCCCGTATGGCGTTAAGCGTCAGGGCGAGTCAGGATATTAGATTGTAGATGTTCATATGGACTGTAGTAGCATACCTTATTGTTGCATATAGAAATGATAGCCTAGGACACTGCACTGTCACTAACGGTACAAGTCGCACGAGCACGATTGTTATGCTACACTCACACCGTTAGTGATTGCCATGACACTCACATTATAGGATTGCTATAAATCATATATCATACTGATTCTACCCTATTGATGTTGTCATGATTTGCCGCATAACAGCATATGTTATATCCATATTTAGGCACATATGCATCACATACCCCTACTGGTACTAAGTGCACACATATATTGATATCTTCATACCTGCGCACATGCACACTGTATATTCATGCCAGTGCACACATATATTGATATCTTCATACCTGCGCACATGCACACTGTATATTCATGCCAGTGCATACATATATTGATATCTTCATACCTGCGCACATGCACACTGTATATTCATGCCAGTGCACACATATATTGATATCTTCATACCTGCGCAAATGCACACTGTCTATTCATACCAGTGCACACATATATTGATATCTTCATACCTGCACACATGCATATTGTATATTCATGCCAGTGCACACATATATTGATATCTTCATACCTGCGCACATGCACACTGTATATTCATGCCAGTGCACACATATATTGATATCTTCATACCTGTGCACATGCACACTGTATATTCATGCCAGTGCACACATATATTGATATCTTCATACCTGCGCACATGCACACTGTATATTCATACCAGTGCACACATATATTGATATCTTCATACCTGCACACATGCATATTGTATATTCATACCAGTGCACACATATATTGATATCTTTATACTTGCTTAGATACGCATTGAGATATGTTGTTTCTATGTTAATTCTGGATTTGGGAAACCGTGGATATTTCAAAGAGTATAGTTAATTATTTAAAAACCCGGTTTTCCTTGATATGATATTTCGGTGTGTCCACCATGTGTTTTCTCGGTACTAGAGTGATATATTTTAACCCGAATCGAGGAGATGGATGAGGCCGATTACGGGTACATGGTGGACCCGGTATGGTATCCCGGGACGAGAACGGTTTCGCTGTGTAGTAGACGGTGAGCCTGGCAGAGGGACTACTACCTACCGGTGATTGGTTGGACCTGGCGGTTATCCGGAGGATACCGACCAGAGTCTATGGATGGATACGGGACGACTCGTACTGCCGGGGCCGAGGGCCAATACCGCAGACAGAGCCCGTGGGCTGATCCGGACTGACGGATGCCCTATACAGGAGGATTTTCGTGTCGATGCTTGGCACGAGTATTTCTTGATATTTTGGGTGGCGATGCTGGGCACTCACGGTTATATGAGATTTACAGGATTGGAGGACCGAGGAGGATGACGACGCCTGAGTAGTATTGGGATTTGGGTACATTGATGGGTACCGATTATACTTTCCACGATGACATTCCGTGTAGATGTTATATTTCCCATGCTCAGTATGTAGTAACTGATATCCCATCCTGTATCTATTATACCTGATATAGTACACATTGCTATGCCTGATCATTGCATACCCTGTTCATTCTATATAGGGCTGTTAGATTGCATTGCTATACCTGATCGTTGCATACCCTGTTCATTCTATATAGGGTTGTTAGATTGCATTGCTATACCTGATCATTGCATACCCTGTTCATTCTATATAGGGTTGTTAGATTGCATTGCTATACCTGATCATTGCATACCCTGTCATTCTATATAAGGTTGTTAGATTGCATTATTATACTTGCTCATCACATGGAGATGTTATTAGATCGCACTTGTTGCATGATTGAGCATCCAGTTCATCATATAGATGTTATCTGTTGATATAGGTTAGAGTATCGTAGCGCGTGCATACTCGCGATTACCTTTATATGTTATCTTCTATTCACGAGTTGGCAACTCACCCCTGTTGTGCCACAGTGTTTGCAGGTTGCCCTTCGGAGTAGTCGCGGCAGGCTGCATTCTTACATCTTTTGACATAGATACCCCTACAGTTGGTGTACTAGCTCTTTTGCTGATAGGTGGGTTTTGTGCGGTATCTGGTTATCTTTCAGTTATGTACATTGTTGTATCTAGTACTCTCCATCTACCACTTATGTATTGACTTAGAGACCAGTTGTGAGGACGATGTATATTATTTTGTATTCTGGCGTCGAGCTCGTTGTGAGCCGACTTTACTTATGCAGTTCGTTCTATCTGTGATGCTTCCCACTTGTTGCTCATTTTCTTCGCTACGGCGTCATATATTGTTATCTTAGTAATTAGTTCTATTAATTGCTTAAATCACTCTATACTTTTACTGGTTTGATTTCTGGGTTTTCGGCTTACTTAGTCGCGTTACGCCTGTAGACGTTACGTGGTTAAGTGCCGGTCACGGGCCAAACTTCGGGTCGTGACACCAGCTCCCACGTATATGATCACCATCATACTGCTGGCTGTCAAGAAGAATCTTATGGGCTCTATCAACCATGTAATAGTGAACTAAAGCATATATACGATGATAAAGACAAACCAGATAGCATACTATCATCTTGAGTAAGACTGTTACATCGGTATAGGTCCTCCCTCAACCATTGCAATCATGTACCTGCGATCCAATAATTGACTTTGAGGGCACTATCTCCAACACCATGTCAAAACGGGCAGTCTCCGGGAAGTACTTCGCATTGAACAGATCACGAAATGTCTTCCACTCAATAGGTTAGGTGAGTCAGCTTTCCTCAGCCTTCCACCAGAGCCTGGCATTGTCAGTCAGTTGCAACATAGCAACTTGACACGACCCGGAAAAGGCATGTGACTGGCACTTGAATCATGTGAAGTCTATAGGACCCTACATAATTCAAGTAAGCCAAAAGACCAGAAATCTAAACTTTTTAGGGAAAATAGTGGAGGTGCAGTTTTGAGATAAAGATACACTGAAATCAAGTTTATTCTTATATATATAGATAAGTAATAAAATATGAAACACTATATTTGTATCTAACTTGAAAACCTTTTGTCATTAAAAATTTGGGCAGCATATCCTTTGAAATTTTTAACCCGAAAACGAATACAATTACTAATAATATGCATCCCTAAGTGGGAGCTAGCTCTTCGCCAATTGGCGGAAACAACTACGCAAGATATGAATATACAACACCGAAGGCGAGGATCAAAACTCAGAAAGAAATTCAAGAAAACAAGCATCATCAAGAAAACCAGAAAATAATAACATATACATGAGCGTGACTCTAAGGCCGAAAGAGTATACAATAATGATTCCAATTCTACTAAAAATATATAGTCTGGTTGATGGAGCTTTAACTAGATACAACTGAAATAAATACACAAATATATATTGGTGGTTATGATGCAATGTATCCCACCTATCAATGCAATTACCCTGAAGAAATGATGTGCCAGCAAACCACAACGGAACCTGTACGGCTAAACTTGCAAGAAACTGTAGCACAACGGTGGTGAGTTTCCAACTCGTGAGAAGAAGACATCACTGAGTAGAAACCGAATGTATGACGATATCCTAGGTCATACAGTACAATACAATAGAAATTGTAACACAATGACCTCGAGTAGCAGTAAAGGTAATAATATAAACATAAGTGTAAGATCAAGTACTCGTGTCCGTGTCATAAAATAACTACAAGTCATATGTATTAAGTTTGAATGCATCACTAAAATGGGTGTGCCCAGCATCGGCACGCAAAATCATCAGAAAATCTAAGTGTCCAGCATCGACACTCGAAAACATCATGAAAATCATGTACATCAGCGATACATCATCCTCATAAATCTTGGGCTTCGTCGGTCCAGATCGGCCCAAATCATCTAATCTCACGACTACGGTCGATATTCTCCGGATATCCACCGCGTCAAATATCACCGGTAGGTAGTGTTAGTGTATATGCCCTAGGGGCCATTATTGTATCATACTAGCATGTATATTACTTAATGGAAGCTTGGGATATTCACAGTTGTATTGAAAGTCTTGCTAAATATGGTAGTATGCTACTTAGTTTGTGTCTACTTTAATATGTGCATATGTTTCTTGTAACGTATCATTTATACATTTTAGTAGAGCCCATAGGATCTTTGCTTGATTACCAGCGTTGTGATGGCACTCACACTAGTGGGGGTTGGGTAGTCTATAAGAAACATCCTATACAGGTCCCTGGCCGTTGGATTATCGAGACAGAGCATCGATATTCCGGAGTAGACCAGTGTGTACGCTTCTCATCCCAGTTAGGGAGATGGTCTGTCCCACAGCCATCAGTACGTCGTACTGGAGATAGTATACAGGTGCTCGTTAGGTTATGGGTACACCAGACAGGACTCGCAGAGGAACTGTTGGTTGGTATTATACCCGTCGTCAGTTAACAGTTCCCAGGTGACATGATTATAGCATAGTCCGCAGACTTGACACTGCTACTTCGCCTCGAGTGTGTCCCACTGTTCTTAGCTTGCTTTCCTACCACGGCTCAAAGGATTCGTGCAAACAGGTAGCAGTTGGGTGCAGTCCCGAGCACTTGGAGGCAGTGGCGGTTAGACAGGATTCGCCTTTCCCGGTATTGGGAGTTGATATCGCGCTGTGTCAGAGAGCCATTACGCAAAGTCCCTGGCCAGGGCAAGCGAGATTTACTGGTAGGTTCCAGTAGTTTCTCAGGGTGTAATGGGCTACGCTCCGACACGACTTATACCGCTATTAGGGGACTGACGCTTGCTGCCCCCTAGGCTCGATATGTGATAGTCTTAGACGAACAGACCGGACTATACGGAGATTGTCACATCAGGCTCATTAGGAGTTCGGATGGGTTTCCTCATCGGCCTTCTTATCGACATCTACCTAGGGACCGTTACGTACAGCTAGTGCCGCTTGCGGTCTGTGGTTAAATCCACTGCTAGCGTAGTGTCGAGTCTTTAGAGTCCCACACAGAGGGTTTCCCTGCTCCAGGCGAAACGATATAGAGGTCGTATGGTTTTACGACAATGGTTCGGATGCGTGGGTGTGTTTACGCACGTACGGCGTTCGGACAGTTTTTGCTAGCCGGCTTTGGTTTAAGCCAGATTCTAGTATCGGGTTGTTGGATTTATGCAGTCTAAAGTTTTTCATGTTTTCACGGATTGGAAGGGCGTTCTCATAATTTTCCGGGAAGCTTCTAGAAGCATGGTGACTTGGGGGTTAAGGTGGCATAAGCATTTATTGCTTAATGACTCATTTGTGTGATTCATCCATGGTATTAAATGATGCATTAATTAGTGAATGAGTCATATGATGAATCACACAAGGTGAATGAATCAACCATGATGATTAATCATTTATATTATTTATTTGATAAATTGTTATGGTTGTTAAATTCAAATGAGCTCATTATTCATATTCATTCTTATCATCACCTTCTCTCTCCTCAAGCTCTCTCATTCTTGAAACCCTAACCCTAACCTCTCATGTTTTCAGATCAAGGGTTAGCTAGACTAATACATCCATAATCTCACTCTATATCCCCTAGGTATCTTAGATTATCACTTTGAGCAACCTAGTTATCTCAAGTTAGAGATCAAGCTTGGAGAAGGAGCTTTCGGGTGGATCGTCTTTGTCTCGAGGAGGCCGTTGAGGTGATGATGTTCTAAGGAGCCTACGAGGAGTGGAGGACAGAGATGAAGACCCGAAGGACATGTAACGCGAGGTATAACTTCGAATCCGAGTAGTTAAACCTCTCGTAGTTTGTTAGTAACGGTTTAGATACGATTCATGCGCTCAAGTCCGTGTTACGAAGCTTTGATAATCGTTTTTCATATATTCCGCCTCCCCGCAAGTTCGTGGGGTGCGTGACATGGACTTACAGTGGTATCAGGGCTAACTAAACCATTACTAGCTTGTTAGCAACTAATTAGAACTTCGATCGACGGAAAAACACGAAAACGAAACCCCGGAACCCTATCAGTTTCTGTTAATTTTAAACCTGTTGAAAAAAATATTTGATATGCCTTAAAATTCACAGCAGGGAATTATATGAATACTGGGAAAATACGAGCTCTTAACTTGGCAAGATGACCGCGGATCCGCGGCAAGATGGTGCTTTTGGCCGCGGATCCGCGGCGGAGTTAACTCCGAGTTGACTCGGATTTTCACAGAAATTCATATTTTTTGGTTTTTGGTTTTCCTGTATATTCTGTTTCTGCCCAGGTTACTTCTGTGCTGATTTGCTTTTGGTGGTAGACACGGATAAAGGTAGTCGATCGATATTCTAAATTAATTGCTAATCGGGTTTTTTATCTGTAATGTTTAATGTGTTCATAAACCTCCCCTAACTGCTAGTATGTCGGTTGGCAAGTGGTTGCACATTTTTGAAATGTTTACTGTTTGTGTATATAGACTTGATTGAAATGTTGTGATGATTAGTCAGGGTTTGAGATGTGTTTTATATTCATTCATTCGATATAATTGTAATATGATGTAATATTCTTTTGCGGGGCACATCCAGGTTGCGGTTGTAGCAACCGTTGTATTATTTCTTTTTACTGTTTTTGCTCCTAGGATAGACCTAAGGTGAGGTGCACAAACTACCGGGTACTTTGATGTGTTTAGTGGCCTACTCACGTTGTTGAGGGAGACCGCTTCACTTCGGGCACTTGGCGGGTAATTTGCCGTACCCGTAGGGGTCTAAGGTGAGGTAATGGCTATTCATCACAACTGTGTAATCCGTCTTTTCTTGCAGGCTCAAAGCAAACGCGGATTGCTAGTATATCCAATAAAGTTCATCTGTGATCTGGAATGCCTATTATTGCGTCTGACGAATGTACAATATCTATATATGATAGCTATTAGACGTCACTTATGTTTTACACCCGCGCTAGCCCATCCCCCGCTCTGTCGTTAGTTAAGTAACCTAACGGGTGATGACAGGACCCCGTGGCGAAGGTGGATGGTATAAGAGGACGTGGTATTTTCGTTGTTTTCTGCAATGATATGATAAATGATGGGACGCATTATTATAATGCAAAGAAAATAAACCAAAGTTAAGTCGTTGGAACAAATTTAAAAGAAACCACTCGGTTATTTTAAAAGATCAGATTTTTTAATTGCGGAGCTTTAACCACTCCTTTTAAAAAGTATCAGGTTCCTTCGATTAAATCAAGTACACTACGTTCACGGTTTTTCCAAAACCATTCGTAGCCCTCCGTCATTTCTTGTGGATGGTCTGTAGTATTTAAGCTATGTTTGTTGGCCTTCGTCAAGGCATAGTGTTTGGTAGCTGCTGGGTATTCATTTGTTGCATAGATAGATGTGTTTGTTTGGGACAGTCGTATTACCTTGTTAGCCTTCGTCAAGGGTATGTAGGGATGGATTCAAATTAACAAGATAATGATGGGCAGAACTTGACATGTGACTTATGATTTGTGGACCTTCGTCAAGGTCATAAGAACATGGGGCAAAAATCCACATCGGGAGTTTCTAAAGAAACTGAAACTTGCTAGTGTTGCATACCATTTGGAGTTTGATGAATGTTGGTAGGATTCCTTCAACATTATCATACGATGATATTTGGATCCCGATCCTACTGTGAGTATATACTACTTATCAGGAGATTCGTCACTTAACGATCAATGCTATAAACCAAGTAGGTGCCTAGAAAGGTGTCAGAGGGGCTACGCCCCCAGAGAAAAGAGGTTCTTTAATTAAGGAACTTTGCGAAAGCGTTGGAAAACCTCCCCGAAGTATCGACACTAGCCTGGCTGAACGGTTAAGCAAGTATTGTACGGTGAGAATAGTCCTGGCTAATTCTTCTTTTATGGTTTGAGGAAGGATTCGAGAAACAATGGGAGCCATCCTATTTAGATAAATTAAAAACCACTCTAAAATTGCAAGAGCATCATGTTAAAGTGTTTTCTTCTCTCTCTCTTATTTGCAGCAACCTTGTGACCACGACTAGGTTACATCTAGATAACAAATTGACTGAATCTGACTTATATGACCGGCAAAGGTCTGTCCAGATGTCCATTGCCTATGACAAGCTGGACCACCCTATTACTACTCAAGATCCCGCTGTCCCAGGTCTAGTTTCCACCGTCGCGGATATGGATATCCGTCAGACAAGGGAAAAGGATAAAACGAAAGCCAAGTGCCTCGTGTTAGCTTCAGTTGATGGTGTATATCAGAAGTAGCACGAGAAGATGGACTTAGTTTCCATCTTTCTCCATAATAAAGATTTATATGGAGAGCAATCTTATATCGCAAGATATGAGACCTCGACCAAATTAATTCAAGCGAGGTTGGCCGTCGGGTCATCTGTAGAGGACAACGTCCTTACAATGACTAGCTATATTGATGAGCTCCAGGACCTGGAGACCACGTTGGGAAACATGTCAGATACTGACTTGGTTCTTCAGTCTCTGCTTTCTACCCTGAAGGAAACCAAGGAAGTAGAAGGAAAGAGAAGGGAAAAAGTTTCGGGACTGGATATAGTAAAAGAGGGACGTTCCTATTGTTATGGGATTGAGCATTGGCAGAAGGATTGCAGGGCTTTGGAAGCCAGTACCCAGGATACAAAGCATGTTGTGGCTTCAACCTCAAGTGTGTTTGTAATTGAGAACTGTTTGTCAATTAACTCTACTTCCTAGGTACTAGATACCGGAGCAGGATCTCATATCTGTAATTCATTACATGCTTTGAGAAACCGTAAAGTTATAAAGGTAGGTGATTGGTCTCTCAGAGTTGCAAACGGAATGAGCGTGGACGCTGAATCCATGGGAGAATATCGCCTAGGTTTGACAAGTGGGAAGATATTGATTCTACGTAACTGTCTGTATGTACCTAGTATGACATGTAATATCATATCAGTATCCTCACTTTCGAGAGAGGGATATAATTTTACATTCGTAAGCGATGTAGTTCACATCCACCTAAATCAAGTTTTGATTGGGTCCGGTACATTAGATAACGGCATATACGTATTGAGTCAAGCTCAGGTTTTCAATGTCCAGAACACACTTAAAAGAAAGTCTCCGAAATTAAATCAGGCTTTCTTATGTCATTGTAGACTAGGTCACATTAATGAGAGAAGGTTGACTACGTTACATAGAGAAGGATATTTGAATCTGTTCGAATATCAATCTTATGCTACTTGTGAATCTTGTCTCATAGGAAATATGACAAAAACTCCGTTTACTGGACACGGAGTAAGAGCAAGCGAGCTCTTGGGACTCGTACACAGTGACGTGTGCGGTCCAATGTCTACACATGCGCGAGGAGGTTATTCCTCCTTCATTACTTTTACAGATGATTTATCTAGGTATGGACATGTCTTCTTGATGAAGCATAAATCCGAGGCCTTTCAGAAATTCCAGGAATACAAGAATGAAGTGGAAAACCAAACAGGAAAAAGTATCAAGACACTGAGATCTGATCGAGGTGGTGAATACTTAAGTGCCGAGTTCCTGGGTTACTTAAAAGAGAATGGAATTCTCTCTCAGCTTACTCCTCCATACACACCACAACACAAAGGTGTATCAGAAAGGAGGAATCGAACCCTATTGGATATGGTTCGTTCCATGATGAGTAAGGCTGAGTTACCGTGATCTTTCTGGGGTTATGCGCTAGAATCAGCTGCATATCTTTTGAACAAAGTTCCAACCAAAACTGTGCCTACCACACCATATCAGATGTGGAGTGGGAAGAAACCCTGTCTTCAGTACCTGAAGGCATGGGGATGTCCAGCTTTTGTAAAAAGGCAGCATGCGGACAAGCTCGAGGCATGCTCAGTACAATGTAAGTTTGTGGGATATCCAAAGAACTCCATAGGATATTGTTTCTATTACGCAGAGGAACAAAAGGTTTTTGTTTCTCGTCATGCCCACTTCTTAGAAGCTGAATTTTTAGAAAATCAGAAGAGTGGGAGCATAGTAGAATTGGAAGAAATTCCAGAACCACAAGCTGTTACTGAAAGTATAGTAGAACCAGAGGTTTCAGAAGAAAGGGACATCCCGACGCCACTCCGCAGGAGTAGTAGGCAGTCCCATCCACCCGAGAGATACTATAGTTTTCTCATAGACGGGGATAGAGAAGATTGCACTATTGACTATGATGAGCCTACTAGCTTCCAGCAAGCCATTCAGAGCGGCAACTCGGTAAAATGGCTGGATGCAATGCGGACCGAAATGGAGTCTATGTACACTAACAAAGTATGGACTTTGGACATTGCTCCAGATAGGGTAAAACCCGTAGGATGCAAATGGATCTTCAGAAAGAAGATTGGTGTAGATGGACAGGTTGAAACCTATAAGGCTAGACTTGTTGCAAAGGGTTTCCGTCAAAGGCCTGGTTTGGACTATGACAAAACCTTTTCTCCAGTGGCTATGCTTAAGTCCACTCGGGTCCTTCTTGCTATTGCTGCCTTCCACGATTATGAAATCTGCCAGATGGACGTAAAGACGACCTTTCTAAATGGTTATTTAGAAGAGAGCGTCTATATGGATCAGCCAGAGAGATTCATTCAGAGTGGGAGCAGCGGTAAAGTATGCAAGTTGCTTAAGTCCATTTATGGACTAAAGCAAGCATCGCGGAGTTGGAACATCTGTTTTGATGATGCTGTCAAAGAATTTGACTTTATCAAAAATCCAGATGAACCATGCATATACAGAAAGATTGTAGGGAAAGCTGTAATATTTCTCATCTTGTACGTGGATGGCATTCTCCTAATAGGAAATGATATTCCTATGTTACAGTCAGTCAAAAGATTCTTGTCACAGAAATTCTCCATGAAAGACCTGGGTGATGCCACCTGCATTCTGGGGATCCAGATCTGTCGTGATAGATCAAAGAGGATGTTGGGACTTTCAGAGTCCAGGTACATAGACACCATATTGAAAAGATTCAGTATGGAAGATTCTAAGCGCGGTAACCTACCGACTTGTCACGGAATCACCCTCTCCAAAGAGATGTCTCCCAAGACTGATTTGGAAAGGGATCGCATGTCGATTATACCCTACGCTTCAGCGGTAGGCTCTATAATGTATGCGATGTTATGTACCAGACCAGATGTAGCATACGCATTGAGCGTTGTAAGCCGGTATCAGGCAAACCCAGGGGAGAATCACTGGATAGCAGTGAAGAACATTCTCAAGTACCTGAGGAGGACTAAGGAGATGTTCTTGGTGTATGGCGGAAAAGACCTCCAGATCGAGGCCTTTGCCGACTCCGGCTTCCAGCGTGACAAAGATGACTCTAAGTCCATGTCGGGTTATGTCTTTACCCTCAATGGAGGGGCGGTCTGTTGGAAGAGTTCCAAGAAGGAGACCGTTGCTGACTCAACAATGGAAGCGGAGTACATAGCTGCTTGCGATGCCGCAAAAGAAGCTGTCTGGATGAAGAAGTTCCTCACAGAACTTCAGGTGGTTCCTATCAGTGTTGATCCAATATCTCTGTATTGTGACAACAACGGCGCTATAGCTTTAGCGAAGGAACCCAGGTCCCATCAGAAGTCCAGACACATCTTAAGGCGGTACCACCTGATCAGGGAGATCGTAGATTGCCGGGAGATCGAGATGAAAAGAGTAGAGACGGAGAATAACATTGGTGATCCATTCACAAAGGCCATTCCTCATACGCAGTTCGAGAGGCTATTCGAGATGATAGGTCTACGATATGCCAGCTCATGGCCCTAGTGCAAGTGGGAGATTGTTAGTGTATATGCCCTAGGGGCCATTATTGTATCATACTAGCATGTATATTACTTAATGAAACTTGGGATATTCACAATTGTATTGACAGTCTTGCTAAATATGGTAGTATGCTACTTGGTTTGTGTCTACTTAATATGTGCATATGTTTCTTGTAACGTATCATTTATACATATTAGTAGAGCCCATAGAATCTTTACTTGATTACCAGCATTGTGATGGCAGTCACACTAGTGGGGGCTGGGTAGTCTATAAGAAACATCCTATACAGGTCCCTGGCCGTTGGATTGTCGAGACTGGGCATCGATATTCCGGAGTAGACCAGTGTGTACGCTTCTCATCCCAGTTGTGGAGATGGTCTGTTCCACAGTCATCAGTACGTCGTACTGGAGATAGTATACATGTGCTCGTTAGGTTACGGGTACACCGGACAGGACTCGCAGAGGAACTGTTGGTTGGTATTATACCCGTCTTCAGTTAACAGTTCCCAGGTGATATAAGTATAGCATAGTCCTCAGACTTGACACTACTACTTCGCCTCGAGTGTGTCCCACTGTTCTTAGATTGCTGCCCTACCACGGCTCAAAGGAGTCATGCAAACAGGTAGCCGTTGGGTGCAGTCCCGAGCACTTAGAGGCAGTGGCGGTTAGACAGGATTCGCCTCTCCCGGTATTGGGCGTTGATATCGCGCTGTGTCAGAGAGCCATAACGCAAAGTTCCTTGCCAGGGCAAGCGAGATTTACTGGTAGGTTCCAGTAGTTTCTCAGGGTGTAATGGGCTATGCTCCGACACGACTTATACCGCTATTAGGGGACTGACGCTTGCCGCCCCCTAGGCTCGATATGCGATAGTCTTAGACGAACAGACCGGACTGTACGGAGATTGTCACATCAGGCTCAGTAGGAGTTCGGATGGGATTCCTCATCGGCCTTCTTATCGACATCTACCTGGGGACCGTTACGTACAGCTAGTGCCACTTGCGGTCTGTGGTTAAACCCACTGACAGCGTAGTGTCGAGTCTTTAGAGTCCCACACAGAGGGTTTACCTACTCCAGGCGAAACGATATAGAGGTCGTATGGTTTTACGACAAGGGTTCGGACGCGTGCATGTGTTTACGCACGTACGATGTTCGGACAGTTTTTTCTAGCCGTCTTTGGTTTAAGCCATATTCTAGTATCGGGTTATTGGATTTATACAGTCTAAAGTTTTTCTGTGTTTTCACGGATTGGAGGGGTGTTCTCATAATTTTTCGGGAAGCTTCTAAAAGCATGGTGACTTAGGGGTTAACGTTGCATAAGCATTTATTGCTTAATGACTTATTTGTGTGATTCATCCATAGTATTAAATGATGCATTAATTAGTTAATGAGTCATATGATGAATCACACAAGGTGAATGAATCAACCATGATGATTAATCAATTATATTATTTATTTGATAAATTGTTATGGTTGTTAAATTCAAATGAGCTCATTATTCATATTCATTCTTATCATCACCTTCTCTCTCCTCAAGCTCTCTCATTCTTGAAACCCTAACCCTAACCTCTCATGTGTTGAGATCAAGGGTTAGCTAGACTAATACATCAATAACCTCACTCTATATCCCCTAGGTAGCTTAGATTAGCAGTTTGAGCAACCTAGTTATCTCAAGTTAGAGATCAAGCTTGGAGAAGGAGCTTTCGGGTGGATCGTCTTTGACTCGAGGAGGCCGTTGAGGTGACGATGTTCTAAGGAGCCTACGAGGAGTGGAGGACAGCGATGAAGACCCGAAGGACATGTAACGTGAGGTATAACTTCGAATCCGAGTAGTTAAACCTCTCGTAGTTTGTTAGTAACGGTTTAGATACGATTCATGTGCTCAAGTCCGTGTTACGAAGCTTTGATAATCGTTTTTCATATATTCCGCCTCCCCGCAAGTTCGTGGAGTGCGTGACATGGACTTACAGGATGTGCTCCCTTATCGGGGTCAACGCCTTCTCAATACGTCCTTATTGTCCCGGGGTACCTCACCGGGTCCACCAGTACCCGCAGATGGTGCATCCCCCTCCTCGAATCGGGTATGTGTATAAAAGTGGCTCAAGAGCCGAGAAAACTCATGGTGGACGCCGCACACATCATATCACGAGAAAACTGCAATTTACATTTTAAAAACGATAATAAGTTTATAAAATTCCTTTCGGTTTTCCCAAATCAAGAAATCTCATGAATACTGAAATTTCCAAGAATCATAATATATGAATGTATGCGGTATCTAAGTAAGAAATGCAACATCTAAACTAGTATGTGAAATTATGTATACTAAACAATGCAATTAGCTACAAGCTTTCAGGTTATACAGGTGAAGTAACATTTTCTAATGTATACGTGACATGGCAATTACCGATGATGATGTGTGTGAGCCGGCAAGTAAGTGTACGTGCAACATGCATATCATCGGTAATGGTGTAGGTGTCCTAGCAGTCGATATCATAAAACTAATGAAAACACATGAATATATTTACAATGCAATGAGAACAGTATAATAAAAACAGAAAGTAAATATTTAAAGCAACAGCATAATATACTATATATCTATATACGAGCCATATAGTTATAGTATTTAAAATAGCAAGAATCATTATTTTTAGAAAGTAGGGCTACAGTGTTTTTGAGAAAAGATATGTTCTTTGAAAATCCGCAGCGTCCCACAGATTATCTTTTGAAAATTCATACGATTCGTTAGTTTTGAAAATAGGCATGACTCGAACTATACTCTAACATCTACTTAATAATTTACGAAACTAACTAAAAGCTAAACTAAAACCTGGGTCAAAGTAGTGGTAGACTATACGTATCCGAGTCGATATATCTAGTAGTCGGTAATCCGGCCTCATAGCATCACGTACAGTATAACACATCGTACGGCAATCTCGAGTCAAGAGTGCGGATCAATCATCATATATAGCTCGTACGGTAATATCCATCGTATGGCATCTTCAAAATCGAGGGTACGGGTCAAATATCATATATATATCATCATTCGTATGGTATCATTCATCGTACTATATCAATATCACGGGTACGGATCTAAGGTCTTATACAATTTATTATATCATCGAGTTACATGATATCGCATGTTTGCATATATATCGCCCAACGATCCGTTATATATCATATAATATTCGGCATCTCAACTCAATCATATATCACAACCTCACGGCATCATGTCCGATCATATCGATTCATGTCTATAAGCATATCATATCCTCATCTTGCACGTGTGTGTGAGTGCGTGTGTGCGTGCGTGCGTGTGTGTGTGTGTGTATATCAACGCATCAGTGTATATGTCTATATATATATATATACACACCCATATCATATCATTGGTGTGAGTGTGCGTATGTGTGTGCGTGCGACAAAATAAACTAACGGGTCTCGACTATAGAAACTAGACTAAGGATAAGTACTTCCTACAAGTATGCCTATTCTAACTTAGAGTCTTCTAGAGCCCTACTTGCTAAGTATCCGTACCTAACATTGACACACATATATAATAATAATATACGCATCCTAATCTATGAATTGCGGGGGTTCTAAACGCCATCCACCCGACTTTCCCCGTAGATATACATCTACTCACCTCGATCCTCGCTTGCCGATGTCGATGACTCCTTGCTCTCCTTCTTCGTCCTGAAGTCCTTGCAAAGGTATCTTCATTTCAAATACGTCGTATCGTAATCAAGAATCAACACGAGAAAACCGAAATGGCATACGAAGTGCACATAGGTTAGAACCTACGGCCGACGCATGCAAGACTAGCTACACAAATCCTCGATGTTGACGTACAAACGTCAAACCACTGAGTCAAAATAGAAATACCAAAATCCAAGTCTTAAAATGTAGCAAAACCAAAACAACAATTCAAGAAAACACCTCCAGATTTTGCCTCGAGTGAAATTAGCCAATTTTGCATATGTGAAGGGTCTAATTAGAGGGTATAGAAGCCATGGACCAAGCACGAAGTCAAAACCTCATGTCAAGGTCGCAAATTGCGGCAAGAATGGAGTTTTTAGAGGCCAGGTAGTGAGGTTAGGGTCTCAGGTTTCTAGGGTAGCTTCTAGGTTCCCTGCACGACTCTCTGTAATCGTTAAATAATTTTTAGTGTCCCCGGGTTATAGCAGATCTCTAATTCTCATCACGGTTTCCATAAAAACCGACATCGGAGATTTCCAAGTTTATGGTTTGGGGCTTAAGTCTCATGTTTAGTCCAGGATTTGACACTAAATGGGTTGTGGTTACCACTTACACCTCAATTACTCTTTCAAGATCCAATGAAACCTTAAGCCTCCTCTTGGAATTTCCAAACATCACCAAACCCCACTAAAAAGCTCCAAACTACACTAGAAAATAAGAAACACTAGAAATTTAATTAGAAGTTTAGAATTATACCTCATTTAGAAACTCAAGAATTTTCTTGAGTTGCTCAAAGTCTTCAAAATTCCCACTTGATCCATCCAACATGTTGTAGTGAGCTTGTGATCAAATTTTATGAAAGGGGAATAGTGTTTTTATGATGATTTGGGGTTGTTTGAGGGGGGTAGAGAGGAGGTGATGGAGGATAAATGAGGAGGATAAGAACAAATGAAGAGGAGGAATGAGGAGATGAAGGAATAAAAGAATGGATCATGACCTAGAACCTTCTCACTCTCTCTCATTCTAGCCATGCTCACATGTCCCTACCCCACTTAATGAAATTCTTTTCCTTTAACCAAAACCTTATTATAACCAAAAACCTATTTTAAAGAGAACAAAGATGCCATGGTTCATAGAATGTAAAAATGTGTTTTGAAACATGACATGGTGCATGTCATATGCATAACCTAGCTTAATGCATAACTAGTAGATATTAATCAAGTTTAGCAATATACTTGTATATAATTAATTGTATTAAAATTTATAAAATGTCTATATCATATAAATTCTTTCAAAATCAATATTTGATATAAATTTCCAAATATTCTCCAAACTATCGATATATAATTATACCCTTTCATTAAAACTAATTCTCATATTTAATAATATTCATGAAATTTATTATTTAAATTATTTAAATTCCCAAAAATAATATTTTATTTTCTGAAATGTTACAATTTCCCCCCTTAAATAAATTCGGTTCTCGAATTTAAATTTAAAACTCCCCCAAATATTAAAACATTTCAGTAATATGATCAAGTCGTCGGGGCTCCGAAATCATGAATACTTAAAATATATCATAGCGCAATGCATGCACAATGAAAACAAGTGTAAAACTCAAAATCGCATCACGCAATCATCGGAGTTATGGCGAAATACAAATGTCAAAATCCAATATGAAAACCAGCACGATATACTCAAAACTATAATAGTATATAATACGCATTGTTGTAAAATTGTCAAAACATCCAAATAGAAATGTATGTAAAATTTTATTTCAAATCGCCGTGCGAAGCGCGTATCACGGCACAAGTAGCAGACGTTCATTATAAGGAAAATAGCTATATATATCCTTTGTTTAACATATGCGTTCCGCCTTTTGAAAATTATTTAGAAGGGTTCCTTCGTAAAGTTTCGCGTCATCATGGACTCGTAAGAAAATATTGAGAGTATAGCTCCTTTTTTTTGGAAATCCCCTCGGCAATTATCGATGCATGCAAAATACGCAAGTATTGTCCTCAGACCAGTCCTGTTCGGTTATTAAACCGGATAGTATATATACCATAAAAAACATGAAACTAGAAATGAAATTGATCTCAAATAAAGTATACAAAATGCCACGTGCGTCTGGTGCGCACGGAAATCGAAATCAATTACAGGTGCCACAAATTTGCACAGAATTAAAAACCAAGTGCAGCGGGTGTGCACAAAAACACATGTCAAGCGCAACGGGTGTGCACGACAAAAACATCAGGTGCATCCGATATGCACGAAAAATCTAGATTTAGTGCATCTGATGTGCACAAAATCGCATCTAGTGCACCAAGTGTATACAAAATCCCAATCAAGTGCACTATATGCACGAAAACATAAGTCCGGCGCACTAGGGTGCATGAAAACAATATTGAATATCAAAGTCAAAATCAACGGTATACGACACACACCAAATCAAATAAAATATACCGCGGTATATAAACTCACAACTACGTGCATCAGCGTGCATGAAACCAAATCAAAGCATTGAAAGTGCATGAAAATATGTATGAAATCAAATCATATGTATACCATATGTATGAAATAAAATCAAATATATCGAACGGTATAAAATCGAAATCGAGTGCAATGAATATACACAAAACAAAAATCAGCATAACTGATATGTATAGCAATACGAATCATGTGCCCCTGTGGTGCACATAGAATTATCAATCATAAAACAAATCGTCATAAAACCGAAATCAAACGAGAAAAATGTGAATCTCTAAATCGCCAAGACGCAATATAATAACAGTCGTTGAGGTGCCCTTCCTTCAAGGTCGAAAGGTGCCTGGCAGAGTAAGAATATCTACCTGCCTCTTGCCCACGGTCTGGCGTCCTCTGCTGTTAGATCCTTGTTTCCCCTTGTGGATTATCAGTTACACGACTCCTCGTCTTGACAGCCTGATTCGGAGTAATGACGGAAACAGTTTCGTTCTGGCGCTTCTCTGAAGATCTCTTGACCAATTAACATGGTCACTCGTAACGTGTCATGTCAATGATGGCAGTCTCTGGCCTACTGAGTGTGAATGATACATTCGATCCTGGGTCCATGTCTTATCGTGTAGTATTCCAGAAAGATCCTATCAGGGTCTCTTTCCTAATCTTGTCTCTGCCGGACTGCCCGGAAGTTGGCATTCTTTACTCAATCCATTTCTTGTTCTGGAACAGCTGCATTTTCATCATAACTTTTCTCTGGAATTAGGGCCGCACTCAACTCCTCTGCATGTGTATAAAATCTTTGATGTTGATGGAATGGAACGTCATCTCGTCAAGTTCTCATATGAACCTCTTACTTCGCTTCCCTTCAGTATGGACCAATTTGGAAGCATTTCTTCGTAGCCGTGTGAACGGCGCTCCAATTGGCCATAGTCATATCAAGAGTCTCTTTTGAAGCTACAAACTCGGTATCCCCAATATCTTGTAAATGGCATCTGGCCACTTACGCCCTCGGAAACTTGTCCAAGTCGTCGGAGGAATACACTTCTTTCGTCCATTATTGATTCACTCACAACACATCTGGGTAAGGTCCTACTATCCACAGCTGGTCAACTTATTAATCTTACACCGGAGCATCCAATGAACAATGTCCTTTCTTGATCGACTCACAGCATGTCTGTGTAAGGGCTTCTTCTAGATGATGTTAATCTATTGATGACCTCGCATCGAAGCATTTAAACGAACAAACTGTCCTAGTCATTTATCCAAGGGTGACTAGCGATCTTTTATTACATCTCAACGTGTAAACTCCTGCCGCATTAGCTTCTGATGCTTGGGGGAGATATCTTATCAAATTCAGCAATAGCTGGCTCATTTGTTCTCATGGTAGACAATGCCTCTATCATCTAGAGTAGACGGTACCTTAATAGTCGTCGCAAACTGACTGGCTTCTAGCAATGTCCCGGTCATTTGGTGCAGATCTGATCGTTCACGTCAACGAGAAAATTTAGTAAAGTCAACACATCAAAACGCTCGTGTCAATGGAAAACATCTTGGTCAGTCCTCTTCCATGACGAGCTCTCTCTGACCGCATTTCTAACCGCAACTCTCTCTGCTCGTGTAGTCATGGTAACGGAAACCACGATCAAACATCGATGATAGATCATAGGAACGAATAGAATACGGTGCATAAGAAATGTACATCCTAAGGCTTCTTAAGCAGAGTAGCGTATCGTAAGTATGCCGCGGAATATACACACGGTACGTCACTCTACTTAAGTCACCTACTCCATCAACCATGGTCAACCTACGTGACGAAAGTTCGGGTCTAATACCCCCTCGGCCAAGTCTATGTTCCGTAAGGTCAAGCCTAGGTTCCGAATATATATATATATATATATATATATATATATACATACACACACACGTCCTAGACTCCGCATAGTCAAACCTAGACTCGAACCAAGGTTAAACCTAACGCCCTGATACCAATTTTGACACGACCCGGAAAAGACACGTGACTGGCACTTGAATCATGTGAAGTGTATAGGACCCCACCTAATTCAAGTAAGCCAAAAGACCAGAAATCTAAACCTTTTACAGAAAATAGTGGAGGTACAGTTTTGAGATAAAGGTACACTGAAATCAAGTTTATTCTTATATATACAGATAAGTAATAATATATGAAACACTATATTTGTATCCAACTTGAAAACCTTTTGTCATTAAAAATTTGGGCAGCATCTCCTCTATAATTTTTAACCCGAAAATGAATACAATTACTAATAATATGTATCCCCAAGCAGGAGCTAGCTCTTCGCCAATTGGTAGAAATAACTACGTAAGATATGAATATACAATGCCGAAGGCGAGGATCAAAACATAGAAAGAAATTAAAGAAAACAGGCATCATCATGAAAACCAGAAAATAATAACATATACATGAGCGTGACTCTAAGCCCGAAAGAATATACAATATTCATTCTAAGTTTACTAAAAATACATAGTCTGGTTGATGGAGTTTTAACTAGATACAACTGAAATAAATACACAAATATAAATTGGTGGTCATGATGCAATGTATCCTACCTATCAATGCAACCACCCTGAAGAAATGATGTGCCAGCAAACCACAACGGAACCTGTATGACCAAATCTGTAAGAAACTGTGGCACAACGGGGGTGAGTTGCCAACTCGTGAGTAGAAAACATTACTGAGTAGAAATCGAATGTATGGCGATATCTTAGGTCATACAGTAAAATAAATAGAAATAGTAACACAATGACCTCGAGTAGCAGTAAAGGTAATAATATAAACATAAGTGTATGGTTAAGTACTCATGTCCGTGTCATAAAATAACTACAAGTCATATGTATTAAGTATGAATGCATCACTAAAATGGGTGTGCCCAGCATCGGCACGCAAAATCATCAGAAAATCTGTGTGCCCAGCATCGACACTCGAAAACATCATGAAAATCGTGTCCATCAGTAACACATCATCCTCATAAATCTCGGGCTCCGTCGGTCCGGATAGGCCTAAATCTTCTGATCTCATGACTACGGTCGGTATCCTCCGGATATCCGCCGCGTCAAATATCACTAGTAGGTAGTGCTCCCCTGCCGGGCTCAACGCCTTCTCAATACATCCATATTGTCCCGGTGTACTTCACTGGGTCTATAATTACCCGCAGACGGTGCATCCCCCTCCTCGAATCGGATATGTGTACATACGTGGCTCAAGAACCGAGAAAACTCATGGTGGACGCCACACACATCATATCAAGAGAAAACCGCAATTTACATTTTAAAAATGATAATTAGTTCATAAAATTCCTTGCGGTTTTCCCCAAATCCAGAAATCTCATGAATACTGAAATCACCAAGAAGAATCACAATATATGAATGCATACGGTATCTAAGTAAGAAATGCAATATCTAAACTAGTATGTGAAATCGTGTATACTAAACAATGCAATTAGCTACAAGCTTTCAGGTTATACAGGTGAAGTTGTAGGGTTGCTAGGCACACGCACAAGGGTCTACGAGGCATCAACCATGCCCGATTTAAAATTTAGCCGTGCCGAACAACCAGAAGCCGGATCTTTAAACTAGAGTTTATGTGAAAACAAGCATGTTAAACACTTTAACACTAAGTGAGAGGCATTACAAACTTTGTAGATCCAGTCCTTCACTTCTTAAGCTCCGTGTTGAGGTCCCTTTGCTGCGATCATCGTGTTCCGGACTCTTGAGAGGCTCCACGAAGAGAAAGATGCAGTCTTGCTTCCGATCTTCGATAACATAGATGATGTACCTTGAAGTTTCATTAACACAAGCTAACACTCACTAAATGAAGTGAACACCCCCATCTAAAGGGCAAAGGTAGATGAGGATGATGAAGTAGGATTTTTGCTTTCATTTGTTTTCTTATTCTCACTCATTTTTCATCACAAAACTAAAGCAAGAAAGCTTTTCATGAAGAACTCAAGCAAGAAGAAGATGAATGACTAATAGAATCCTTTTGTGATGAATAATGTAAAGAAGATAATGATGAATAATGCAACCATGGTTGCTAAACCTTTGTAGAGAATTAACCAAGGGCTAGGGTTTAGGTTGGGTTAAAGCATGAGTCATTTGAAAATATCTTGCACAAAACAAAAAGAAACCTTTTAGAATCATCAAGAAGGAACTAACCCAAAACAAACCCTAACCTTATTTAATTTCCACTAAACATGTTGCATTAGTTATCATATCATGTTACAATATTATATATCACATATATAATATTTATCGTAACAATATAAAATAATACAATTAACATATATATATCAATGTATTACCCGAGTGAGAAGAAAAATCTTTTAGCGAGCTAATATTAGTTAATGTAATTTAATATATCATATATATTATTGTCACGACCCGAAGGAGCACGTGACTGGCCCATGAACCATATGAAGTCTATAGGACTCCATCTGATCCAAGTAAGCCAAAGCCCAGAAATCTAAAACCATTTTAAGAGTAAGTAAGGAAAACTGGTTTAAATAAGTGAAGAAAAACATGTTTGAAGTCAAGGTTTTTAAATAACTAAGCCGAATATGCATTTTAAAATGTAAAGTCTTTTCTAAAAATTTCGACAGAGTTTCTTTTGTAAATACTGACCCCGAACGGGGTACAACAAGAATAATATATATGAAATGATAAAAGGCATCCCCAAGGGGGAGCTAACTCTTCGTCAATCGACGGTCACAACCACGCAAGCAATAATAATATTCAACGCCAAAGGGCGAGGATCAAAACCCAAAAAGAAACTCAAAACAGCCAGAAAACCATAATACTACAAGCGCGACTCTAAGGTCGAAATAATACATCACTGTCTCTCAGTTTGAAACAATATACAAGTTTTGGTTGATGGAATGACTAGATACAACTGAAAGTATACGTACAAGGGTGGTTCTGATGCAAAAGAACCCATCTACCAACGCAAGTCACCCATATGGAAGTAGTGTGCCAGAAATGCTGCTAAGGAATCTGTACGGCAAACACCTGCAAGAACTGTGGCACAACGGGGTGAGTTGTCAGCTCGTGAATAGAAAATATCTACATGCAGAAATCGAATGTATGACCCATCTTAGGTCAATATGATCGGATATATATATATATATATAAACCTCAATATGAATAAGTCTGCAGTATGCTAAACTGGCAATGTAATCTCTATACATGAGTGTAGTGCCAAGTGCTCGTGCCAGTGCCTCAGGTAATAGCATATCATAAATGTGAGGTATGATCAATGTAATCAATCTGCATGTACGTGGATCCCGTCCACTCGTCATCCAATGACAAAAACCATCATGCATGTAAATATCATCTGCATATGCATGGAAATATGAGGATATAAACCAACTGTGTCTCTCGCGACACGTCAAAATCATGGAACCGAAGTGTCCAGCATCGACACTCGAAAACATCATGAAAACTGTGCCCAGCATCGGCATGTAAATCCTCATATAACGGGCTCCGCCAGTCCGGACCAGCCCACGGGTTCCATCTGCAGAATCGGCCCTCGGCCCCAGCAGTACGCCCATATCCATCTATCGACTCTGGTCGGTATCCTCCGGATAACCGCCAGGTCCAACCAATCACCGGTAGTTAGTAGTCCCTCTGTCAGGCTCACCGTCTACTACACAGCAAAACCGTTCTCGCCCCGGGGTACCATACGGGGTCCACCATGTATCCGCAATCGTCCTCATCCGCCTCCTCGAATCGGGTTTCACATGCCGCTATCAGCACCGAGAAAACACATGGTGGACGCACTGAAATATCATATCAAGGGTAACCGGGTTTTTAAACAATTACATATTCTCTTTTTGAAATACCCACGGTTCCCAAATCCAGAAATATCATGGAAACAACATATCTCAATGTGTATAATCAAACATGATGTATGCGACATGTAAAGGAAGGTAAGCATATCAGTAAGTCATGCAACATGGAATAGTAATGTGCATATGTCGAAGGAAACCGCTCTTTTTTAAATGAATCAGTTTTAAAGAATATCTTGCGGTCCTCAAATCTCTAATCAAGTCAGAATCATCTATGTATGTGTACAGGTATAAGTGTACAATATGCTATGCAAGGATCATATCAGGAATGCAACAGTACTACAGTGTAGTGGCATGGCAATTATCGATGATGATGTGTGTGAGCCGGCAAATAGTGTACGTGGAACATACGCATCATCGATAATGGTGCTGGTGTTCTAACAGCATGATGGTAATATAGCAATAAGCACAAGTAATGCGATGCAAATAATATGAATATGCGCAATCGAATAATCAACGCAACAGTAAAGAATCTAGCTCAATAACTATATCATGCAGCCATGCCTTTTGAAATAAGACGAATCGGAGTTTTTGGTAAAATAAGGGCTACGGTGTTTTAAGAACAGATGCTACGTTTGAAAATATCCGTAGAATCCATTTTGCCTATCTTTAAAATATCCCCGATTCGTTAGTTTTGAAATAGGTATGACTCGGGTCTAGTCTACGCCTACTATGCGAACTACGGACCCAACTATCAAGTCAATCGGCAGGGGTATGAAAACCACCTAAATCTGAGTCAATATATACATATATATATAATAGTCGGTGATCCCGCCTCAATAGCATCACGTACGATACAGTATATCATATAACATCCTCGAGTCATGGGTGCAGATCTAACATCAATACAAAGCCCGTACGGTAAATCGTCGTACAGCATCCCAATAGTTGGGTACGGGTCAATATCACATTATCTCATCACATATCAGGTATCACATAATTTAGGGTACAACTCTAAGTCTAGTACCATCGATACCATCTATATAAATATGAATGCGGGGTAAAACGCATGCCCAAAGGCCCGCTAAAACCATTATGTCGCATCTCAAATACGAACACTGCCATATCACCGAATCTCACGGCCTCAAACCTCATCGACTCATCTTAAACCCCACGTATCATCCTCAAATCCCGTATATGAACACATAGTCCCATACCCATGTGCAGATATACACACCTCCAAATGCGCACAAATAAAAGAAAGAATGTAGGCAAGTATATGTGTACGTGTATGTGTGGGTGTGCAACCCCTACCCTAGGGTTTCGCACTACTAAACCAATACATCCTTTTCATCAATAATCTTAACCAACACATAATAAATATATGTATGTATACGTATTCGTATACATCACCACGGACTGCGGGGGTGCTATACGCCATCCACCCGACTTCCCCCGTAGATATAATCTACTCACCTTGCGTCTTTATTTGTTGACGTCGCCACGCGTTTGCTTGTCGTCCCGAAGTCTTCATGGGGTACCTACACATTAACGTATCGCAAATGCGTATCAAAACCAAATCCAAACTAAAATGGTATACGAAAACGAAAACGATACGCTATGGGGCTCATAGGTTAGAACCTATGGATACGCCTCCCAAACCATCAACAACCCTCGATATCATCGTATAAACGCCAAGTAGTCGAGTACTTAAACTCAGAATTCACAATACGGAAATACGGAAACACGAAACCAACACAGCAACGTAGGAAATAGGCTCCAGATTTCATCCTAGGTCAAATTAGACAAATCTATACATGCCAGGGGTCTAGTCTACACATATAGGAGCTATAGAACCAAAACGACCCAAAATGGGGTAGGTCTGGCCGTAAATTGCGGCCAAACAGAATAAATCTGCGGCCGGGTCTTGGAGTTAGGGGCTGGGGACTTGTGTGGTGCTTCTAGGGTGCCTGTACATCTCACTGTCCAATCAATTTTATTTTCAGGTGTCTCGGGTTAAAGCAGATAAAAACAGTGACAGATTTCTAGTTTTTCCCAATATCGATTCCGTAAATCCGTATTCTGGATTAAAGCTTCAGGTTAAGGTCCAATTTAACATCACACCCAAATTTTAAGGTCACAACAAGTCTCAATTTCACATTACAACTCAATTTTTACCCTAATCCTCTCTAGGTAGTCCAAAGTGCACAAAACTTCGTCGAAACGACATCAAACTTTAAAAGAGGATTAATCACTAGAATTGATACAACAATTGTGAAGGAATTACCTCAATAGAGACTCATGAAATTCTCAGCAACGCCAAAACACAAACTTTCTTGGTCCAAATGGTTGCTTGAGAGCTCGTGCACACTTTTTGTGAAGAGGGAGTGAGGTTTCGGAGTTGTTTTGAGTGTGATGGAGATGATTTTAGTGAGGAGGGAGAGCAAGGGGCAGCAACAGCAGCAACTGAAGAAGAGGGAGGGAGAAATGAGTTGAAGAATGATAGAGGAATGGTTCAAGTCAACACACCTCACCTACTCTCTCTCTCTCTCTCACCATGCTTCATAATATATTCCCTTTTCCTTTTTCTTTTCTTTAACCCTAATTCCTTCTCACTCCAATAGTGAACCCAAATGAACAACCATGGCAAGAAAAATATAACACAAGTATAGAAAAAGATATGTGCATGTTTTGCATAAAAATGCCAAAAATCCGATTGGCGATTTTTAATCGCGATTAACACTAAATTAGTGTCAAACAAATCATAAAAACTTTAAAATGGCATAATTCCATAAAATACCCTATTTTAGAATTTTCCATAATTTTCCCCCATTTATTTGTATTTAATTATACCGGAATATTAGAATGTTCATTAAAATAATATTAAATTATAAAAATTACCAAAAATAATATTTGATTATTTGGAAATGTTACAATATATCCCCCTTAAAGAAATTCGGTCCCCGAATTTAAATTTAAACCCCCAAATACTAAAACATTTCGATACAAACTCCAAGTCGTCGGGGCTCCGAATCATCAATACATATAACATCATAGCGCAATGCATGCGCATGAGTAATGAGCCGATAACTCAAAAGCAAAACTCCATCAAGCATCCCACAATCATCGGAGTCATGGTAAAGACACAAATGTCAAATCCAATACAAAACCAATATGATATAGATCAGAACTATACATGTAGACATCCAATCTATACATGTGAATAGATGATGTAAATACATGCCAAATCTTTTTAAATCGCCGTTTTGAAAATAATTTAGAAGGGTTTCATTGTTATTAAAACGTTTCGTATCATATCAGACACGTAGGTATATATATACTGAGACTATAGCTCGCTTTTTGGAAATCCTTTCGATAACTATCAATGCATGCAAAAATATATCCAGGTACTGTCCTCTGACTAGTCCAGTACAAAACGAATATCAAATATCATAAAAAAATGTACTGCTCCAAAAGGAATAATTCCCAAAATGCACATAACACCACCTTGTGTGTCTAGTGCGCACGGACATCAAAATCCATATATGTGCCATACAGGTGCACAAAATAACATCTAGGTACAACGGGTGTGCACGAAGTATCTGTCATAGGCAACGGGTGTGCCTGACAGCAAAACCAGGTGCATCTGACATACACGAAGAATCTCGATTTAGTGCATCTGGTGTGCACCCAAAATCGTATTTCAAAACATGCGCCCAACATGCGCGAAAATCCAAATCAGTGCATCCATCGTGCGCGAATGAAAATATAGACCCTGTGCACTCAACATGCACGGAATCACGAAATCCAATAGCAAACGCCGAACATGCGTAAGTCCAATCAAATGCACGGAGTGCAAGAATCAATCATCAATATCATGGTCAAAGTCGACGATATAATGCGGCTCAATCAAAATCAGGTGTACCGCGATGGAAAAATCTCACAACCGCGTGCATCAGCATGCACAAATCAAATCAAAATACTAAAAGTGCATAAAAACTATGCTGGAAGTGTAGATCAAATCACCGGCATAAAGTAGGCTTGAAATCACAATATGTACCTCAAGAATAATAACTATGCGCAAGGTATAAACACCAAGTAGGTGCAACCATGGTGCACAAAATCAAATATCATGGAACTCAGTAATCAAGACTAAATCATGCAAATAGATCGCCTAAAATACTGAAATCCAAAGTGACGGATACATGATAATCAAATCACAAAATCACAAATCATAAATACCGCCATCGGTATATCCTCCTTCGAAGTCGAGAAGGTGTCGGCACATCCAATGCTAGCGGCGCAAGATATCTACTTGCCACTTGCTCGCGGCTGGCGTCCTCTGCCTCTGGTTCCTTATCTTCCCTGTGGATTACCAATCTCGCAATCCATCGGCTCATCGGCCTGTCAGGTGTGCTAACGGGAACGATTCCGTTCTGGCACTTCTCTGGTCATCTCTCGGTCAATTCTCACGACCACTCGTAAGGTAGTACATCTCCGGCGCCGACCTCTGGTCCTCTGAATGCACATCACACATCTGCTCCTGGTGCAAATCTTATTGCAGCAGTGTACTGGAAGGAATCCTGCTGAAGGTCTCTTCTGATCTCGCCTAAGCCAAACTGTACGGAGGCTGGTACTCTGGCGTAATCTTTTCTCGCTCTCTAGACATCTGTGTCCTGCAATGTTCTCGGCTACGGTCCATCCGAAGTCTCTCACACGGACTCGAAATCACGAACTCGGTACCTTCGTCACTCAGAAGAAGATATCTAGCCGAACACGTCCTCAGCATGCATATCGCATCTCTGATGTCAGCGGAGTGGAACATCATCTCGTCGAAATCTCATGCGAACTCCTTACTCCACTCTGCTTCAAGGTCGACTAATTCGGACTCATCTCATCTTGGCTACACAGACTGCGCTTCAACGGCTATACTCGTATCCGGAGTCTCCCAAGCAGTATCCTATCACAATATCCGAAAGATGTCGAACCATCCGATCAACTCGTCAGAACCTCGTAATCCCCCAAGAGATCAACATCTTGAGTACAGTTTAATAGTATTGAGTACATACCACAATATCGGTGGTCCAACCGTAGAAGGGCAAGCCCAAGGCTCACCAATGGCATCGCGGAACTGCCGCAAACCCTAAGGTTCAAAGGCTTTCACACGGTCATTATGTCGAGTTAGGGTTTCATTCTTCTAGAGGGTCAATAAAATCGCTTGCATGTCTTTCCGAATACTTTAAACTTGGAAAATGGGTTCCTGACATTCGATCGTCTCAATCGACTCTCAACGAATCTGCGTAAAGTCTTCTCTAGCTGGAATCGATCTACCTGATGACCTTGCATCGGGGTAAGCGAATGAACCACATGTCCTAGTCATTCATCCTCGGTGACTAGCGACTCCCCATCATATCTCTAAGTATATGCTCAAGCTGCAGTAGCTCCAATCATCTAGGCGATATCTCATCATTCGCAGCAACAACTGGCTCATCATCCGTACGCTGAACAGCGCCTCAATAATCATGAATAAGTGACCTATCAATGGTCATCACATCCTGGCCGGTCCTTATCAGTGGCTCAAACCTCTGGTACCGATCGGTACGTTCGAGAAATCTCGCAAAAGCGATCAGTCAAACGCTCATGGCGCAAAAACACAATAAAACGACGCCTCTAAATGGAATCGTATATCTCTGGAATCACGCCTTGGTCAGTCCTCATCCACGACGAGCTCATGCTGACGCAACTCGAGCCGTAGCTCACTCTGCCCATGCAATTGTGGCAGCAAAACCATAACCAGTCTCAATAATGATAGATCATAGGAAGGAATATAATACTGTGCAAGGAAATGTACATCCTAAGGTTTCTTAAGCGGAGTGGCGTGTCGTATGTATGCCGCGGAACATACGTACGGTACGTCCCTCTACTCAAGTTACCTACTCCATCAACTAAGGGTCATCCTATGCGACGAAAATTCGGGTATAATACCGCCTCGACTAAGTCTAAGTTCCGTAAGGTCAAGCCTAAGTTCCGTATATAGATAACGCCCTACGCTCCACATAGTCAAACTTAGACTTGAACCAAGGCTAACCTAGCGTTCTGATGCCAACTTTGTCACGACCCGAAGGAGCACGTGACTGGCCCTTGAACCATATGAAGTCTATAGGACTCTATCTGATCCAAGTAAGCCAAAGCCCAGAAATCTAAAATAATTTTAAGAGTAAGTAGGAAAAACTGGTTTAAAGAAGTGAAGAAAAACATGTTTGAAGTCAAGGTTTTTAAATAACTAAGCCGAATATGCATTTTAAAATGTAAAGTCTTTTCTAAAAATTTCGGCAGAGTTTCTTTTGTAAATACTGACCCCGAACGGGGTACAACAAGAATAATATATATGAAATGATAAAAGGCATCCCCAAGCGGGAGCTAGCTCTTCGTCAATCGACGGTCACAACCACGCAAGCAATAATAATATACAACGCCAAAGGGCGAGGATCAAAACCCAAAAAGAAACTCAAAACAGCCAGAAAACCATAATACTACAAGCGCGACTCTAAGGTCGAAATAATACATCACTTTCTCTAAGTCTGAAACAATATACAAGTTTTGGTTGATGGAATGACTAGATACAACTAAAAGTACATGTACAAGGGTGGTTCTGATGGAAAAGAACCCACCTACCAACGCAAGTCACCCATATGGAAGCAGTGTGCCAGAAATACCGCTAAGGAATTTGTACGGCAAAAACCTGCAAGAACTGTGGCACAACGGGGTGAGTTTTCAGCTCGTGAATAGAAAATATCTACACGCAGAAATCGAATGTATGACCCATCCTAGGTCAATACGATCAGATATATATATAAACCTCAATATGAATAAGTCTGCAGCATGCTAAACTGGCAATGTAATCTCTATACATAAGTGTAGTGCCAAGTGCTCGTGCCAGTGCCTCATGTAATAGCATATCATAAATGTGAGGTATGATCAATGTAATCAATCTGCATGTACGTGGATCCCGTCCACTCATCATCCAATGACAAAAACCATCATGCATGTAAATATCATCAGCATACGCATGGAAATATGAGGATATAAACCAACTGTGTCCCTCGCGACACGTCAAAATCATGGAACCGGAGTGTCCAGCATCGACACTCGAAAACATCATGAAAACTGTGCCCAGCATCGGCACATAAATCCTCATATAACGGGCTCCGTCAGTCCGGACCAGCCCACGGGCTCCATCTGCGGAATCGGCCCTCGGCCCTAGCAGTACGCCCATATCCATCTATCGACTCTGGTCGGTATCCTCCGGATAACCGCTAGGTCCAACCAATCACCGGTAGGTAATAGTCCCTCTGCCGGGCTCACCGTCTACTACACAGCGAAACAGTTCTCGTCCCGGGGTACCATACCGAGTCCACAATATACCCGCAATCGGCCTCATCCGCCTCCTCGAATCGGGTTTCACATGTCGCTCTCAGCATCGAGAAAACACATGGTGGACGCTCTGAAACATCATATCAAGGGTAACTGGGTTTTTAAACAATTACATTTTCTCTTTTTGAAATACCCACGGTTCCTAAATCCAGAAATATCATGGAAACAACATATCTCAATGCGTATAATCAAACATGATGTATGCGACATGTAAAGGAAGGTAAGCATATCAGTAAGTCATGCAACATGGAATAGTAATGTGCATATGTCGAGGGAAACCGCTCTTTTTAAAATGAATCAGTTTTAAAGAATATCTTGCGGTCCACAAATCTCTAATCAAGTCAGAATCATCTATGTATGTGTACAGGTATAAGTGTACAATATGTTATGCAAGGATCATATCAGGAATGCAACAGTACTACAGTGTAGTGGCATGGCAATTATCGATGATGATGTGTTTGAGCCTGCAAATAGTGTACGTGGAACATACGCATCATCGATAATAGTGCTGGTGTCCTAACAGCATGATGGTAATATAGCAAAAAGCACAAGTAATGCGATGCAAATAATATGAATATGCGCAATCGAATAATCAATGCAACAGTAAAGAATCTACCTCAATAACTATATCATGCAGCCTTGCCTTTTGAAATAAGACGAATCGGGGTTTTTGGTAAAATAAGGGCTACGGTGTTTTAAGAACAGATGCTACGTTTGAAAATATCCGTAGAATCCCTTTTGCCTATCTTTAAAATATCCCCGATTCGTTAGTTTTGAAATAGGTATGACTCGGGTCTAGTCTACGCCTACTATGCGAACTACGGACCCAACTATCAAGTTAATCGGCATGGGTATGAAAACCACCTAAATCTGAGTCAATATATACATATATATACAATAGTCGGTGATCCCGCCTCAATAGTATCACGTACGATACAGTATATCATATAACATCCTCGAGTCATGAGTGCGGATCTAACATCAATACAAAGCTCGTACGGTAAATCGTCGTACGGCATCCCAATAGTTGGGTACGGGTCAATATCACATTATCTCATCACATATCAGGTATCACTACAATCGTATCACATAATCTAAGGTACAACTCTAAGTCTAGTACCATCGATACTATCTATATAAATATGAATGCGGGGTAAAACGCATGCCCAAAGGCCCGCTAAAACCATCATGTCGCATCTCAAATACGAATACTGTCATATCACCGAATCTCACGGCCTCAAACCTCATCGACTCATCTCAAACCCCGCGTAACATCCTCAAATCCCGTATATGAACACATAGTCCCATACCCATGTGTAGATATACACACCTCCAAATGCGCACAGATAAAAGAAAGAATGTATGCAAGTATATGTGTACGTGTATGTGTGGGTGTGCAACCCCTACCCTAGGGTTTCGCACTACAAAAGCAATACATCCTTGTCATCAATAATCCATTATTACCATCAATAATCTTAACCAACACATAATAAATATATGTTTGTATACGTATTCGTATACATCACCACGGACTGCGGGGGTGCTATACGCTATCCACTCGACTTCCCCCGTAGATATAATCTACTTACTTTGCGTCTTTATCTGTCGACGTCGCCACGCGTTTGCTTGTCATCCCGAAGTCTTAATGGGGTACCTACACATTAACGTATCACAAATGCATATCAAAACCAAATCCAAACTAAAACGGCATACGAAAACCAAAACGATACGCTATGGGGCCCATAGGTTAGAACCAGTTGATACGCCTCCCAAAACCATCAACAACCCTCGATATCGTCGTATAAACGCCAAGTAGTCGAGTAATTAAACTCAGAATTCACAATACAGAAATACGGAAACACGAATCCAAAACAGCAACTTAGGAAATAGGCTCCAGATTTCATCCTAGGTCAAATTAGACAAATCTATACATGCCAGGGGTCTAGTCTACACATATAGGAGCTATAGAACCAAAACGACCCAAAATAGAGTAGGTCTGGCCACAAATTGCGGCCAAACAGAATAAATCTGCGGACGGGTCTTTGAGTTAGGGGCTGGGGTCTTGTGTGGTGGTTTTAGGGTGCCTGCACATCTCACTGTCCAATCAATTTTATTTTCAGGTGTCTCGGGTTAAAGCAGATCAATAAAAACAGTGACAGATTTCCAGTTTTTCCCGATATCGATTCCGTAAATCCGTATTCTGGGTTAAAGCTTCAGGTTAAGGTCCAATATAACATCACACCCAAATTCTAAGGTCACAACAAGTCTCAATTTCACATTATAACTCAATTTTTACCCTAATCCTCTCTAGGTAGTCCAAAGTGCACAAAACTTCGTCGAAACGACATCAAACTTTAAAAGAGGATTAATCACTAGAAATGATACAACAATTGTGAAGGAATTACCCCAATGGAGACTCATGAAATTCTCAACAGCGCCAAAACACAAACTTTCTTGGTCCAAATGGTTGCTTGAGGGCTCGTGCACACTTTTTGTGAAGAGGGAGTGAGGTTTCGGAGTTGTTTTGAGTGTGATGGAGATGATTTTAGTGAAGAGGGAGAGCAAGGGGTGGCAGCAGCAGCAACTGTAGAAGTGGGAGGGAGAAATGTGTTGAAGAATGATGGAGGAATGGTTCAAGTCAACACACCTTACCTACTCTCTCTCTCTCTCACCATGCTTCATAATATACTCCCTTTTCCTTTTTCTTTTGTTTAACCCTAATTCCTTCTCACTCCAATAGCGAACCCAAATGAACAAGCATGGCAAGAAAAATGTAACACAAGTGTAGAAAAAGATATGTTCATGTTTTGCACAAAAATACCAAAAAACCTATTAGCAATTTTTAATCGCGATTAACACTAAATTAGTGTCAAACAAATCATAAAAACTTTAAAATGGCATAATTCCATAAAATACCCTATTTTAGAATTTTCCATAATTTCCCCCCATTTATTTGTATTTAATTATACCGGAATATTAGAATGTTCATTAAAATAATATTAAATTATAAAAATTCCCAAAAATAATATTTGATTATTTGGAAATGTTACAATTATTATACATTAAATTATCGAATCAACACTTGATCCGACAATCCGACTATATCGCATATAACCGACTAATACGATGACCCGGCTATATCACATATACCTGGCCGATATCTCATATCGCGAGAATCCAATACGGTATCACATACCGCATTATCCTCGGTCCCGCACATATCACATATGTACTCCTACTCTATTTTGCCTGAGCTAAGAAACTCTGTGTAGGATTCTAAAGAATCGTCAATACGCCGGCAGTAGGTGATGATCATATCAAACACCCACAAGCTGCAAGCGGTCGGCTAAACGTAACAGCCACCCAGGTGTTGAGTGTTCAGAAGATCAACAAGCAAGCCTGTACATTCTCCTGTGAATCCAATCAGCAACACTCCTGTGCAGTCCGGTCTCGTCGTCTGATATGTCGCATATCTCGCTTAGGGGTGGTAAACGTCAGACCCCAATAGCTTGATAAGTCGTGTCGATATGAGGTCTATAACAGTTCGAGAAACTACTGATAACACTTACCAGTAAATCTCAGCAACCCTAACCAGTGATTTCCGGTTATAGCCAATCGAACACAGCACAACATCAACTCTCTATACCGGGAGAGACGAATCCCCTCCTATCGCTTATTGCCTCCATGTGATTCGGGACTGTACCCAAAAGCCACCTTTTTGCATGACCTCTTGGACGTGGTATAATGGAAATCAAAGCACAGTGGGAATCACACAAGACTCGATGACGATCTCGGGTCAACAGACTACTCTGTACCAGTGTCACCGGAGAACTACCATCTGACGTGAGGTATAATACCATCTGGGAGTTCTCGGCGAGTCCGTCCAGTGTACCCAGTCTCTACTGAGCACCCGTACACCATCCTTGATGTCAAACACCTATGGATATGGGATCATCCATCACCCATCATATGGGTCAAGATGCATATACGCTAGTTTACTCTGGTGTATCGATGCCTTGTCTCGATACACCCTCGACTAGGAACAGTTATAGGATATACTCGTCGACTACTGTGGCCCTACTAGTATGATCTCATCATAGTCCCAGTAGTCGAGTACATATCCTAAGGGCTTTATCAACATGTAACATAGAGACAATCAGAGTATATGTTAAGATAAAGTACAACCAGATAGCATACTATCATGTCGAGCAAGAAAGTCCTCCCAATATATGTCCAAGCATCCATTACAATATACATCGTATGTACAGTAATGGCCTCTAGGGCATACATATAACTAACAATCTCCTACTTGCACAAGGGCCATCTGTTGTGGTATCACATACCCAACAATTAGCTGTTGTTGAAGTGTCTCATACTCAACCATCCTATAAAATTCTCTACTAGGGAAAAGGCCTTTGTGAGTGGATCCGCGCTGTTGTCCTCTGTATCTACTCTCCTAATCTTGATCTCCTTGAAGATCAACCATTTCCATGATCAGGTGATACTGCCTACGAATTATATCTGGATTTCTGAGGGGACGGGCGTTCCGTGGCAAAAGCCACAACTCCATTGTCACACAATGGTAGGAACGAAGTTCATCTCATGAACTTATAAATATCCAGACTGCCTCTTTGGTAGCATCCTTGGTAACGATGTATTTAGCCTTTAATCGTCTAGTATGTCACGGTATCTAGCTTGGAACTCTTCCAATATACCGTCCCTTCACTGAGGGTAAAGACAATGCCTGCGACTGACATTCAGTCGTCCTTATCACCCTGGAACCTTTCCAGTGATTCTCCCCAGGATCGATTGATACCATCTCACTACAACTAGTGAGTATCCTAGCATCCAATTAGATCTATCTCATAGATCCAAAACCCAGGATTTAGGAGGTATCATTTTGATCCTATATGGAGAATCATTGTGATAAGCAGAGATTGACCGAGCGTAGCATAGGAATCTCCTTCCCTATCAAGAGTATGTTATCCACGTATTCTACGAGGATCACCACCATACTCCCTACTACCTTTTTTACTACCTTTTTTTATATACAAGGTTCATCTACCATTTTGATGAAGTCAAACTCTTTGACTACTACATCAAAACAGACGTTCCAACTCCGCGATGCCCGCTTTATCACATAAAACATCTTGCACACGTTTCCGCTGCTCTCACTGTCTATGAAGCACTCTGGCTGTGTACTTATAGACGCTCTCTTCTAAAACATCATTTAGAAAAGCAGTCATGACACCCAACCACCAGATATCGTAGTCATGGTATGTAGCCGTGGCAAGTAGGATCTGGATGGACTTAAGCATAGCTTTGAAAGTTTCAACTTTTCCATGTACACTAAGTAATCTTCTCAAGATATACTTGCTCCTGATGGGGATTTAACCCTTCAGATAAAGCAACCAAAGTCCATACTTTGTTGGTGTATAAGGATTCCATCTCAGATCACTAAGCATCCAGCCATTCTTACAGACTCCCACTCCTGATGGCCAGCTCGAAACTAGTTGGGTCATCATTTCATGATGCAATCCTCGCTCCCACTGTCATAGAGAAAATCGAAGTATCTCTCAGGTGGGTGAGGAACCCTACTAGATCGGCGGAGAGGCTAAGGTTCATTGGAAACTATTGAATCCTTTGGTTCTACCAAATCGTCTGTTGTAGTTTGTATTGCCGGAACTCTTTCCAGTTCTACCTCACGACCACTAATTTCTTCACAAGAAATTCCCTTTCACAAAGGTGGCATGTTGAGAAACAAAACATTTTTGTTTCTCGGTTAGGTAGAAGATATTCCCTTGCGTATGCTTAGGATATCCAACAAACTTCCACAGATCTGTCTTTGCCTCGAGCTTGTCCGGATTTTGCTTTTTAGACATAGGCCGCACAACCCCAAATCTTAACAAATTTAAGATATGGGCTCTTCCCTTTCCATATCACATATGAAGTGGTAGGCAACTGATTTGATTTGAACCTATTCAATAGGTATGCAGCTTCTCAAGTGCATAACTCCCAAAAGGAAATAGAAAACTCAGTAGTACTCATCATAGAGCACACCATATCACATAGGGTGCTATTGCTCCGTCCCGATATACCATCGTGCTATGGTGTATATGGAGGAGTAATGCCGAGAGAGAATCTCATTCTCCTTTAGAATAGTCCAGGAATTCCGTGCTCAAGTATTCTCCTCCCTGATCTCATCAAAGGACATAATACTTATACCTGTTTTTGGTTCTCTACTTCTAACTTATATTCTGTGAATATCTCAAAAGCTTCGGACATGTGTTTCAACAGGAACATATGTCTGAATCTTGAGAGATCATCAGAGAATGTAATGAAGTACAAAGAACCAGTCATGGTATGTGTAGACTGGGGACCATCATATATCAGCATGTATCAATCCCAAAAGTTCACTAAATCTTTATCTGTTTCCAATAAACAGAACTGTGGTTATCATATCTTTGTGACATGACTGGAAAGTTTCATAAGATGTAAATTCAAACAAATTTAAATATGCATCTATATGTAACTTCAGCTAGTCGGGTCGCATTGATATGACCTAGTCTACAATGCCTCAAGAAGGATTCGTTCATTTCTGAACTCTTCCTCTTGTGTGTGTTCCGTATACTAAGAACTGTAGTTTGATTTGGAACATCAATGCTTTTAGATAACGTGCCTGAACCGATCAACTCTTGATATAGGAAATGTTCAAAACATTATCCAACAATACAAAATTATATCATTTCTTTACTAATAAAGAGACTGATATGATGTTGTATATCGGGTTCGGTATCTAATAACATTCGTTTAGAATCAACGTATTCTGGTAATACAGGGTGACAGTGACCAACAGACTTGGCTGCAACACTTGCACCATTTCTATCTCATGAAACTTATCACCCGTTCTCAGTTCTCTACCTATATGTAGCCCATGTAACAAATTACATATGTGGGATCCTGATCCGGTATCAAATACCCAGGATGTAAAGGATATTGAGAAACAGTTCTCTGTAATGAACACACCCGAAGATGATGCATCAGCATGCACTTTCTTCGTTTGGGCGGCACGGGAATTCTGGTAATCCCCTATATCCTGCTTTGTCTTATAACAATTATAAGTTGGAGCGGGACCAATGTTCCCCAGCTCAGTATAACAAGCGGGTTCGGTCAATATATCCGTATTATTATCTTGATTAAGGCGTGATATGGTCGCTACCTAGAGAGAGAGAGAGAGAAGAAAACACTCAGCGTATGCTCTTGCAAGATTAGATTGGTTATCTAATATATCTAATCAGGATGTCTCCCACTGTTTTAGTCAAATCATCCTTCAAACCCTAAAAGGAAAGACTAGCCGGGGTTAATTACAAGCTACAAGTTCGCCAATCTTTCAGCCACGCTAGTGTCGGTACTTTGAGGGAGGTCTCCCGTGCTTTCGCACGAACCTAATTAAAGTAAACCTTGTTTTCCCAGAGGCGTAACCCCATTGACACCTTTCTAGACACCTACTTGATCGGCTAATTGTAATGTGTAAAACTCTCACAGGAGTAACTCTTACTCACAGCGGGCATCGGGATCCAACTATCTCATAGAAGATATGCAATCTCATTGCAAATTTTAACACTTGAAATTCCCAATAATATTTTACCCCTAGTGACTTATGACCTTAATTATGGTCAACAAATCATAAGCACTAGTCAAGTTCTACCCGTCATTTCTCGATTAATTAGACCCACCCACATGACCCTTAACTAAGGTCAATAAAGTCATATGACTGTCTTAACTAATCGCATCATATGCTATATAGGAAGACATCACTTAGCTAACATATACTGTGCCTTAACTAAGGTCAACAAACACAACACGAATACTAAGTACTCTGCTTCCTAAAATGACGGAGGGTTACGATAGGTTTTTAAGAAAACCTTTTGCGTAATGAACTTGATATCGTTGTAGAATCGAGTGATTTTAAATGGAATGTTTTTTTAGGCCTTTTCTAGTTTTGCTAAAGAGGTCATTCCCGGTGAAGGGATCGTCGGCTCTTTCCTCATCGAATAAGGTGCAGGGTATATCATATATACCACTATGCAAAGCAAAAACTATAGAAGCAATCAAAAGACAAACCGAGTTTATAGCATCTGCTAGTTTCACTAAAGAGGTCACTCCCGGTGAAGTGATCTCGGCTCTTTCCTTAATGAATAAAGTGCTGGATGTTCTACAAGGAACACCGTTATGCAAAGCAAGAACTAGAGCTACCAGTTTTTAAACAAGTTTGTACAACATCTTAGGTTTCTTTTATTTCATTAATCTCATTAATGAAGTCCTATTTTAATATGCTTCACAAGCATCATATATGAAACGAAATCAACAATATATAATATATATCTCATATATATAATATAAACATTCGTCTCAGGCAGTAATATGATCTCATCACAGAATATTGCAGCAGAAGAACATATATGAAATATTGGATATACTAGGATGTCCGTGTTTTCAATACGAGCCTGTATAAAACACGGATTCCACGGTCGCAATGAATAGCCAAACCCACATCCCTAGACCCCTACGAGAGCGGCAAGTAACACTGCCAATTCTAGGGTCAGGAGACCCGGTCCCGACTCCTCGAGATGGCCTCCCACTGTACCCTAGAACCCGGTTACTTGTGCTCCCCGCCTTAGGTCTACCTAATGTGGAAAAGTAAATAATATACAATGGTGACATCATCCTCAGCCCGGAAGTGCCCCAATAAAAGAATATTACATACAAATGATTTTTACATGAATGAAAATGAAAAACTCTCATCTCACATAAACCCCCGACTACTCAAACACGACGATCCAATATAACATATCACAGCAACACATAACATCACATGTCATCAACCTAAGTAAGTATGCATACGCCGATTGTCGTCGATGTATAGCAACGAAAACCGGCGATACAACTACATACTACACTTACGGTCACAGAAAAGAAAGTGTAAAACTACAACAGTTGGAATCCGCAACCTCTTTAGACATCGCATTCCTAACCAAATGAATTCCTTAGACATCTCATGCCTAACAATTATAAACCCCGTATTTTAGTCTCATTTATCGAAAACTCTTTTCAATATCAAGTCAGGCAATTCAACAAGATTCCCGACATCCTGATCGAATGCTCGTCGCAAACTTTAGTAGACGGCCACAACCCCGATGCCGTCGACGAAGTGCACTAAGGCGGAACACCGCTGCCGCGAGCACCCGAACGGATGCTTTTGGCGACGGGGTTCTCCTACAGTCACTAGGTCGGGGATATGGGGCGTGGCTGTCTATTAAGTTTACCCGGCGAGTATCCGCGTACGCTACGTGATTGCGACGGACTTTTGATCACATCAAAATTCCGTGGCAACCGATCATCTGAGACTAAACTGCTATGTTTATAATATTCAAATCAGTTATTTTATAACTATTTGTGGATTCCAAATATTGTATCACATTCCAGATAAATAGACAATGTTAAACTTTCCGATCGAATGATCAAACACCCAAGATTTCCCAAATAGTTCTTAACACTTGAAATTAGTTTAAGAACATCCATCACATGCTACAGTACCACTGGTCCAGCCGCAGAAGGGTCAAGCCAACGCCTCACATGTGACATGTCGTACTACCACAAACCCTAAGGTTTAGAGCCAGTTCAAGACGGTCACATAATCGAGTTAAGGTTTGTTGTCTTCTAGAGGGTCCACCGTGTTACTTGCACGACTTAGCACATTTCTAAACTACGAAAAAATCCAACGCATGGAAATTTTCCGGCAGGGGAAAAAGTGAGTTATTGATATCCGTTCGAACTTTTTAACACGTTCTAAAAATTACCCGGACAATCTAAGCAAAGTTAAATTATCCGATCGAATCAATGAGTCCCCAATACAACCCAGAAAACTCAACACTTGAGTGTAATTAAAAAATTCCCATTAAAAAAATGACAAGAAAGGACCTAAGAATAAATATATGAAGTTTCAGGGACTAATTCAAAATTTTGGCCGCGGAACCTCGGCCAAACCAAGGGTTTGGCGGCGGTTCCGCGGCCAAATGAGTGAATTAGTGGGCCGTACTTCACAGTAATTCTTAGTTTTTCCTGCTTGTTTTTCTGAGCATTTTTAATTCATAAAAAATAACATTTTTGAAAATTGTCCTGAGAAGGGTTCGTATCGGGGTATCCGGGTTCGATCGGACTTTAAACTTCGCTCAGACTTCGCCTAAAGCTCTAGCTTGGCTCTGATACCACTGTAGAGTTGCTAGGCACACGCACAAGGGTCTATGAGGCATCAACCATGCACGATTTAAAATTTAGCCATGCCGAACAACCCGAAGCCGGATCTTTAAACTAGAGTTTATGGGAAAACAAGCATGTTAAACACTTTAACACTAAGTTAGAGGGATTGCAACCTTTGTAGATCCGGTCCTTCACTTCTTAAGCTCCGTGAGGTCCCTTCGTTGTGATCATCGTGTTCCGGACTCTCGAGAGGCTCCACGAAGAGAAATATGCAGTCTTGCTTCCGATCTTCGATAACATAGATGATCTACATTAAAATTTCATTAACACAAGCTAACACTCACTAAATGAAGTGAACACCCTCATCTAAAGGGCAAAGGTAGATGAGGATGATGAATTAGGATTTTTGCTCTCATTTGTTTTCTTATTATCACTCATTTTTCATCACAAAACCAAAGCAAGAAAGCTTTTCATGAAGAACTCAAGCAAGAAGATGAATGAATAGTAGAATCCTTTTGTGATGAATAATGTAAAGAAGATAATGATGAATAATGCAACCTGGTTGCTAAACCTTTATAGAGAATTAACCGAGGGCTAGGGTTTGGGTTGGGTTAAAGCATGAGTCATTTGAAAATATCTTGTACAAAACAAAAAGAAACCTTCTAGAATCATCAAGAAGGAAAAAACCCAAAACAAACCCTAACCTTGTTTAATCTCCACTAAACATGTTGCATTAGTTATCATATCATGTTACAATATTATATATCACATATATAATATTTATCGTAACAATATAAAATAATACAATTAACATATCTCGCATATATATCAATGTATTACTCGAGTGAGAAAAAGAAACTTTTAGTGAGCTAATTTTAGTTAATGTAATTTAATATATCATATATATTATTATACATTAAATTATCGAATCAACACTTGATCCGACAATCCGGTTATATCGCATATAACCGACTAATACGATGACCCGGCTATATCACATATACCCGGCCGATATCTCATATCGAGAAAATCCAATACGGTATCACATACCGCATTATCCTCGGTCCCGCACATATCACATATATGCTCCTACTCCGTTTTGCCTGAGCTGAGAAACCTCTGTGTAGGACTCTAAAGAATTGTCAATACGCAGGCAGTAGGTGATGATCATATCAAACACGCACAAGCTGCAAGCGGTCAGCTAAACGTAACAGCCACCCAGGTATTGAGCGCTCAGAAGATCAACAAGCAAGCTTGTATATTCTCCTGTGAATCCAATCAGTAACACTCCCGTACAGTCCGGTCTCGTCGTCTGATATGTCGCATATCTCACCTAGGGGTGGTAAACGTCAGACCCCAATAGCTTGATAAGTCGTGTCGATAACAGTTCGAGAAACTACCGATAACACTTACCAGTAAATCTCAGCAACCCTGGCCAGGGATTTCCAGTTATAGCCAATCAAACACAGCACAACATCAACTCCCTATACCGGGAGAGACGAATCCCCTCCTATCGCTCATTGCATCCATGTGATTCGGGACTGTACCCAAAAGCCACCTTTTTGCACGCTTTCTTGGACGTGGTATGATGGAAATCAAAGCACAGCGGGAATCACACAAGACTCTATGACGATCTCGGGTCAACAGACTACTCTGTACCAGTGTCACGGGAGAACTGCCATTTGACGTGAGGTATAATACCATCTGGGAGTTCTCGGCGAGTCCGTCCAGTGTACCCAGTCTCTACTGAGCACCTGTACACCATCATTGATGTCAAACACCGATAGATATGGGATCATCCATCGCCCATCATATGGGTCAAGATGCGTATACGCTTGTCTACTCTGGTGTATCGATACCCTGTCTCGATACACCCTCGACTAGGAACAGTTATAGGATGTACTCATCGACTACCGTGGCCCCACTAGTATGATCTCATCATAGTCACAGTAGTCGAGTACATATCCTAAGGGCTTTATCAACATGTAACATAAAGATAATCAGAGTATATATTAAGATAAAGTACAATCAGATAGCATACTATCATGTCGAGCAAGAAAGTCCTCCCTATATATGTCCAAACATCCATTACAATATACATCGTATGTACAGTAATGGCCTCTAGGGCATACATATAACTAACAGAAGTAACATTTTCTAATGTGTACGTGATATGGCAATTACCGATGATGATGTGTGTGTGCCGGCAAGCAAGTGTACATGCAACATGCGCATCATCGGTAATGGTGCAGGTGTCCTAGCAGTCGATATCATAACAACTAATGAAAATACATGAATATATCTACAATGCAATGAGAACAGTATGAGTACAACAGAAAATAAATATTTAAAGTAACAGCATAATATACTATATATCTATATACGAGCCATATAGTTATAGTATTTAAAATAGCCCGAATCGTTGTTTTTAGAAAAGTAGGGCTACGGTGTGTTTGAGAAAAGATATGTCTTTTGAAAAACTGTAGCATCTCTCGGATTATCTTTTGATACGAATCGTTAGTTTTGAAAATAGGTATGACTCGAACTATACTTTAAAATCTACTTAATAATTTAAGAAACTAACTAAAAGCTAAACTAAAACCTGGGTCAAAGTAGTGGTAGACTATACGTATCCGAGTCGATATATCTAGAAGTCGGCGATCTGGCATCATAGCATCACGTATAGTATAACACATCGTACGACATTCTCGAGTCAAGAATGCGGATCAATCATCATATATAGCTTGTACGGTAATATCCATCGTACGTCATCCTCAAAATCAAGGGTATGGGTCCAATATCATATATATATATATATCATCATTCGTATGGTATCATTTATCGTACTATATCAATACCATAGGTACGGATCCAAAATCTCATATAATTTATTATATCATCGAGTCACATGTTATCACATGTTTTCATATATATCACCCAACGATCCGTTGTATATCATATCATATTCGGCATCTCGACTCAATCACATTCCACAACCTCACAGCATCATGCCCGATCATATCGACTTATATCCATAAGCATATCATATCCTCATCTTGCACTTATACACACACACACACACACCCATATCATATCACTGGTGTAAGTGTGCGTGCGTGTGCGCGCGCGACAAAATAAACTAACGGGTCTCGAGTATAGAAACTAGACTAAGGAAAAGTACTTCCTACAAGTATGCATATTCTAACCTAGAGTCTTCTAGATCCCTACTTACTAAGTATCCGTACCTCACATTGACACATATATATAATAATAATATACGCATCCTAAACTATGAATTGCGGGGGTGCTAAACGCCATCCACCCGACTTCGCCCGTAGATTTACATCTACTCATCTCGATCCTCGCTTGCCGAACTCGATGACGCCTTGCTCTCCTTCTTCATCCAGAAGTCTACGCAAAGGTGCCTACATTTCACATACGTCATATCATAATCAAGAATCAAAACGAGAAAACCGAAATGGCATATGAAGTGCACATAGGTTAGAACCTATGGCTGACGCATGCAAGACTAGCTAAACAAATCCTCGATGTTGACGTACAAACGTCAAACCACCGAGTCACAACACAAATACCAGAATCCAAGTCTTAAAATGTCGCAAAACTAAAACAGAAACTCAAGAAAACACCTCCAGATTTTGCCTCGGGTGAAATTAGCCAATTTTGCATATATGAAGGGTTTAATTAGAGGTATAGGAGATATGGACCAAGTACGAGGTCAAAACCTCATGTCAAGGCAGCAAATTGCGGCCAGAATGGAGTTTTTGGCGGCCAGGTAGTGAGGTTAGGGTCTCAGGTTTCTAGGGTAGCTTCTAGGTTCCCTGCACGACTCTCTGAAATCGCTAAATAATTTTTAGGATCACCGGGTTATAGCAGATCTCTAATTCTCATCACATTTTACATAAAAACCGACATCGGAGATTTCCAAGTTTATGGTTTGGGGATTAAGTCTCAATTTTAGTCCAGGATTTGCAACTAAAGGGGTTGTGGTCACCACTTACACCTCAATTACTCTTTCAAGATCCAATGAAACCTTAAGCTTCCTCTTGGAATTTTCAAACATCACCAAACCCCACTAAAAAGCTCCAAACTACACTAGAAAATAAGAAACACTAGAAGCTTAACTAGAAGTCTAGAATTATACCTCATTTAACAACTCAAGAATTTTCTTGAGTCGCTCAAAGTCATCAAAATTCACACTTGATCCATCCAACATGTTGTAGTGACCTTGTGATAAACTTTTGTGAAAGGGGCATATTATTTTGATGAGGATTTGGGGTTGTTTGAGGAGGGTAGAGAGGAGGTGATGGTGAATGAAGGAGGAGGAGAAGAAGAAATGAATAGGAGGAATGACGAGATGAGGGAATAAAAGAATGCCTCATGACCTAGAACCTTCTCACACTCTCTCATTCTAGCCATGCTCACATGTCCCCACCTCACTTAATGAAATTCTTTTCCTTTAACCAAAACCTTAATAAAACGAAAAACCAATTTTAATGAGAACAAAGATTCCATGGTTCATAAAATGTAAAAATGTGTTTTGAAACATGACATGGTGCATGTTATATGCATAACCTAGCTTAATGCATAATTAGTAGATATTAACCAAGTTTAGCAATAAACTTGTATATAATTAATTGTATAAAAATTTATAAAATGTCTATATCATAGAAATTCTTTCAAAATTAATATTTGATATAAATTTCCAAATATTCTCTAAACTATCAGTATATAATTATACCATTTCATTAAAACTAACTCTCATACTTAATAATATTCATGAAATTTATTATTTTAATTATTTAAATTCCCCAAAATAATATTTTATTTTCTGTAATGTTACAGCCGCAACGTATTTATTATGAAATAAATACGTTAAGCGTTATTAAGCAATATATAAATGAACAAAAATGACAAGAGTAAAAATAAAACAATAACTTTATTTACATTCAACTTGCATACAACTGTCTGAATTAAAAGGTACAATGAACAAAGAAATGCCTAAACAATGGCATACAAAAAAAGTAAGCGCAGGAGGAACTAGTAGTCAGGCTGAGCTGTAAGCTGGTCCAAGTCCTTCTGGCCCGGCTCTATCTCCTTAGAGTCCGGTCCTCCTGACGAACATTCTAAACAAAGAAATAGAAATGAATGTCGTCAGCGAACTAGCGCTTGGTAAGTCCCAAAAGAAGAAAGAGAGAATAGTATATCATGTGAATAGGTACTACAAGAACAAAGGACAGGTGAAATTGTATATGATCATCTACAGGTATATGATAGTTATTCTAATGTGGTTATTTGTATTTTGATAAAAAGGTATTCATGTATACGAGATGAGTCCATCTTACCCCTTGGACTATGGTAACATGTAGTACAAGGTCCCATCATAACCCACGGGACAACGACATGTGAATTCATGTATGTGTCTTTTAAAGTGACCTCTCGTGCCACGATATACGTTCCGTACCAATTTACCCCTTTATCCCCGTGTTTTGTATTGTATAGAGTAAGATTACTGGTCTTGGCTTAAACCATGGATATAAAATATTTAGGTTCATATTCAGGATGTAATCATGTGTTCAAGTAGTCATGTTGAGTTTATGTCATGTTTTAATCAAAGTTCGGTCAAGTCGAGTCAAGTATAAAAGTTTGAGTTTGATATTGATTTTGAGTGTTCATGTTCATGATCAAGTATTCAAGCTTGTGTTGGATTATGGTTTCAGTTTGGACTCAGATTGATTCAGACACTTGAGAACAGATTTAACTCTTGAATTCTTAGGTTCAGGAGTAATCGGTAACTGCTCCACATGGACGACAGGATTTGTGTCTTTTTCTAAGACAATAGTCATTGATAATTCCGTTAAGTTATCTAACCTGAATAGGAAAGCACTCACTTTCTCCGACTCTCTGGGGCTCAAGAGAATTGATTCCGCTTAAACCTATATTTACTAGAGTCCTTAAAATATTGTTTTGTATCTCTCCAGGGGGTTTTATGAAAAATATTTTAATATAGTCTAAAAATAAAGCTCGAGGGTGATTTGTATTATTTAGGGTTTCCATGAACATGTATTTTAAGTATTGGGGTATTTTAATGATAAATACTTGTCGTTTTAAAATTTTATGGTATTTTATTGAAAACTAGTCCTTTTTGTTAACTTGATCGTATTTTATTAACATTTTTAGAAAATATATTTTCATAATATATGGAAAATATGGTTTTATAATTTTATATAATTTTTGAAATTACTTTTATTTATAAAAGTCGCATTTCTTAAAATGCCGTATTTTATTTCCTTTTGAGATCGAATACTCCGTGAGGAGTTCTGCATCTTACTCTACTATCCCAAAGATGTGCGATAATCTGCACCATCCATTAGTGGGTACCCTAACGAGAGTTGTAGAGGCGTATTTGCCAAGGATTTTCAAAATACCATGTTAAAAGAAACCCGTTTTTTAAAAGATGTGGTATTTTATTATAAAGGTTATTCTTTGAACCAAATATACATCTAAAATAGGCATCGTGCTATGAAACCAAAGTGTGCGTGTGGGGTAGATCGTTACCCCATGATGTTTTCCTAAAGTTATAGTTTTAAGAAAAATTGAAAAGAGCTGATAATAAAGTTCAAGGTATTTTAATGAAAAGTTCATTTTATGGTTGTTTCACATGAGAATTTTGGTTAAACTTGAACCTAAACCTGGTAATTAAAGTTACAAATAGAATGGTAAAATTAAATTGTCCAAGATATAAAGGAAAAGGGAGTTCTAGGTTTTAAAAAAAAAGGTATCGTGAATAACTCCAGTTTACTGATATATAATTAGGAGATGAATTTCAACTAAAAGAAATAGTGTTAGGATGGACTTTCGGTTTGAAAATATCAAGAAAGGGATTAGAAAGAAGTGGGAGGTTTCGTGGTGTCGTGGGAGCTCCGGAATCGGCTTCGATCTTCGATGCAAAGAGTTTGGTCGCTAACTCAACTTGACTCCACTTGCACTTAAAAACCTTTTGACGGAATTTTTGCTAGAATTTCAGAATGCTGAAGAGCTAAAGCATGAGGTGGTATTTATAGTTGAGAATTAGGGTTTGAGAATTAAAATTTTGGATTAAAAAGTATTAAAATAATGTTAAATGGTGAAATGAAATGTCTCTGTTTGATTGCAGGGAAATCAAACAGTGCAAAGCAGTTAAGAGGAGCTGAGGAGATAAGTGTGCAAAGCACGGAGCTTATTGGAGCTCATCCAACCGTCGGCGCAGGCCCCATGGCCAATTTGGCCGGTCGGATCTGAAGCAATTGCCTCAAGATTCATGCCATGTGGGTTTTTCTGTGTTTACTCCATTTTGCGCATGTTTGATTTTTCTAAAACTTTTCATCGTGCATTGCACGTGCAACTCTTGGGCTTCCAAAAATAAAAAGAAAAATTAGAAAAAATAATTGTGTCTAATCGGATTTGAATACAAATACTATGTCACAGCAGTATAGAGGCTTTACCAGTGAGCTACAAGTTGCTTCTTACTTTTATTAAACATTTCTAACTTATAACTCTTACATAGGCTGTAATACCCTTTTCTGTACAATAACATGAAAATTATATACAGTGATTTCAGAATCGTTACATTCTACCTTCCTTAAAAAAACTTCGTCCTCAAAATTTACAATTATATAGGGACTAATTTTCAAAGAGGTAAGGGTATCGTGTACGCATGTCTTCTTCCCTTTCCCATGTTGATTCTCCTGGCGAATCTTTTCTCCACATCACTCGGACCAAGTTTATTTCCTTATTCCGCAATATCTTCTCCTTTCAGTCTAGGATCTCAGCTGGTTGTTGCTCGCAAGTTAGGTCAATCTTTACTGTGATCTCTGAGTGATCAAGTATGTGGCTGGGTCGCTCACATATCGTCATAGCTAAGATATATGGAACACGTTGTGCACTCATTCCAATAAGGGTAGTAGAGCTAAATGGTATGCCACTTCTCCAACTCATTCAAGTATTTCGAATGGTCCTGTGTATCTTAGACTGAGTTTACCCCTTTTGCCAAAATGGATCACTCCTCTATTTGGAGAGATCTTCGGGAATACATGGTCTCCAGGTTGGAACTGCAGATATCGACGCTTCGCATCTGCCCAATACTTCTGTCGGTCTTGGGCTATGCGCATTATTTATCTGATTGTATGAATTACGTCCATAGTTGCCACGATCATCTCTGGTCTAAGGAGTTTATGATTTCCAATGTCGTCCTAACATAGCGGTGAACGACACTTCCATCCGTAGAGTGCTGCGAATGGTGCTATTTCAATGCTTGCCTGATAGCTGTTGTTGTATGAAAACTCCATAAGATGCAAGTGATCTTCCTACGAACCCCCGAAGTCTAACATACAGGCTCTTAGCATGTCTTCTAGAATCTGAATTGTTCACTCGAACTGTCCATCCGTTTGTGGATGATATGTCGTGCTGATATTCAGATTCGTTCCTAGGCTCGCTTACAGACTCTGCCAGAATTGTGATCGGAATCTTGTATCACGATCGGAGACGACGCAAACATGTACTCCATGTAATCTCACGATCTCCTGCATGAGTTTATGGGTATCAAATATGGTACATCTTGAAGGTTTTAATCTTACTTTAAATTTATGCTCACCTCCATGTATTTCTTTTCTAACGTCTCGGTTGACCGGTCAACATGAAATGGAATAAAGTGAGCTGACTTGGTGAATGGATCCACAATAACCCAAATTGCGTCGTTACCTTTCGTGCTGTGAAGGAATGTAGTCACGAAGTCTATGGTAATGTGCTGCCATTTCCATTCTGGCACTGGTAAAGGCTGAAATAGACCAGCAGCTCTGTGATGTTCAGCCTTCACTTGCTGACATAGCAAACATTTTGCTATGCTTTAGCTACTTCGCGCTTCATTCAATGCCACCAGTAGTATTGCCATAGATCCTTATACATTTTTTTACTGCCGGGGTGTACCGAATACGGAGAGCTGTGAGCTTCTTTCATCAACTCTTCTCGAACAGAGCCGACTGGGACATATAAACGGCTTCCATATCCCAAAGATCCATCTTCGTGGATGATGAAGTCAGTTCGTAGTCTATTTTCTACTTGTTCTCTGATCTTTTGTAGCTTGGCATCATTTGCTTGATCTGCCTTGATCTGATTTGCAAGATTGGAATGGACAAGTAAGTTCATCAAATATGAAGCGTTACCTGACACAACTACTTCGATCTTCAATCCATGCAGTTCTTGCTGTAGCTTCTACTAAGCAGTGAGGTTCATTGCTAATGGCTGGCGAATAAGTGCATCAGAAACGACATTCACTTTCCTAGGATGATATTGTAGGCTGATGTCGAAGTCCGCTATGAGTTCTAGCCATCTTCTCTACCGCATGTTTAATTCCTTCTGAGTAAATACGTACTTCAGACTTTTGTAGTCAGTGTATATATTCACTCGTTCTCTAAAAAGATAGTTATGCCAAATCTTGAGTGCGAAAATGACGGCTGCCAATTCTACATCATATGTTGGATAGTTTCGCTCATGAACCTTTAGTTGTCATGATGCAAAAGCCACAACTATTCCATGCTGGTGTAGAACACATCCTAATCCTTTACGGGACGCACATAATGCATAACGAATCCTCCAGATTGATCTGGTATTACAAGAATAGGAGCATAGGTTAATCTCGACTTGAGTTCTACAAAAACTTTTTCACATGCTTCTGACCACACGAATGCTTCGACTTTACGTGTGAGCTTGGTCAGGGGTGCAGCGATCTTTGCAAATCCTTCGATGAATCGTTGGTAGTATCATGCTAATCCTAAGAAACTTCATATATCTTTCACTGTCTTTGGTGTCGGCCACTCACTAACAGCTGACACCTTAGCTGGATCTATAAAGATTCCTTCACTTGAAATGATATGTCCAGGAAATCCAACTTGATCTAGCCAAAATTCACACTTGCTGTACTTGGCGTAGAGCTGATGTTGTCACAATGTCTCCAGGAAAATTTGTAAGTGCTCGGCCTGTTCTTTCCGATTCTTTGAATACACCAGGATGTCGTCGATAAAGATGACAACGGAACTGTCTAAGTACTCTCGGAAAACTTAGTTCATCAGGTTCATAAAGATGGCAGGTGCATTGGTCACTCCAAATGGCATTACGAGATAATCATAATGACCATAACGAGTCCTAAACGCCGATTTCGGAATGCCGGACTCTTTGAACTTCACCAGATGATATCCCGAACGAAGATCTAGTTTTGAAAAGACACAAGACTCACTTAACTGATCGAAAAGGTCATCGATGCGCAGTAGTGGATACTTGTTCTTAATCGTCATTTTGTTCAGAGCTTGATAATCCACACACATTCTGTAGGAACCTTCTTTCTTCTTCACCAGTAGTACCGAAGATCGCCAACTTGAAGTACTGGGTCAGATCCAACCTTTCTTCAGCAGTTCGTCCAACTGAATACGGATCTCCTTCAATCCTTCCGGACTTAACCGGTTTATAAATTGTGCACCAGGTTATAAATCAATACTAAACTCAAGATCTCGATTGGGTGGCAAACCAGATAAGTCTTCTGGGAACACATCATCGAACTCTCGAACTACTTCGGGCTTTTCTTCTCCCATCGGTAGAGAGAACACTTCTACATTCTTCGGTTTAGCACGGTAGCTTCCTGACTCCAAGGTTCTATATCCACTTTTGAAATAGAATACTGGATGATCTGGTATCTCAAATACTACCCACCTTTGACGGCAGTCAATAGTAGCAAAGAATACTTCCAGCCAATCTATTCCCAACACAACATCGAAATTTGGTATGTCCAGTACTTTGAAATTTACGTAGAATTCTCGACCGCAAACTACAACTGGGTACTGATCATACCCCAAAGTTGCTTTCAAGACTCCATTCCCGGAACTGAATTTCCAGTTTGAAATGAGTGGCTTCACGGGAATCGCGTGCGTTCTCACGAATCGTTACAACATGAAGCAGTGTGAAGCTCCAGTTTCGAAAAGTACGAGTGCAGGAAGGGTGGCTACTAGTATTGTACCTAAGTTGTGTGAGGTTGGGTTGAGATATAGGAAAATTATAGTGATACAAAAGAATTGAAAAGATTTGAAAGGATTGGGGAATTTCCAGTGATGACTTGTCCTGTGGCTTCGGCTTCCTCGACCTTCATTATAAAGGCCTGTTGTCTTGGTACATTCCTCCTTGCCAAAGGCACATTCCTCTGTCCTTGGGGCACGTTTCTCTGCCCTTGAGGCACGTTTCTCTATGCCTAATGAAATTGACGATGAGGTTGTGTATGTGGTCCACCTGGAGCTGATGCAGGAAGAGCTAGTCGAGGTGCAGGAGCCTGAATGGCTAGCCGCTGCGGGGCTGTGATTGCGAGTCTGGGTGCTGGAGCTATGTTCATATGATATGGGCATGCTCCTATAGTGAGTAGATACGTCATAAATCAAACACAGGCCATTTGTACGCCTGCAGTCTTTCGCCAGGTGTCCAGTTCTCTTGCAGTAGAAACAGAAATTTGGACTAGACTGGTTAAATGATCCTCTTGGTCTCATGGGTGCAAAAGTCGGCCTAGAAGAGGCTCCTCCTATTATCTGTGTGGAGGGGGGTTTGATTCCAGCTGTTTTGGGCTTACTCTTCTTCTTGACCACAACTTTGTAATGACGTGCTGCCTTCAGAGCGAGTTCATGAGTTAGGTAGCCGCCTGTGGCTAGTGCCGCCTGAATCTTCGGGTCTAAACCGTATTGAAATCGTCTATTCTGAATCTCATCGGTCGGGATCAAGTGTGCCACGAACCTGATAATATGTCGATGTCAGGATAGTGATGTGTTTAGCGGAACAATATTTGATATGAATTCTTTACCTGCTAAGCATGATGAATTCGGCATCATATTCATCCACCGATTTTACCAACTTAGAGCCTTGTTGTAGGTGGTTGAACTATTGTTCCGTCTCGAAATAGGAAATCTCAGGGAAGAACTTCGTATTGAGCAGATCGCGAAACATCTTCCACTCTATTGGCTGTGTGAGACGGCTTTCTTGAGCCTTCCACCAGACTCTTGCATTGTCGGTGAGCTGGAGCTTGGCCACACGAACCCAAGCTATGTCTAGTACCTATACTACGTCAAGGTCATCCTCTATACTCTGGGCTCATTCTTCAGCCTCCAGAGGACTCTCTTTTCCAGAAAAGTTCCTGGGATACAACGTACGGAATCACTTTACTCCAAGTGCTTCGGCTTCCGGACGGTTCATAAGAATAGCAGTCTGCTGCTGCTGGCCCTCCAGAAGACTTTTGATAGTTTTGAGAAGCACCGTTTATTCGTTGATTAGAGCAGCAAAGGTAGGGAGAGGTGGTAAGGTAGGTGGCGGTGTGTTGCTATTGACGTTGGTACTGGTGTTGTTGGGAGAATCTATCACCTTGATAGAAAAGGAAAGTTTAGGATAGATTCAAGAAATTTGAAATGTAAGGAATGCATAGTTACTGATTCTTATAAGTCTTGAGATATATTTCTTAAGACTTCATGTAGAACTGACCTGCATGGACCGCCAACAAAACCTGTCAGGCCCCGCTTCTAGTAGACGGAAATGGTGACGTGGCAGGCCGCAACGTATTTACTATGAAATAAATACGTTAAAAGTAATTAAGCAATATATAAATGAACAAGAATGATGTTCATAATAGAATACTGCATTTTATACCGCCCATTCTTACGCTCGTGTGTTTATAGGTAGGTGCTTTTTATCCGTGTTTATCACATATCTGCAGAATACAGGTTCTCGGTCCTAAAACGGTGAAATTCATGGAAAACACGACAATATCCGGGTTCCTGCCAACCACTGATAAAACACGGTCTCCGCTCTTCATCCGTATGCTGCCAGATACCAGTTTAGGAAGACAAAATGTCAAATCAATGTCGTTTTCAGGCACAAGGCTCAATGGTAGCACAAGATCCAAGAGATCTACGCGGAGCTCGAGGCAATCATTCCAAATCTTGACAAAAAGTCCACCTTTCCTCAACAGAAATTCTGGAAGAAATGTGAAAGTAATTTCAGAAACTACATGTACCAGACAACAGGGGACACCAAACCAGGAAAACACCAGAAATCCCCAAGACCAATTCCTCTAAACGGCCGCGGAAGCGCGGCCAAATGGGGGTTTTGGCTGCTCTTCCGCGGCAAGGTGGGGCCCACTTGCTGTCGTCTTCTGGGGGTAGTTTGGGTACTCCATGTGTGCTCTGCTGGTTGCCCTAGAACCTCATTTCCCTGCCTATAAATACAGCAGAACTTGCCAAAGCCAAGGGTCATTCTTTTGTATTCTTTTTGTTCCTCTTTTGTAGTGTTTTGTATAGTTTTTCTTCTTCTTCTTCATTCCTCTTCCATGAATTGTAGTGAGAGCTTTTTGTGGATATGAATAATGATGAGGGTTTTGTATCATTCTTTTGTGTTTCTTCTTCCCCTTGAGATTCTTGCTCTCTCTTGCTCATTCAACCTCTTTATTGAGCTTGAATGGGTAAGGGTTAGTTATTGATCTCAAAGGTCGTATTTTCTCCCGGGACTAGCACTTCATTTCACATGCGTTCTCTACCCTTCCCTTGATCTTGCAACCTCTTCATTGAGCTTGCAAGTTTAAGGGTTGGCTATTGAGCACATGCTTGGCTTGGGTTCTACTTCCGTGTTCTTTTCTTGTTCTTTTTATTACTCGCTTTTTATTACTTGTCTTTTTATTACTTGCATTCTATTTCATGCAATTTTATTCATGCTCTTTCTTTCTTGTATCTTTTCTTTTCTTTGTTCTTCTCTTTTTTGTTCTCTTTTGTTTATTTTGTGAATGTTGTAATTATTATTGTTAAGAAGAAATACGGTTTTATAAGTTAACATTTCTTTGCCAATTCCTTTTCCCGTTATTTTCCATTTGAACTTCGCCCAAACCATACGCAAGCGCTCCGTTAGGCACCGTACCCTGACAAGGTAACGGTGATTCCTAACCACGACCGGTTGCGTTCGGTTTGGCCGGAGGCGAAAGCGAGAGACAAGAACGGAAGGACAAGGGTAAATAAGCCGGATTCCACGAATACCGCGCTTAATCCCCTAATCCACGTTGTTGCCGATTGCTTAGCTTCAATTGGTCAAGACTCGGCTCAAAGGTTTTGAGTACGGATTTCTTAGCTTACAATTTCGTATCTTTTCTTAACAACTTTATACTTGCAGATATACACATAGGTTAGAACAAACTCATACAGATTCTTTATTGACTCGTCTAAAACAAGAAGGTAAGATAACACCATCTCCCTGTGGACCGACCCGTGCTCAACCGGCTAGCTGCAAAGCGACACCGTCCTGATCGCGGTTACACTTAAATTCTTTGAACATCCGACACGCCAAAAGCGTGCGATCAAATGGCGCCGTTGCCAGGGAGACGGTAGCGTATTTTCTTTCTTGTTATTCGGGTTAATATTCTTTTTTGTATATATATAAAAAAAAAAAAATATTCTTTTTGTTTTTGGACAATATTTTTGGGCAAGTGTGCAGATTTTTGCGTATTTGCAAACTGCAATTGTGGGAAGCAAAGTGTACATTCAACGTTTAGGTGATTACGAAGTACAGTGCCAAAGATCCGGGTAGTTTGACCCGCGCAAGCGAACCTTTCAAGCTTACCGGATTTGATTCAACGGGGGTTTCCTAACCTAAAAACTTAACGGTACGTACTTTCCTAACACCTTCTTCTCAAATCCGACGCTTCCAATATACTATTCTTTGCAGGATTCTTTGCAAGTTCGCTAGCAAACGCCAAAATTGACTAACCCGTATTTGTTGCAGCGCCGCGCTTAAAATTAAAAAAATAAACGATTGTTTGATTCTTTAAAGAATTTTTTGAATTGCGCATTGCGTACATTAATACGGACTTAAGGGCAAGCGAACCCCACAACATACGGTAAAGGATTTCATCACCTTTTCCGTGGCCCACAAATCACGAACTTGCGCATAACGTTTACCCGCACAAATTTAAAAGAAACTAGACTTTAAGCCTTAAGGACTTCGCGCTCACTAGGAGAAGTTAACTGTATTTAGAAGCTTGCTTAACGGTATATTGTTTACGGGGTGTCTAGGAAAGTGTTAACGGCGAAACCGCCAAAAGAGAAAGGGTTATTTAATTAAGGAACTTCGCGAAAGCGTTGGAAAACCTCCCCTTATCTCTGCACTTACCTGGCCTCGTGATCAGTGTATTTTTAATCCTGTTTCTCGACACAGTTTTACTTCGACAATCAAGTTCTCGAGCAGGTCTAGTTGACCTAGGTGAACCCTAGAACGATTAGGTGTGTGGTATTTTTTGTGTCGTGATTTTTGTCCATATTCTTTTTTTTGTATACTTCATTCTTTTGCTAAACATTTAACTAACTAAAAAAAAAAAAAAAAAATCACATTCTTTTTCCCTTCCTTTTTCTCTACCTTTCTCTCTTCATATCATGGGTACTCCACCTCGAAAAACTCTTGCCGAACTTTGGTACCCACAACCAGAAATTACTTCATACGGTTCTTGCTTTGGCCGAACATCGAACGACCCCTCCATGCCAAAAATTTCATTGAAAGATCGGATAGAGGCGTCTAGGACGAACAACTGGACCCCGCAATCCACTTCGTATCAACCGTTTCAAACATTCACCCCTTCTTGCGTTGATACACCTTTTGAAAATCCAGTTGTAATTCCAAGACCTATGTCTCTTGCTGAACGTATTGAACAATCTCGTAGCCGATCTTTCACTCCTTTCACCACTTCAAATTCTTGGGATCAACAATTCCATTCACCTTCTTATCCAAATGTTGATCCCACTCCTGTCCAGCCATTCAATTCCTACCAATCCTATCCTACTTTTGTACCTTCCCTAGACATTGCTTCAGAACCGTCTTTTGGGAGTTTTCAGTATCCATACAACTTTGAATCTTTCACTGAAACCCCTTCACAACCAATGTCTAGTCTAGAACAGTCGTTGGAAGACTTTAGGGTAGCGTCAAGCCAACAAATGATGGATTTGAATGCGTCCATGGCCGCCCTCATACAACCTAGTGATCCGGTAGCTAGTTTTCAACTAGCTCCAACTTTTTCAATGTATGATGAGGCGGCAGGACAGGCTGTGAATTTGAGTGGAGAGAGTGAGATGTACCCCCTTCCAAATCAAACCTACCCGTCCCAAATTGAATCCCACAACTCCTGTTTTGAAAGTCTATCGAGTATCCCACATGATTTATCAATTGAAGATAGAATGATGAATGAGTTGTGCGACATCGTAGTGTTTGATTTGCCAGATTGTGAAGGGTCCCTTCCAAGTGAAACCATACCTAATCCTTTTGACCTCTACACCTATATCTTAGAACCAGAATCGATTAATATCCATGCTTTTGATGAGGTGTCAGAGAATTTTGATTTTCACTGGATTGAGGATATTGACGCTGGGGATATTTTGGATGATGAACCCGTAGATTTGGCTGCGTTTGTCTCTTCAATTCATCATCCCAAGTCATTAAATGTTTTTCCCGAACCCCATATGCGTCTGGACTTTGAAGAAATATGCATGGATGAGCTTAACTTTGAGGAAAATTTTGAGGATATTTCTGAGGATGATACAGTTTTAATTGATGAGTCGGATTTTCCAATTCATCCTAATCCTTCCACTGACTGTGTACACCCTCCTGAACCCTTAACCGATACCCTTCCTCAACCACTTCCCTCCATCCTTTCCATCGTTCCGACCTTGCAAGAACCCGTATTAGTTACATTTCATATGTCTGGTTTACCAAGTTCGGCGTACCCATGGTTTCTCACGAACCTTGAGGGATTTGACCCAATCTCTCGACGGGTAAATATATTAGCACAATCGCTTTCCACACATCGGTCATCACAAATTGTGCTAATCTATTTACTCCATTTGCACCCTCAAGTTCGTATTCCACTTCTTTTTCCCTTCCGCCATTCTTCTTCCCCTCATCTACCGAGACCGCATTCCACTTCTCTCCACAAGCGGTCTCGCGTAATCTCCATTTCTTACCTCTTCACCCTCTTTCACCAACCACTGCTGTACCATGATAAAATCTTTGAATGGTTGGTGTTAACTTTTGGCCTGTGTAAGGCCTTGTATAGATGGATACTGTTCTTTCCCCCCTAATCCTGAACTTCAACGCTTAACAGTGGAAACACTGTTTTACTTAAGTTTGGGGGGGACACTTTTTTTGTATATATTTTTTGTTTTCTTTTTTGCTTTGTATATAAGTTGTTTTTGGGGAAGCGCCGGCAATTTTGACTCTCTTGGTGTAGCCTGACAGTGAGGGCACTGTCAAGTTTAAGTTTGGGGGTGTGCTCGGTAAGCTTTCTTCCTTCGCATTCATTTGTATATTTTGCATTTGCATACCTTATTTTAAAAACCCATAAAAACTGAAAATTTTCTAAAATATAAAAACTTTTTGTCAAGTTAGCTTGTGGAAGAACTCTAATTCAACATTCGACGGTTTTTGTTTGAAAAGATAGGAATAACTATATCCTATGTTTAGATTTTGAAAACCTGAAAGATAACTCTCCTTTGAAGTTAACTATAGCTGATATACGTCTTTACATCACACTACACGTGTTGTGAGTCTTGGAAATTAGATGACAAGTCTTTTATGTTTAAAGAAACTTTTAATAGATAAATGATTTTCTGAGGATCAAATAGGTTTGTTCTGAAATAAGTAAAATATCAAGAATAGTTTATGAAGTAAGTGAATATGAAGGAATGTTATTGATGCCTTAATTGGAACTAAATCTGAAAAATAACCCATCTGAAACTTGATTGGAATGATTACACACCGAATCCACTAAACACGTCTTTTATCCAAAAAATAATTGAACTGCCGGTTATATCTCCGTTCGTATTGAATCATCATGTTTTTCCTGCCAAACTGTCTTTTGTTTTTGGACCTAGGTAACTTGAGTAATTAAGTCCGCTGGGGTGTTTCTACACCTAATGCCCTAAAACCAACTGGTTTGGGTGCATTGGCCCAAAGCTCGCTAAGAAGCCTAGATAGTCCAGTTTTAAAACAAAGTCAAGCAAGTGTTCTCTCCGAGTTAAAATTCCTAACGGTTCTTTGTGTGAGAATAATCTTGATAAAAGACAGGCTTTTATAAAAATTTTAGCGGAGATATGAAGGTTTTATTCTATGATAAAGACTATTGCACGTTCACAGAGGTGTGTATGAAATGAAAACAAGAATAAGGTGGAGTGAAAAATACGACTTAGTTTCCTGTTAAGGAAGATAGAAATTCTGAAGTTGAAACCTTACTGGAAAACGAAACTTGAAAAATGCTTAACTCTTTATAAAACTTATGTGATCCTTTAAACTTGTTATCTGGGCTTTATTGTGCGACATGATGACTTTAATCGACCTTTCTGGAACTTAACGGCACTATTTGCACTGCACGTAAAGACATATAAAATCTGTGGTTAAATAAGAAGAGAGGTGTGAAAAATAAAGGTTCGATAGTCTAAACTTAGGATTATAGAATTGTTATCTTCTGAAACAAAACTTTAGGGGCTTGAATCTTAGTTATTTTACAAAACTAGCTTGGCGGGATTTTGTGGGTAGTATCCGCTGAAAACCCTCAGGAGACAACACTCCTCCTACTAGGGACACCTAGAGGTTTAACGGCTTGTTGCACGCGCTCAGTGCAATCGCGTTCCCTGCGAAAGTGCGGTTATCATTTTATTTTTGTGAATAATTGGTTTTGCTCGGGACGAGCAAAAGTTAAGTTTGGGGGTATTTGTTCATAACAGAATACTGCATTTTATACCGCCCATTCTTACGCTCGTGTGTTTATAGGTAGGTGCTTTTTATCCGTGTTTATCACATATCTGCAGAATACAGGTTCTCGGTCCTAAAACGGTGAAATTCATGGAAAACACGACAATATCCGGGTTCCTGCCAACCACTGATAAAACACGGTCTCCGCTCTTCATCCGTATGCTGCCAGATACCAGTTTAGGAAGACAAAATGTCAAATCAATGTCGTTTTCAGGCACAAGGCTCAATGGTAGCACAAGATCCAAGAGATCTACGCGGAGCTCGAGGCAATCATTCCAAATCTTGACAAAAAGTCCACCTTTCCTCAACAGAAATTCTGGAAGAAATGTGAAAGTAATTTCAGAAACTACATGTACCAGACAACAGGGGACACCAAACCAGGAAAACACCAGAAATCCCCAAGACCAATTCCTCTAAACGGCCGCGGAAGCGCGGCCAAATGGGGGTTTTGGCCGCTCTTCCGCGGCAAGGTGGGGCCCACTTGCTGTCGTCTTCTGGGGGTAGTTTGGGTACTCCATGTGTGCTCTGCTGGTTGCCCTAGAACCTCATTTTCCTGCCTATAAATACAGCAGAACTTGCCAAAGCCAAGGGTCATTCTTTTGTATTCTTTTTGTTCCTCTTTTGTAGTGTTTTGTATAGTTTTTCTTCTTCTTCTTCATTCCTCTTCCATGAATTGTAGTGAGAGCTTTTTGTGGATATGAATAAAGATGAGGGTTTTGTGTCATTCTTTTGTGTTTCTTCTTCCCCTTGAGATTCTTGCTCTCTCTTGCTCATTCAACCTCTTTATTGAGCTTGAATGGGTAAGGGTTAGTTATTGATCTCAAAGGTCGTATTTTCTCCCGGGACTAGCACTTCATTTCACATGCGTTCTCTACCCTTCCCTTGATCTTGCAACCTCTTCATTGAGCTTGCAAGTTTAAGGGTTGGCTATTGAGCACATGCTTGGCTTGGGTTCTACTTCCGTGTTCTTTTCTTGTTCTTTTTATTACTCGCTTTTTATTACTTGTCTTTTTATTACTTGCATTCTATTTCATGCAATTTTATTCATGCTCTTTCTTTCTTGTATCTTTTCTTTTCTTTGTTCTTCTCTTTTTTGTTCTCTTTTGTTTATTTTGTGAATGTTGTAATTATTATTGTTAAGAAGAAATACGGTTTTATAAGTTAACATTTCTTTGCCAATTCCTTTTCCCGTTATTTTCCATTTGAACTTCGCCCAAACCATACGCAAGCGCTCCGTTAGGCACCGTACCCTGACAAGGTAACGGTGATTCCTAACCACGACCGGTTGCGTTCGGTTTGGCCGGAGGCGAAAGCAAGAGACAAGAACGGAAGGACAAGGGTAAATAAGCCGGATTCCACGAATACCGCGCTTAATCCCCTAATCCACGTTGTTGCCGATTGCTTAGCTTCAATTGGTCAAGACTCGGCTCAAAGGTTTTGAGTACGGATTTCTTAGCTTACAATTTCGTATCTTTTCTTAACAACTTTATACTTGCAGATATACACATAGGTTAGAACAAACTCATACAGATTCTTTATTGACTCGTCTAAAACAAGAAGGTAAGATAACACCATCTCCCTGTGGACCGACCCGTGCTCAACCGGCTAGCTGCAAAGCGACACCGTCCTGATCGCGGTTACACTTAAATTCTTTGAACATCCGACACGCCAAAAGCGTGCGATCAAATGACAAGATTAAAAATAAAACAACAACTTTATTTACATTCAACTTTACATACAACTTTCCGAAATACAAGGTACAATGAACAAAGCAATGCTTAAACAATGGCATACAAAAAAAAGTAAGTGCAGGAGGAACTAGTTGTCAGGCTGAGCTGTAAGATAGTCCAAGTCATCCTGGGTCGGCTCTATCTCCTCTGAATCCGGTCCTCCAGACGAACATTCTAAAAAAAGAAACAGAAAGGAATGTCGTCAGCGAACTAGCGCTCGGTAAGACCCAAAAGAAGAAAGAGAGAATAGTAATCATGTGAATAGGTACTACAAGAACAAATGACAGGTGAAATTGTATATGATCATCTACAGGTATATGATAGTTATTCTAACATGGTTAATTGTATTTTGATAAAGAAGATATTCATGTATACGAGAGAAGTCCATCTTACCCCGTGGACTATGGTAACATGTAGTACAAGGTCCCATCATAACCCACGGGACAACGGCACGCGAATTCATATAGGTGTCTTTTAAAGTGAGCTTTTACGCCATGATATACGTTCCATACCAATCTACCCCTTTATCCCCGCGCTTTGTATTGTATAGAGTAAGATTAGAGGTCTTGGCCGAAACCATGGATATAATGTTCAGGTTCAGTATTTAATCATGTGTTCAAGTAGTTATGTTGAGTTCATGTCAAGTTATAACCATGGTTCGGTCAAGTCGAGTCAAGTATACAAGTTTGAGTTTGATATTGATTTCGAGTGTTCTTGTTCATGATCAAGTAATCAAGCTTGTGTTAGATTCTAGTTTGAGTTTGGACTCAGATTGAGTCAGACACTTGAGAACATATTTAACTCTTGAATTCTTAAGTTCATGAGTAATCGACAACTGATGCATATGGACGGCAGGATTTGTGTTTTTTCCCAAGACAATTGCCATTGATAACTCTGTTAAGTTATCTAATCCGAATAGACAAGCACTCACTTTCTCCGGCTCCTTGCGACTCTAGAGAATTGATCCCGCTTAAACTTATATTTACTAGAGTCCTTAAAATATTGTTTTGTATATATCGAGGGGGTTTTATGAAAAATATTTTAATATAGTTTAAAATAAAATCTCGACGGTATTTTGTATTATTTAGGGATTCCATGAACATGTATATTAAGTATTGGGGTATTTTAATGATAAATACTAGACTTTTTAAAAGTTTATGGTATTTTATTGAAAACTGGTCTTTGGTAATTTGATGGTATTTTATTAACATTTTTTTCTTTCATTTTTAGAAAAATATATTTTCATAATATATTCAAAATATAGTTATATGATTTTATATAATTTTTAAAATTATTTTTATTTATAAAAGTCGCATTTCTTTAGAAACAGTATTTTATTTCCTTTCGAGATCGAATACTCCTTGAGGAGTTCTGCATCTCTCTCTACTATCCTAAAAATGTGCGATAATCCACACCATCCATTATCCGGTTCCCTAACTAGGGTTGTAGGAGCGTATTTGCCAAGGATTTTTAAAATACCATTTTAAAAGAAACCCGTTTTTTAAAACATGTGGTATTTTATTGTAAAGGTTATTCTTTGAACCAAATATACATCTAAAATAGGTGTCGTGCTATGAGACCAAAGTGTGCATGTGGGGTAGGTCGTTACCCCATGAAGTTTTCCAAAAGGTATAGTTTTGACAAAAATTCGAAAAGAGCTGATAATAAAGTTCAAGGTATTTTAATGAAAAGTTTGTTTTATGGTTGTTTCATATGAGAATTTTGGTTAAACATGAATCTAAACATTGGTAATTAAAGATACAAATAGAATGGTGCCATTAGATTGTCCAAGATATAAAGGAAAAGGGAGTTCTAGGTTTTAAAAAAAAGGTTTTGGGAATAACTCCACTTTACCGATATATGATTAAGAGATGAATTTTAACTAAGAGAAAGAGTGTTGGGAGGGACATACAGTTTGAAAATATCAAGAAAGGGATTAGCAAGATAAGGGAGGCTTCGTGGCGTCCTGGGAGCTCTGGAATCAGTTTCGATTTTCGAAGGAAAGAGCTTGGTCGCTAACTCCACTTGCACTTAGGACCCTTTTAGGAGAAGTTTTGCTAGAATTTCAGAATGGTGAAGAGCTAAAGCATGGGGTGGTATTTATAGTGGAGAATTAGGGTTTGGGAATTATAATTTTGGATTAAAAAGAATTAAAATGATGTTAAATGTTGAAATGAAAAGGCTCTGTTTGATTGCAGGGAAATTAAACAATGCAGAGAAGTTAAGAGGAGCTGAAGAGACAAGTGTGCAAAGTATGGAGCTCATCCAACCGTCAGTGCCGGCCTCATGGCCAACTTGGCTGGTCAGATATGAGGTAATTGCCTTGAGATTTGTGCCACGTTGGTTTTTCTGTGTTTACTCCATTTTGCGCATGTTTGATTTTGCTAAAACTTTTTATTTCCCGTGCATTGCACGTGCAACTCTTGGGCTTCCAAAAATAAGAAGAAAAATCATAAAAAATAATTGTGTCTTATAGGATTCGAACACACAGGCTATGTCACAGCAGTGTAGATCCTTTACTAGTGAGCTACAAGTTGCTTCTTGCTTTTATCAGACAAGTCTAACTTATAACTCTTTCACAGGCTACAATACCCTTTTCTGTACAATAACAAGAAAATTCCGTACAGTGATTTCAGAGTCATTACACCTGTAACCAATTGAGAAACCACTGATAACACTTATTAGTAAATCTCATCAGCCCTGGCCAGGGACTTACGGTTACAGCCAATAACGCATAGCACAACATCAACTCCCAATATCGAGAGAGACGAAACCCCTCCTATCGCTCACTGTCTCCATATGTCTAGGAACTGTACCCAAAATTCACCTGTTCGCACGACTTAGTAGAGCCGTGGTAGGGTGGAAATCAAAGAATTGGGGGATAGCACACAAGACACTATAATGATCTCGGGTCTACAGACTAACCTGTACAAGTGTCACCGGAGAACTGCTATTTGACGATAGGCATAATACCATCTTGGAGTTCTCGGCGAGTCCGTTCAGTGTACTTATTCTCTAATGAGCACTTGTATACAATCTTTGATGTCAAACACCAATAGATATGAGATCATCCATCACCCCAATACTGGGTCAAGAAACATATACACTACTCTACTCTGGAATATTGATGTCCTGTCTCGATACACTCTCGACTAAGAACTGTTAAGGATGTGCTTATGGACTACACATGCCCTACTAGTATAATCTGCATCATAGTCATGGTAGTCAAGCTAACATCCTAAGGGCTTTATTAACATTCATAAAAAAGACAGTAAACTCAAACAAGTGAACATGTTAAGATAAAGAGCAACCAGACAGCATATTATCATGTCGAGCAAGAAAGTCCTCTCTCTATATATATGTCTAAGCATCCACTATGATATACAATAATGGCCTCTAAGGCATACATATTCCTAACAATCTCCCACTTATACTAAGACCAATTATCGGCGTATCTCATACCAAACATCTCACAAAATTGCTCAAATTGCGCCAGTGGAAGGGCCTTGGTGAGTGGATCCATGGTATTGTTCTTTGTGTCTACTCATCGAACTTCGATCTCACGCCGATCAACTATCTCTGGGATCAGGTGATATAGCCTCAGGATATGTCTGGAACACTGATGGAATCTGGGTTCCTTGGCTAATGCCATAATCCCTTTATTATCACAATACAAGGGTATTGGATCAATAATGGTTGTAACCACTCCAAGCTCTGAGATGAACTTCCGCATCCAGACAACTTCCTTGGCAGCATCATTTGCAGCAATATATTCAGCTTCCGTCATTGAGTCTGCAACAGTATCCTATTTGGAACTTTTCCAACAAACCACCCGTCCATTGAGGGTAAATACAAAATCCGAGATAGACTTGATGTCATTCTTGTCACTTTGGAAGCTGGAATTGGTAAAGGCTTCCATTTGGAGATCCCTGTTACCATACACCAAGAACATTTCTTTAGTCCTTCGTTAGTACTTAAGAATGTTCTTCACAGCCGTCCAGTGTTTCTCTCCTGGATTGGATTGATGCATTCTTACTACACTCAGTGCATAAGCTACATCTGGGCGAGAACATAGCATCACATATATGATAGACCCTACTACGGAAGCATAGGGTATAACACTCATGCGAGCCCTCTCTTCATCAGACTTTGGATAGAAGTCTTTGGAGAGGGTGATTCCGTGACAAGCGGGTAAATTACCTCACTTGGAATCTTCCATATTAAACCTCTTTAGTATGGTATCTATGTATCTAGATTGGGAAAATCCCAACATTCTCTTAGATTTATCTCTATAGTTCTTAATGCCTAGAATGCACGAGGCATCACCCAGGTCCTTCATGAAGAACCTTTGTGATAGGAATAGTTTGACCGATTGTAGCATAAGAACGTCATTTTCTATTAAGAGAATGTCATCCACGTACAATATGAGGAATGTGACTGTTCTCCCTACAATCTTCTTATAAATGCATGGTTCATCTACATTTTTTATAAAGTCAAACTCTTTGATTGTATCATCAAAGTAGATGTTCCAACTCCATGATGCCTGCATTAATCCATAGATGGATTTAAGCAAGCTGCATGTATTTTCGCTGCTCCTACTGATATTGAAGCCTTCCGGCTGATCCATAAAAATGCATTCTTCTAAATCACCATTTAGGAATGCGGTTTTAACGTCCATCTGCTAGATTTCATAGTCGTAGTAAGCAGCAATAGCAAGCAGGATTCGAATGGATTTAAGCATTTCTAGCGGAGAAAAGGTCTCATCATAGTCTAATCCTGGTCTTTGACGAAATCCTTTCGCTACAAGTCTGGCTTTATAGGTCTCTGCCTGTCCATCCACACCAATATTTTTCTAAAGATCCACATGCACCCTATGGGTTTTACTCCAGAAGGTGCAACTTTCAAAGTCCATACTTTGTTAGTGTGCATGGATTCCATTTCGAATCGCATGGCATCTAGCCATTTCCTTGAGTCACTACTCGTGATAGCTTACTGAAAACTAGTAGGGTCATTATCATCTATGATGCAATCTTCTCTATCACCATCAATGAGGAAACCATAGTATCTTTCTGGTGGGCAAGAATTCTTACTAGATCTACGGAGTGACTAAGGCTTATTGGGTTCTATCGAAACTTCATGTTCAACCAAATCGTCAGTAGTTGTTTGTGGCTCTGGAATTTCTTCCAGTTCTACCGTATTGCCAATAATATCATTGATAAAATATTCATTTTCTAAAAAATGTGGCATATTGAGAAATAAACACTCTTTGTTCCTTCTTGCGGTAGAATAGATATCCATATGAATGTTTAGGATAAAACATAAATTCACACAAAACTGATCGTGTCTCGAGTTTGTCTGGATTCAGCCTTTTAACAAAAGCAGGACTACCCCATATCCTGACTCGTTTAAGAGATGGTCTCTTTCCATACCATATCTCATATGGAGTGGTAGGCACGGATTTGGTCGGAACCTTGTTTAATAGATATACAATATTCTCCAATGCATACCCCCAAAAAGAAAGTGGCAACTCAGCATCACTCATCCTTAAGCATACCATTCTAATAGGGAACGATTCCTCCGCTCTGACACACCGTTGTGTTGTGATGTGTACGGAGGAGTGAGCTGAAAGAGAATCTCATTCTCTTTTAAGAAATTTAGGAACTATATACTTAACTACTCTCCTCCTCGATCTGATCGAAATTTCTTGATACTCAATCCAGTTTGTTTTTCAACTTCAATTTTATACTTCTTGAATTTTTCGAAAGCTCCAGACTTATGTTTCAGCAAGAACATATGTCCAAACCTCGAGAAATCATCAGTAAAGGTTATGATGTATGAATAACCGCTTTTTGCATCTGTAAACATTGGTCCACATACTGTAAGTCTACGGTAGCGCCCCGGCCGTCTGTCCGAGGCCAAAATGCGGAAACGAAAACTTTTCTTAAACTAGAAACCGGCGCTATCGTATACTTAAATTCCGGATCGAACAATTAACCTATAACTAGCAACTAGAGAAAGGGTTGGGAAGCTATACCGATCGACCCGTGTCCTTCGGTCTTTGGCCACCATCCCAAGCTCCTCGCGGCATCTCCGGTCTCGATCTCCTTGTCGGAAAGGGAACCACATCTTCGAGTCTTTTTACGGGCTTCTGCTTCATCCGAAGCAACTCGGGCACGAAGTTCGCTAGCCGACGTGTCCAAGGTGAAGTAGAGAATGTGTGTCATCACTTTGTCTCTTGATGATTTAGTGGATGCCATTAGTGAGGAGATAATGAGCTCAAGAAAGAGGAGGAAGAAGAAGAAGCTTTTCTCTCTTTTTCTTTTGTTGAGAAGATAAAAATGAGAGTGAGAGTGTGTTCTAAATTACAAGAGGAAACTATGAGGTTATGGCTGCCCTTTCTCTCTCTCCCTCTCATTTCAACACTCAAATCCATCAACAATATGACATATGCACAAGTAAAGAGACCATGACTCATCACTTATGCATGTGTCACAGTTAATACACCTAATCATGATTATGAGCTCATTATTTCCTTATGCAAACATTAATCCAAATGTTTGTACTAAAGTAAATTCGTGACGGATCACAAGAGTACCCCTCACCTGTATATACATACCTGCATCCGCATTCTAACCGAATGCGAATGCGATGAGACTAAAGTAATCCAACAAATCTAATACCAGGATCCGGCTTAAACTAAAGCCCACTAGTATGATCCGTCCGATCATGATCCGTGCACTACTGCACGTATATGATCGAACCCTGCCATAATACCATAGGGCCTCTACAATGTTTCGCCCGAAACTTGAGAAACTGTCTGTGAGGGACACTAAAGGCTCGTCAATACTTTGGCTGTAGATTTAACCACTAGCACGTCAGTGATACTATCTGTACGTAATGGGCTACCAGGTATTGACCAAAAGGGAGGTCGATGAGCGAACTCATCCTGACTCCCTACTGAGCCTGTCAGTGACAATATCCGTACAGTCCGGTCCGTTCGTCTATGAGCATCGCATGGCGGGCCTAGCGGGTTGGTAAAAGTCAGACCCCCAAAAGCGGTACAAGTCGTGTCGGAGTGTAGCCCAGAACACCCTGAGATACTACTGGAACACCTACCAGTAAATCTCCTGCCTTGGCCAAGGACTTCGTGTAATGGCTCTCTTAGACACAACGCGATCTCACCCCCAATACCGGGAGAGACGAAACCCCTGCCGATCCGCTCACTGCCTCCATGTGGCTCGGGACTGTACCCAACTAAAACCTGTTTGCACAACTCCTTTGAGCCGTGGTAGGGTAGTAATCAAAGCATAATGGAAACTCACACGAGACAAATTACGATCTCAGGTCGATGAACTAACCTGCACACATGTCACCAGGTAACTGCTATCTGACGTCAGGTATAATACCAACTAGCATGTTCCAGGCGAGTCCTGTCCGGTGTACTCATAACCCAATGAGCACCTGTACACATCTTAGGTGAACCAACTGACACCAATGGCTTGTGAGACCAGCCACTTGTTGGGGTCTCGACTGTATACACTAGTCTACTAATGGAGTATCGATGCCCAGTCTCGAAACTCCCACGACTAGGGACCTTTTAAGGATGTGCTTATAGACCCCAGCTCCCACGTATATGATCGCCATCATACTGCAGGCCGTCAAGAAAGAATCCTAAGGGCTCTATCAACGGGTAATAGTGACCTGAAAGGTCACCTAAAGCAGTACACGATGATAAAGATAAACCAGATAGCATACTATCATCTTGAGTAAGACTGTCCTACCGGTATAGGTCCTCCCTCAATCATTGCAATCACGTGCCTGTGATCCAACAATTGACTCTGAGGGCACTATATCCAACAATCTCCCACTTGCACTCAAGGCTAATTATTGCGATGTCGTATACTCACAGCCCGTGTGATACCGAATACCTAACTCCTCTACTAATCAGTCTCACAAAGCCCGTTTGCGAAACTATTGCGTTCGAGGAATAGCCTTATTGAGTGGATCCGCCTTGATGTTTCTTTCTATGTCTCTCATTATCTCAAGTTCGCGGAGAAGGCCATCTCCCAAAATGAGCAATTCCTGTCTTAGAATATGTCTGGATATCTGATGGGGCCTAGTTCACAAATGAACTCCAAATCCAAACTTCTCAGACTGTATCGTCAACTGAATTTAATCAGTATCCTGTGCCATGCCTCCCTCAGTATCCCCTTGGACCACCTGTCCAAACTACTTCCCCTCGTCAGAGGGAAAACTATAACTCTGACAGTCACTCTGTCATCCAGGTCACCTTGGAAGCCTGGAATGACAACTGTCTCCCGAAAGAGGCTGCCGTTATCATTTCCCTAGAACATCCACTTATGTTCTAAAACTGCTTCCGAACGTTTCTCCAAGATAGGATTAATATCAACTTATTGCATCTAGTGCAAGAAATAACGTGTGGTGTGGTACTTGACATCTCATGATTGACTCAATTGCCTAAGCAGGTGATCTGCCAACCATGCACATCCCTCTCCCCTTTAGTCTGCAAGACACCTTTAGAGAGGGTGACTCCATCACCTGCAGGTACACTACCGTGCCAGGAGTCGTCCATTTTAAAACACTTTTAGAATGCCGTCTAAGTACCCAGATTGGGAAACTACCCAAATCTAGATCTAAAACCATAGATCTAGTAACCAGAATGTCTGACATAATATCCAAGTCCGATGTGGAGAAACCACTGTGTGACAACCAAAGTATAACCGATCGTAGTATAGGAATTTCACTTCCTACTCTGTGTATGTCATCCAAATACCATGACATCACACCCTACTACATTCTTAACAGATCTATCCCCTATTCTGATGAAGTCAAACCTATGACTGTCACATCAGAAATAGATGATCTATCTCCGCTATATCAGCTTTAGTCCATAAATAGACATAAGCTACCTGTCCACTATGCTTCCGCTGCTCCCACTGACTACGACAACCCTCTGGCAGAGTCATATACACGTACACTTCTAAATCTAGTTTAGAACGACGCTATACTCATCCTCCTGCCGAGTCTCACAGTCTGGAACAACAGCAATGGAAAGTCTGGGTAAACAAGAACCTCCTTGTCACCGCCTTTGAGCATACCGAAGTACCTATCGAGTGCCTGAGGTTACCCACCATATCTACAGAGTGGCCAATAGAATGTCAAACCAGATTGAATCTTTAGGTCCTATTAAATTTTCAGTAATCGTTTGCGGTTCTAGAATCACTTCCAGTTCTACTATACTCCCACTACTGTTTTCTGAAAAAAAATCAATTTTTATTAAAACTGTGGCGAGTCCAGAACAATATCACTATTGATCTTCCAGATGGTAGAAAGTCAACCCTCGTCATAGCCCGGGTCAACCAACAAACAGCTATTACAGAAACGTGCCTTGAGTTATCCAGAGTCTGGTTTTGAGCATAAGCCGTACAACTCCCCGTACCTTAACATTGTTAAGATATGAACTGTTCTATATCTATTATAGAAACAGAGGCACTGATTTAATTGGAACCAGATTCAAATCATGCAGCTGTCTCTAGTGCATGTCAACTAAATGGAGAGAGGCCGATCAGCATTACTCAACTTAGGAATACATCCAGATATGAGTAACCTGAAAGAAAAGCAAGTTCTCATAATCATTACTATCAATTGAATAGCATACTCAAGTATCTACATCTTCGATCACTTTGAAGAATCCCGATACTTGCAAGACCTGGTTATCTACTTTACTCTTATACCTATATTTCTCAAAACTTAGACCTTACATTTCTACGAAACACATGTCTAAGAACTAGAGAAGTCACAAGTAAACAGAATATAGTACGAGTACCAACCCTTCTGTCCTCATGGACAGTGGACAACATACAATACTCTGTATAAGTCCCCTGAGTCTAATAACTCACTCCCTGTGTGTCGTAGGTTGAAAACTGTACTTATAGTTAAGAAGAATTACACCGCTGTTTAATACTCCTTACCTAACCATCCACTGATATAGGTAAATGTCATAGACATAATTTCAAAAGGTTATATCTCACTTTATAAAAATAAATGTACAGATATATCAATTTGAAATTGGTTCATAACAACGGATATTCAAAATCAAATATTTGCCGTCCGGCAAACTACCCAGGCGATTTCCTCAAATATCACCAATTACAATGAATCCCGATATAATGAGGATGATCACCCAATTCCCAATAACTTACTCCCACTCATCATCTGTAAAACCATACAGATATGAGAATCAAACCTGGTAAATACATACTCTGGAGCAAGGGCTAATTAGGAAATCTGTTTTCTTTTAACAATACACAGTGAAACTGAAACATATAAATATTTCGAAGGGGTATCCGGGTATTCCTAGTAATGCCTCTTCTATTATCAGATTCACAATTATAACCGTATATTTCTTTGACATCTCTCCAAATCCCTTTATATGTCTTTAGTCATTACCTTCTGTACACCCCTTTAGGCCAAATGGTTTTCTTCCTTCCCTACCGTTCAGCACCAGCCTATAGTTTGGAAGAAGACTGTCCAATAAGCATAATGGGTGTACTCTCCTAAAACTAGGAGTACTCGTAACTTGAGAGAAGGTGAAGATAAAAGACAACTGAATAAACCTTATTCCTATTTCTCCGAAACCAGAATCCATCCTCGAACTGGAACAAGTTCCTTCGAGTTCGTATATAACCATACGATGGAGTATCCAATAAACTGTGGATTTTCGTAGTGATACGGAGTGTCCTGGAGAAATACAAAGGTGATGTAGGATTGGCGAAGAAATACTTTGTTTGGTCATGAATAGCAGTCGCAATTTACTTTACCCTCTTACTAATCCCTTTATTTGTCGTAACTTATTACCTTCTGTACACCATCGTTAGGTGTTCAGTTGATAAAACTGCACATTTGTATTACATTTTTCCTACCATTTACATATTAAAAAAGGACTTTATTATAATATATTATACATATGAGGGTTTATGTGTAAAGACAACATTTTCCATGTGTTAATATATTTTAATTAGTATTTGGTAGAAAAATGTATGCAAATAAATTCAATGACCAAATCCTAGTAGAACTAAGTCTACTAAATATTATTTGAGATTATTGTGCAGAATTTTCCAAGTTGTTATGCAGAATTTAGCAAGCAAATCAAGTTGTTGAAGAAGACTTGCCTAATTAAGAAGCAAAACTTCGAGACCAAGTCTGAAAGCAACCGAGAAAAGATTTCTTAATTCTAAAGGTGCTTAGGATTGCCACATGTCCCAAAGACCAAGCCCCAGAAAAATGATGGAGGGATGAGATCAAATGGCCGCGGATCCGCGGCCATACCCCTCCTTTGGCCGCGGATCCGCGGCAATCTAGAGGGATCATTTGCTAAGATTTTGTGGCTTAAATCTCTGCTATATTTTACCAACTTTTGAAGCAAAAGATTGTGGCTTTGGACTATAAAGGGCACCGAGAGCCTCTTGGAAAAGTGATTAAGCCGACGAGATCACGAAGTCCCAGACGCTCACGCATCCAGGCTGATCATCAACTGTTCGTCTACCTCCTTATGAAAGATCGAGAAGCAACTAGTTTTGTAATCATTTTCTACGGAATAAAGTGTAGATTGTTCAAGTTGATTAATAATGGTAGTTATTTTATTTAATTCTTTTGCATTTTACATTATGTTTCCCCTCTCTATCTTTTCATCTTCTTCTCCCAACATGCGCGAGTAATTCTCCGCTTGTTAGGGTTCGTAGGATTAGGGTAGGCTAATGGATGATGAACATCCCTAAACCCTTTTTAAGTCCTATAAAGTTTATGAACGTTATCAAAAGAATCATTAACATCCTAATCGGGCGCGCTAGCAATTCTTTGCTAGTTCCGACCGCGATTAGAGATTAGATTAATGATTGTTTTGGTAAAGGCTAGATTTGAACGGAGTTCCGTGTCGAGATAAGGGTTAAGAGTGGGATTCCTTTTCCCTCCAGAAACTCTAATCTACACGCATCACCGTCGTTCTAGCTTTAAATCTATTAATGGATAAAAAGGGTAACTTTTAATTAATCGTCCATGACTACTAAATCCTAACGAACCTTACAAGCCCTCTTATTATATTAACTATATTCCTAAAATAATCTAGATCTATAAATTGGCTATCTTGCTTAAAGTAGATCTAGAAACTTTTCACAAAAAATCTTTATTCGTCCTCTCTTTCTCAACACATCTAAAGTAAGATTAAAAGGTTCCACGTTTCCCTGAGGATGACCCGTACTCACCTCGGTCTAGCTACACGCGGCACCGTTCTGATTGCGGTTAAACTACAAACACACTCTTTCAATCAATTAAATGGCACCGTTGCCGGGGATACGTGCGTAATTTTTTATTCTTATTATTTATGTTGAATTCTTAGACGATTTATATCATTATTAACACAAAACTGCAAATTGCATATTTAACGATTTGTTTGTGAATTTTGCGAGGGAATCAGGAGTCACGGACTTGGGGAAACTGGAGATCTAGGGTTTCACACTTCTCTAGTATCTTTCTTAACTCCTTCTCTCTCCTCTCAAATCCAATAAAATATATTTTCTGCAGGATTCTTTGCAAAATATCGCCGCTCAAAAATCTTTTTGCAAATTTTTGTTTTGCGGTTTGTTTTTGCATATTTTAATACGGATTTTTAAGGGGCAAGACCAAATCCAAATTAGGTGGGGATTTCATCACCCTTCCTAATCCCCACAAATCACAAACCGAGCATATAGATCAACCCTTCATTAATTTAAAAAATATCTAGACCAGACTTTAAAGACTGTCGCGCTCAATAAGGACAGAGGAAGGTCGTGGGTAATCTATCATTTATCCGCATTACTTTTGTAGTGCCTAGGCAAGTGTGACAAAGGCTAGTGGTTTTTAATTAGGCCCACTACTGTGGTTCCTTCCCACTTACCTGGCACTTACCTAGCTACAAGGGTAGTACGGAGGCGGTAGAGGATTGATCCTGCGGCTTGTCCTTTGAAGTCTAGGAGCGGTCTAGAGACTGGATCTAGGTGACCTTAGTTCTAGGGTTGCTTGTGCATCTTAGGGAGATTTGTCTTGAGTCCTACTTTTTCAAAACAAGCCAATTTTAAATCACACACACGCTGCCACTTGCACTAAACCCGCTTAGTGCATGCTCGGCTGGACACGGGATCCTAGTGCCCGTCTTGTCCGCGTTCCTGCTATCAACGCCGAAGTCGGTCTTCTTCATCTTCTTCTACCCCACCACACACCACAACGACCGTGATGGACGGCACTCCATCTAATTATAACACCACGCTGCCACCGCCCGCAGGTGAGCAGAATCCACCGCGCATCTCTCTCCAAGAGAGATGCTATCCTATTCGTGGTCCTCTTCCTACTTGTCTATCTCTTCCACCACCTAACGGGGATAATTTCGAAATTAAACCCCACTACATCAATCTGCTACCCAAATTTCACGGGCTTGAGTCAGAAGATGCGTACGTTTTCATCACCAAATTCAAAAACGTATGCGCAATGATGGGTACTTCACAATTGACTTTAGATGGTATGCGCTTACGTCTTCTCCCATTCACACTGTGCGACTTGGCAGAAAAATGGCTTTATAATACTGCCGCACACTCTATCACTAATTGGGATGAATTCGTCATAACATTTCTTAAGAAGTTTTACCCAAACCATAAGACTGCCCGCATGAGAAGCGAGATCAACCAGTTCACCCAGCTTCCCACTGAACCATTTTGGAAGTGCTTTGAACGTTTCAAAAATCTGCTTGTCCAATGTCCTCATCATGGAATCAATAGATGGGATTTATGCCGAATTAATTATGAGGTCATTAATCCAGCGACAAAGCAGATGCTTGAAACAATGTGTCAATGCAATTTCATGTCTAAAGATGACGGTGAAGCGTGGAAATATCTAGAAGACCTTGCTGAACACACGTTGAAGTGGGAAAGCGTAAGACCACCTTCTTCTTAGGGAAGTATTCATCAGCTCGATGTTTCCATCGCAGTAAAAGCCGAAATGGCAGCGATACAGAAGAAACTCGACGCTATTGAGAACAAATTCTCATCACTCTCCCTAAATCAGGTCACGCTTCCTAAGACCGTCTGTGGTTGCTGTTCGGATCCTTCACACTTAACGGAAGAATGTCCTATGAATGCTTCGTTTCAAGCTAATGCTGCTTTTCAGCAGCGACCTTGAAACGACCCTTATTCTTCCACGTACAATCAAGGATGGAGGAATCATCCAAACTTTGCTTGGAGTCAAAACCAAAAAAGCAATTATCAAAAACCTCCTCCACAGCAACCACAACCACAGAATCAGCCCCCCTTTCAGTCACAGAATTTCCAAAATCCGGCCAACATTTCTACACCACAAGTGGCCGGTACTGACAACTCACTTGCACAAACTTTGGATATGTTCATGAAATAATCCATGAAATTTTCGGATGAGATGAGGTCTTTTATTGATACCCTAACGAAAAACTCCGCCTCCTATGGTGAGAGTATTAAATCCATAGGAAACCAAATCGCACAGTTAAACGCCGCAATGAGTGCGAGAGAGAAAGGAAAACTCCCATCTCAACCCATACCTAATCCTGGCCACTCACAAAGTTATAATGTGAGTGTTGTTACCACGTTGAGATCTGGAAAAGTGCTGAATGACCGAGTGGGTGAGCAGTGTGATGATAGTGACACCAATGATACCCCAGCTTCTTCTTCTTCCCCTAATTCGTCTAGTCTCCCACCTTCACCCGAGCCTATTCTCCGTTTTCCCCAAGGCTCGAACCCTTCGCCCATTTCGCCAAATCTATCTAAGTCGATTCCCACTCCATTTTTGGGATCGAATCCATCCTCACAGTCTTCTCTACAAACGTTGGACCCAAAGCTTATTGATCAAGCACCTTATCCAAACAGGTTAAGGGGCAACAGACCAAGTCCACAAATGGAGAAAATTGTGGAAATTTTTAAGCAAGTTAACATAAACATTCCTCTTCTAGATGCTATTCAACAAGTTCCGTCATATGCGAAAATCCTAAAGGACTTGTGCACTAGGAAGAGAAAAGTTCAAGTACCTAAAAAAGCTTTCCTTACGAGTAATGTGAGCACAGCTTTTACACAACAACTACCCAAGAAACGAAAGGACCCCGGAAGTCCTACAATTTCAATTTCTATTGGGGGTAAAAATATCAATCGTGCTCTACTCGATTTAGGTGCTAGTGTTAACTTGCTTCCGTATTCCGTTTATGAGCAATTAGGGATCGGAGAGTTAAAACCTGCGCATTGCACTCTTCAGATGGCTGATCGCTCTATCACCCAACCTAGGGGTGAGCTAGAGGATGTGTTAATCAAAGTCGGGGAATTCATATTCCCTGTGGACTTTATCGTTATAGATACACAACCTATAGCAAACCCACGCAATCAAATCTCGGTGATACTCGGTCGACCCTTTTTGGCCACTTCCAACGCAGTAATTAATTGTAGAAACGGCTCTATGACCCTATCCTTTGGAAAGAAGTCAATTGAGCTTAACATTTACAAGTTGGGAAGTGAACCCTCCGAACCCTATGCTCATGTGTGTTCTGTCGAATTAATGGATGTCGACAGCAGCGAATTTGATCAACCTCATGATACTGACTCTTTTCATATGTTGTTGTTTGACCCAACCATGTACTCTTCCACCGAGTTGTTCGGGTCAACATCTAACGCTGATGAGGAACTTTTTATAGAGTCTGACGATCACCCCATTTTTTCTAATGACATTATTCTTCGGGGTATCGATGAAAGGTTTGAGGAAATTTTCGCTGATGAACTGGAATTTTTACAAGACACGGGTGTTGAGATGAATCAACTCCAAGATGAAGAAATTGGACCTCCACCCCTTCTTTTGGACAATCATGATAATGCATGTAATCCATCATTACTATCACTGTGTCGTCTCTCCAAATTGAGACGCAATCCTTTTCCATTACACCTCTTATCACCTCCCCACTTCTTCACGTCGAAAGGTGACATGTTCTTCAACCAACCTTGGTGCTTCATCGATAAATTTTTTGAATGGTTGGTGTTGACCTTCGGTCTTTTCAAAGCTTGGCATTGACCAATAACCTTGACCCCCTCGTGTGATTTTAAAAGATTAAAATTGTTTAACTCAAGTTTGGGGGGGGGTATATTTTGGGCTCTTGAAAGAAAATGATTTTTACAAAATTTTGAGCCAAGAAATAAGTTTGGGGGATGATTTTCACTTTCATATATTCTTGCCCCCATTAATAATTTCCTCCCAAGTCTACAGGTTTTTTGAGCTTAACAGATGACATCAGTGAGGACACTACTGTAAACAGGTTTGGGGGAGGTTTGTGCTTATTTACACATCAATTTGCATCATATTTTGCATAAGCACAACATTTTCAAAAATTTTAAAATGTTTTTTATAACAAAAGAGTAGAAAGTAAAAAATTACATCTAAAAGATAGGAATAATTTAAGAAAACCAAGAAAATTAGAAGTTTTCTTACACGAACTAGTAATAAGTAGTTATGAGCTGTTGTCCCAAGGGTTAGTAAAATGAAGGAAGTCACTAATCTGAGGATAAAAATAAGTCTGAAAAATAGTTTCTATTCTGGAAGCTAAACATTTGAATGTTGATACCCTACTATATACACTTACATATGTCTTGAAACTCAGGATAGTAGAGGATACCTTGAAATGCTCTTGTCTAAAAGCCAAAGTATGAAGGAAATGAAAAAAACAATGAAGAAAATATAAAAATGGTGAAAAGAAAAAAATGGACACTGGTTTTGTTATCGCCAAGGCAGCAATAAAAAAATATAACGAGGGTGTCTCTTCACCTAGTGCCCTAAGGCCAACTGGTCTGGGAGTCACTGCTAAGCCTTAGGTGGTGCAAGACGAGGAAAATACTATCACCTAATCAGCAATCACATAAGTAATCGGTCGGTTAGTACCTCAAGAAGTATTAACGGTCGAATGAAAATGCGTGGGCAAATCTTAATATTCATTAAATTAAAAAGTACTAAGGCAGATGGACAAGAGTATGATAGCTTGAATTGAATTCTCCGAGTGTAGGGATGTTCTTTACACACACGTGGGGTTATATGATCAATGTTTGAATAAAAGATAGGAATGAAGAATAAAGACGATGTTTTATTGAGGTATGATGTGATTTCTAATATCTTTTCATGACTATTAAGATAGGGCTCATGACAACTGAAAAGCTAGTGTGGTTGGAAACTCTTATTTTCAAAGTCTTTCTTTTATGGTTCTTATCTTTATATGTAAATTTCATCATCTCTCTTTTGTTATGGGATTTTGTGGGTGTAATCCGCTGAAAACCCTCAGGAGACAACACTCCTCCTACTAGGTACACCTAGAGGTTTAACGGCTTGTTGCACGTGCTCAGTGCAATCGTGTTGCCTACGAAAGTGTGCTTAGTTTTCTCCTTTCTTTTTCTCCTCTTGAATAAACTAGTTTGATCGGGTCGATCAAAGATAAGTTTGGGGGTATTTGTTCAGTTGATAAAACTGCACATTTGTATTACATTTTTCCTACCACTTACATATTAAAAAAGGACTTTATTATAATATATTATACATATGAGGGTTTATGTGTAAAGACACCATTTTCCATGTGTTAATATATTTTAATTAGTATTTGGTAGAAAAATGTATGCAAATAAATTCATTGACCAAATCCTAGTAGAACTAAGTCTACTAAATATTATTTGAGATTATTGTGCAGAATTTTCCAAGTTGTTATGCAGAATTTAGTAAGCAAATCAAGTTGTTGAAGAAGACTTGCCTAATTAAGAAGCAAAACTTCGAGACCAAGTCTGGAAGAAACCGAGAAAAGATTTCTGAATTCTGAAGGTGCCTAGGATTTCCACATGTCCCAAAGACCAAGCCCCAGAAAAATGATGGAGGGATGAGATCAAATGGCCGCGGATCCGCGGCCATACCCCCCTTTGGCCGCGGATCCACGGCAATCTAGAGGGATCATTTGCTAAGATTTTGTGGCTTAAATCTCTGCTATATTTTACCAACTTTTGAAGAAAAAAATTGTAGTTTTGGACTATAAAAGGGCATCGAGAGCCTCTTGGAAAAGTGATCAAGCCGACGAGATCACGAAGTCCCAGACGCTCACGCATCCAGGCTGATCATCAACTGTTCGTCTACCTCCTTAGGAAAGATCGAGAAGCAACTAGTTTTGTAATCATTTTCTACGGAATAAAGTATAGATTGTTCAAGTTGATTAATAAAGGTAGTTATTTTATTTAATTCTTTTGCATTTTACATTATGTTTCCCCTCTCTGTCTTTTCATCTTCTTCTCCCAACATGCGCGAGTAATTCTCCGCTTGTTAGGGTTCGTAGGATTAGGGTAGGCTAATGGATGATGAACATCCCTAAACCCTTTTTAAGTCCTATAAAGTTTATGAACGTTATCAAAGGAATCATTAACATCCTAATCGGGCGCGCTAGCAATTCTCTGCTAGTTCCGACCGCGATTAGAGATTAGATTAATGATTGTTTTGGTAAAGGCTAGATTTGAACGGAGTTCCGTGTCGAGATAAGGGTTAAGAGTGGGATTCCTTTTCCCTCCAGAAACCCTAATCTACACGCATCACCGTCGTTCTAGTTTTAAATCTATTAATGGATAAAAAGGGTAACTTTTAATTAATCGTCCATGACTACTAAATCCTAACGAACCTTACAAGCCCTCTTATTATATTAACTATATTCCTAAAATAATCTAGATCTATAAATTTGCTATCTTGCTTAAAGTAGATCTAGAAACTTTTCACAAAAATTCTTTATTCCTCCTCTCTTTCTCAACACATCTAAAGTAAGATTAAAAGGTTCCACGTTTCCCTGAGGACGACCCGTACTCACCTCGGTCTAGCTACACGCGACACCGTTCTGATTGCGGTTAAACTACAAACACACTCTTTCAATCAATCATTAGGCTAATTGGTTTCCTTCATTCCCCACAGTTCGGCACCTTCCTATGGTTTGGAAGAAGACTATCCAATAAGCGTAATTGGTGTACTGTCCTAATCCAAGGAGCACTCGCAACCTGAGAGAAGGTAAAGGAAAAGACAACCGGATAGTCCTATTCTTTTTCTCCAGAACCGGAAACCATCCTCGAATCTGAAACAAGTTCTTTCGAGTTCGTATATAACCATACGATGGTTTTATCCAATGGAAGTGGATGTTCGTAGTAATACGGGGTGTTTTGGAGAAAAGGGTAAAAGTAGGAGTGGCAATGAGGTATGCAACTCTGACAATCCAAGCGCCAGTATTTTAAGAAGGTTCGGTTAACTTGGTCACTGAGTCATAGTCAAGGGTCGGGTCATGGTCTCTGCCAAAGAGAGAGAGAAAAGAAACACTCTGCGTGCACTCTAACCTAGATCAGAATGGTTACCAATTTATCCAATCAGGAAACCTCCCACTGTAACCTCAAATTCTCCTCCAAACCTGAAAAAAGAATTAATCGGGATCACCCGAGGAGTAAACCAACTCATCAGTGGGAATCGGGATCCAACTATCATCGCATGATAACGTGATGGAATCCACTCACGTTATCACACTCCAGAAGGTATGCGCATATCTGGTAAGTTTCAGTTTCCTTAGAAACTCCCGATGTGATTTTTACCCCATGTTCTTATGACCATGACGAAGGCCAACATATCATAAGTCACATGTCAAGTTCTACCCGTCATTGTCTAAGTTAATTTGAACCCACCCGTACATACCCTTGACGAAGGCCAAAATAGTAGTACGACTGTCCCAAACCAACGCATCTATCTATGCAGCAGAAAAGTAACAAATAGCTACCATACACTATGCCTTGATGAAGGACAACATACATAGAATGAATACTAAGTGCTACCTTTCTGAAATGACAGAGAGCTACGAATGATTTTTGGCGAAAAACCTTTAACGTAATGAACTTGATATCGTTGAAGGAACTGGATAGCTTTTTATAAAAATATAGTGGCGAAAACCTTTGCTGAAGAGGTCACTCCCGGTGAAGGGGTCTCGGCTCTTTCCCCGTAGAATGAGGTGCAGGATATTCCAACTGAATACCACAACACAAAGCAAAAAGTAATCGGCTATGGTGAAGTTATTACCCTGACGCAAACTTCTATCCAAGGGGTCACTCCCGGTGAAGGGATCTCAGCCCTTGCATCGTCGACTGAGGTGCTGGATATTAATAACCGAATACCACTATACAAAACAAAAGAGAACGTCCTTGCAATAACAGCTTTTTTTGAAAAATTTTCCAACAACATCAGAATATGTTTGTTTAGCTTGCATTGATCCGAATCAATGCAGTCCCATCAATTAATCACACCACAAAAGAACGAAAATATGATGTACGTATATGCCATCCGCATTCGCCACTGGGTCCCGTCATCACTCGTTAGGTTACTTAACTAACGACAGAGCGGGGACTGGACTAGCGCGGGTGTAAAACATATACAACATCTAATAGTATATATATCAATATATAATATTCACTCATGGCGTGATAAAATGCAACATCAAAGAGAGTAATAAGCATCATAGAACAATACAGATAATCTAGGATCCCCGGGTTTCATAGAGCCGCTACTGAAACCCGACGTTCCCCTGGTCATGTGGATAACCTGTGCAATGAAATCCTAGACCCCTACGGGAGTGGAAAGTCACCCGCCAAAACCTGAAGTGAGGCAGCCCCCTTCAACAACGTGAATGGACCGCCCAACACTTCACGGAATCCAGTAACTTGAGCACCCCTCCTTGGGTCAACTTGTACCCCCTACGAGTGCGGCGAATATCCCGCCAATTCTAGAGTGAAGCCTCCTCTGTCTTAAAGCCATGAGAAGCGGGCCCGTTGCTCTCTAGAACCCGGCTATCCGTGCACCCCACCACGGGGTAATCCTAGTACAGAAAGTAAAATATACAACGGGTACATCGACCTCAGCCCGGTCGTGCCACAAAAGAATAATATACAAACAGGCAGTGATGGCAGTCCACATGTCGGATGCTCGCCCCGCAATATCAAATGTACAAATATAACCAAACTGTACTACCATTGCATCCAGGCTATCCACCATGACAAATCCGCAACATCACAGCACAACACAGAACATCAACGTGAATGTCACGTTCGCAAATCCGTCTAAAAGGGCTATAGCAACTAGACAAGATTTACCGATAAAATGATATTCACGGTCGTAGATATAATGTAAATACTGTGAACTAACATGTTTAAAATTTTCGATCGACAAAATTTCCCGAAGTGGGCCCCAAGTACAATTCCCAGTACTCAAAATAATCTGGGCCAAAACCAAAATTACCAGAAACCCCATTTCCAAGTCAGAAACCACTGTAGGAAAATTGGTAGACTGATGCTATAGTACGGCGATGGAACCGCGGCCAAAACGTGGGTACGACCGCGGTTCCGCGCTGCTACAGTGGAATCAGTGAACCAATTTTTCTCAGATTTCTTAAAAAAAGCCTTCCTGATTTTCTGCAATACTCAAAATAAGTTTTTGATGACAAAAAAATTCGACAGAAACTTCAGAATTGGAAATGCAGTTTTTGAAAATTTCGTTCGATCGAAATTCTAAACACGTTAGAGCAAGCTAGTAAAGGTTAATGGCGTGGCTCTAATACCATGTAAGTCTACGGCAGCGCCCCGGCCGTCTGTCCGAGGATAAAATGCGGAAACGAAAACTTTTTTTAAACTAGAAACCGGCGCTATCGTATACTTAATTTCCGGATCGAAGCATTAACCTATAACTAGCAACTAGAGAAAGGGTTGGGAAGCTATACCGATCGATCCGTGTCCTTCGGTCTTTGGCCACCATCCCAAGCTCCTCGCGGCATCTCCAGTCTTGATCTTCTCGTCAGAAAGGGCACCACATCTTTGAGTCTTTTTTACGGGCTCCCGCTTCATCCGAAGCAATTCGGGCACGAAGTTCGCTAGCCGACCTGTCCAAGGTGAAGTAGAAAATGTGTGTCATCACTTTGTCTCTTGAGGTTTAGTGGATGCCATTAGTGAGGAGATAATGAGTTCAAGAAAGAGGAGGAGGAAGAAGAAGCTTTTCTCTCTTTTTCTTTTGTTGAGATGATAAAAATGAAAGTGAGAGTGTGTTCCAAATTACAAGAGGAAACTATGAGGTTATGGCTGCCCTTTCTCTCTCCCCCTCTCATTTCAACACTTAAATCCATCAACAATGTGACATATGCAAAAGTAAAGAGACCATGACTCATCACTTGTGCATGTGTCACAATTAATGCACCTAATCATGATTATGAGCTCATTATTTTCTTATGCAAACATTAATCCAAATGTTTGAAACAATAAAAAGAGAATGGCATCTACTAAAGTAAACTCGTGATGGATCACAAGAGTACCCCTCACCTGTATATACATACCTGCATCCGCATTCCGACCGAATGCAAATACGATGAGACTAAAGTAATCCAATAAATCTAATACTATGATCCGGCTTAAACCAAACCCTACTAGTATGATCCGTCCGATCATGATCCATGCACTACTGTACGTATATGATTGAACCCTGCCATAATACCATACGGCCTCTACAACGTTTCGCTCGAAACTTGAGAAACTTTCTGTGGGGGACTCTAAAGACTCGTCAATACTTTGGCTGTGGATTTAACCACTAGCACGTCAGTGGTACTAGCTGTACGTAACTGGCTACCACGTATTGACCAAAAGGGAGGTCGATGAGCGAACTCATCTTGACACCCTACTGAGCCTATCAGTGACAATAACCGTACAGTCTGGTCCGTTCGTCTATGAGCATCGCATGGCGGGCCTAGGGGGTTGGTAAAAGTCAGACCCCCAAAAGCGGTACAAGTCGTGTCGAAGTATAGCCCAGAACACCCTGAGATACTACTGGAATACCTACCAGTAAATCTCCTGCCTTGGCCAAAGACTTCGTGCATTGGCTCTTCAAGACACTGTGTGATCTCATCCCCAATACCGGGAGAGAGAAACCCCTGCCGATCCGCTCACTGCCTCCATATGGCTCGGGACTGTACCCAACTAAAACCTGTTTGCACGACTCTTTTGAGCCGTGGTAGGGTAGTAATCAAAGCACAGAGGGAACTCATATGAGACAAATGACGATCTCAGGTCGATGAACTAACCTGTACTCATGTCACCAGGGAACTGCTATCTGACGTCATGTATAATACCAACTAGCATGTTCCCGGCGAGTCCTGTCCGGTGTACTCATAACCCAATGAGCACCTGTATACATCTTAGGTGAACCAACTGACACCAATGGCTTGTGAGACCAGCCACCGCCCCTCGTCAGGGTCTCGACTGTATACACTAGTCTACTAATAGAGTATCGATACCCAGTCTCGAAACTCCCACGACTAGGGACCTTTTAAGGATGTGCTTATAGACCCCAGCTCCCACGTATATGATAGCCATCATACTGCTGGCCGTCAAGCAAGAATCCTAAGGGCTCTATCAATGGGTAATAGTGACCTGTAAGGTCATCTAAAGCAGTACACGATGATAAAGATAAACCAGATAGCATACTATCATCTTGAGTAAGACTGTCCAACCGGTATAGGTCCTCCCTCAATTATTGCAATCACGTGCCTGTGATCCAATAATTGACTCTGAGGGCACTATATCCAACACATACATCACTATGTATGAGGCCTAAGAGTTCAGTAGCTCTCTCTCTGTCTGTCCAGTAAATGGAGTTTTGGTCATTTTACCCTTGATGCAAGACTGACAAGTCGCATAAGATTTATATTCAAACGGATTCAAATATCCATCTTTATGTTGCTTGGTTAGTCTTGTTTTTTTAATATGAAAAAGTCTACAATGCCATATGAATGATTCATATATTTCTAAATTCTTTCTTTTGTTTGTGGGCTCGATGTTCAAAACTGTTTGTTGATTCAGATCGTAGATTCCGTTATTTAGTATACCATACCTAATCAACTGTTGATTTAGGTTAATGTTCATAACATTACTTTTTAATACAAATGATATCCTTCATTTTCTAACAAAGATACATATATTATTTTACATAACATAGTCAGTACAAAATAACAGGGATTCAAAATCAATATACGCCTTGAAGGCAACCCTAAGTGATACTCTCTTATTGATACAGCATCAACACTTGAACCATTCCCAACGCGGAGAGTATGATCATCTTTCTTCAAAACTTTGCTATTTCACAATCCCTGCAAACAATTATAGATATGAGATCCTAAACCGGTATGTAATACCCAAGATGTAGACTTTATTGAAAAATAGTTTTCGGTGACAGACACACCTGAAGCGGAAGCATCAACATGTTGCTTCTTCTTGAGATCGGCGAGGTACTCAGTGCAGTTTCATTTCCAATGCCCCGTCTTTTGGCTATAGAAGCATTCTCCCTTTCTTGATCCCGCATCCCCTGATTTGTCTTTCCCCTTTTCCTTTTTAACTCCACCTCTCGGTTTGGTGGGTTTCTTCTTCTTCTTTCCCTTAGTTTTAGCTTTTGGGACGGAAGAGGAAGATTGCCGAACAAATAGAGCGGGAGTTTTCACCATCTTGATTGTGCTCTCTGCACTTCTCAACATATTGAGAAGTCCAGGAAGTGATTTCTCCAAGTTGTGCATGTTGAAGTTCACTATAAATTGAGCATAGCGGGAGGGGGGAGACTGTGGAACAATATCAATATATTGTTCATTCTCCATGGTCCATTTCAGGTCCTCAAGCTCTTCAATAAGGCCTATCATCTTTAGGAGATGATCTTCTATAGATGTACCAGCAGCCATCCTCATTAGAAACAACATTCGTGAGGCCTCGTAACTAAGAGCATGAGATTGCTCCTTATACAACTTTTTTGTATGGAAAAAGATGGATTGCACATCCATCTTCTCATGTTGCTTTTGATGTTCGTTGTCCATCAAAGCTAACGTGAGGCATTTTGCTGTGGCGCAGTCTATACCCCATGACTTGCGGATCTCCTTATCCGCAACAGAGGATTCATGACCCAGGAGGGGAGGGGCTGGAGTAGTGAGGACGTATGCAATCTTATCAGAGGTAAGGGCAATGCTCACGTTCTTCAGCCAGTCTTTATAATTAGGTCCCGTCAGTTTGTTTTTCTCTAGTAGAAGCTTAAGTCCCATCATTGGTATCCACCATTAGGAGAGAGAAAAGAAAACACTCAGCAAAAGCTCTTGCATGATTAGATTGGTTATTTATCTTATCTAATCGATGCCTCCCACTGATTTATCAAATTTTCCTTCAAACCCTAAAAAAATTATACAAGATTAGTTACATTCTATAAGTTCGGTAACCGGTTAGCCAGCCTGTGTCAGTACTCCGAGAGAGGTTCCATGTGCTGTCGCATAGGTCTAGTTAAAATAAATCTCGTTTCCCTAGAGGCATAACCCCGTTGACACATTTCTAGACACCTATTGGATTAGCTATTTGTAAAGTTTAAAATTCTCCCGGGAGTAACTATTACTCACAGTGGGATCGAGATCCAACTATTAAATAGAAGGTATGCAATCTCATTGCAAATTTCAACACTTGAAATTCCCAATATAGTATTTACCCCTAACGACTTATGACCTTAACTATGGTTAACAAATCATAAGCGCTGGTGAAGTTCTACCCGTCATTTCATGATTGATTTAGACCCATTCGTATGACCCTTAACTATGGTCAACAAAGTCGTACAAATGTCCTAACCAATCGCATCATATGCTTTATAGGAAGATATCACTTAGTTACCATACACTACGCCTTAACTATAGTCAACAAATGTAGCACGAATACTAAGTACTCTACTTCCTAAAATGACGGAGGGCTACGAATGGTTTTGATGAAAACCTTTAATGTATTGAACTTGATATCGTTATAGAACCGAGTAATTTTAAAAGCAGTGGCTTAAGCTCCACATTTGAAATATTTGCTTTTTCATGAAAATACCGAGTATGTTTCAAATTCAATTCTACAACATCTTTTAGGTTTCTTTTATTAACATTAATCTTATTAATGTTTTTCCATCATTGAAGCTCCTAATCATCACCGAAGAAAAGAAAATAAAACAAACATATATGCCATCCGCATTCGCCATAGGGACTCGGGTCTTCACTATAAGGTTACTTAACTTACGGCAGGGCGGGGTCAGGACGAGCGGATGCAAAACATATATAGTGTCTACTAGTATATCATATATATAAGTAGCATTCTTCTCACGCAGTTATATGATTACATCACATCATAGAAACAACAGAAGCAGATATATGAAATATAGGATATACTAGGAGGTTCGTGTTTTTGATTAAGCCAGTAATGGAAAACACGGATTCCATGGTCATGATGAATAGCCAAGCCCACACTTTTAGACCCATACGAGAGCGGCAAGCAACCCTGCAAATTCTAGAATTAGGAGACCGGTGTTGACTCCTCAAGATGGCCTCCCACTGGACTCTAAAACCCGATTACTTGTGCTCCCCGCCTTAGGACTATCCTAATGCGGAAAAGTAAATAATATACATCAAATGGAAACAACAAGCTCAACCCGGAAGTGTCCTAATAAACGAATATTACATACAAATATTTACATGAATGAAAATTAAAAAAACTTTCATCTAACGTAAAAACCCCCGGCTATTCAATCACGACGATCCAATATAACATATCGATAGCAACACAATAACATCACATGCCATCAACGTAAGAAAAATGTGTATCCCTAATGTTGTTGTCGTATAGCAACGAGATTGGGGATACTGCCACATATTACACTTATGGTCGTAGAAAAGAAATGAAAACTACAATAATTAGAATCCGCATCTATAAATATCATAAACCCGGATTATCACATATTCCAAATTTCATGTCTAACCCTATAAACCTTACATTTATGTCTCGAATTGAAAACACTTTTCAAAGTATAAATCGGGCAATTCAACAAGATTCTTAATTTAAAAGATCGAATGCTCATCGGGAACTTTAGTAGATTGCCGTACCCCTGAGGCCGTCAATGAAGTGCATTTGGGCTGAACACCGCGGCCGCGAGCACCCGAGTGGATGCTCTTGGCCATGGGGTTCTCCTATAGTCACTTGGTCGGGGCATTGGGGTGTGGCTATCTACTAGTGTTGGGTTACACTAACGCCCTAGCCATCAACCGTGGCGGTTTGCGGAACAAAATTTTTCTATGAGTTTAAAAATGGTGTTAGAATAACCTATTAAACCGGATATTTCCATAAACCTAACTAGCTAAACGAAGAGAGCTAACTACTATGAAAAGAAGTCTCACCAAATGATCCAAGTCCTTCGGTTTTCTTTCCTCATCGTTCGCTCCAAGTGGCCACCATGATCGTGCTTGATCTTCTTTGTTGGCTCCTTCGGTTCTCCGCGATCGATCTTGCTCTTCGGTCCTCCGCGATCGATCTTGCTCTTCGGTCCTCTTTTGTCGTAGATGATCCACCCGAGGGATGTGATCCATGGCTCTAGCTCCGCACTAAATGTCAAGTGGAGTAACTAGAGAACTTGGGTTGCTAATCTAAGAAGTCTTAGATGTAGTGTGAGCTTCTAAGTGACTTTCTATCTCTATCTTACCTATTCTCTAGTTTTTCAAAACATAAGAGTGTAGAGAAGAGGTAGATGATGAAGGTGGAGGAAACTCAAGAGAAGGAGAAGGAGGTGAAACAAAATGGTGAGATGCAAAAATAATGAGCAACCATGTCAGAGAAAATAACTCACACTGGTTTTGTATAACAATATCCATAATAAAAAACTATCAACCATACTTCAATAGTTGCCACAAATGAATAAATAATTCATTTGTCAACTATTGAAGCTTTGGTTCTCACCATACCCCCCTTACCTTCAATTTACACCCCATTTCCATTTATGAATAAATGGAAAAATCAATGATGAGGTGTCCACCTTCTAGAATATTATCCGTAATAAAATACGGATTACTGTCTACTGTATATACATACATGCATTCGGATAAAAACACGAATGCCCAAAGAGATAGAATAACATGAAGAATGTAATACTAGAATATACATATCGAAATATATATATGTAAATTATTAAATCAATACCTGATTTAATAATCCGGCTCAAAACCTGAGCCGGCTAGTATTACCAATTGTCTGATCGAATGTCCGGGTACAAAGTATATCAATCGATCGAAACCTTGCACGCATCTAATATGGCTACTACATCATTTCGCCTGAACCAGAGAAACCCTCTGTGTGTGACTCTAAAGACTCTACAGTACGCCGACAGTGAGTTACTGGATAAATCTATAACTACAAGCACGTCAGCGGCACTAGCTGTACATAACGACTACCCGGGTACCTGTCGAAATGGAAGGCCGAGGAGCAAACACATCCGGATCCCTACTGAGCTTATCTGTGACAATCTCCGTACAGTCCGGTCTCTTTGTCTGAGAGTATCACATACCGGGTCTAGGGGGTGCTAAACGTCAGACCCTAATAACCCGGTAATTCATGCTGATGCGGCTCAAGACTAATCCAGGAAACTACTGATCAACCTATCAATAAATCCCAACTGCCTTGTCCAAGGTCTTATGGTCCTGACCAATCGAACACATTGCGATATCGACTCCCTATACTGGGAGAAACGAATCCCCGACAATCGCCCACTGCATCCATGTGGCTCGGGACTATACCTAACTAAAACCTGTATGCACGACTCAGTAGAGCCATGGTAGGGTAGTGATCAAAGCACAGTGGGAACTCATACGAGACAATGACGATCTCAGGTCAAAAGACTAACCTGTGTAGGGTTACGGAAGTGCCCCGACCATCAATATGCGGCCAAACGTAGAACAAAAACTTTAAAAAACCGGTGCTAATGGAACCCTAATCGAAGGATCGTACCATTAACCATATACTAGTTCTATATAAAGGAATTTAAGAGATTACACCGATCGATCCGCGTCCTTCGATCTTCAATCTCTGTCCTTAGCTCGTTGTGGCTGCCTCGATCAAGTTCGCTCTCCAGTCTCCCTTGTCGAAGAGGATCTACGTCGAGGATTAGGCATACGGGCTCCCGCTTCAAAAACCGAAGCAACTCGGGCATCCAGTTTGCTATCCTAGATACCCAAGATGAAGTAGAGATAGCGTGTGAATATTTTGTCTCAAAACACCCATGGATTCTCAACTCATGAGAGGGTATGGGTGGAGGTGAAGAAGAAGCCATTGGAGGGAATGTGTGAGCTCAAGTTTTGGCTAAAAGAAAAAAACAACTAAAGAAAGTGTCTGGTGTTTTTCTTGTTGTGAGTTGTGTAGTGTTTTTGATGAGCAAGTAAAGAAAATTCCCAGCACAAGTAAAGATCTCCATCACACAATCACATCTCACACCAAGAACCAATACCATGAGTCACCAAGTGCACAAGTGCCACCATCAATGCCCAACCCAAAACTTAACCTCACACTTTACACCACAAAATAATATTAAACATTTAAACAAAACCCTAAATGTTTAATACTAGAAAAAGAAATGGCATCTTCAAAAGTAATCTCGTAACGAATTTTAAGAATACCCTTCATCCGTATATACATACATGCATCCGTAATCCAGCCGAATATGAATACAACGAGACGAAAATAATCCAACAATATAATACCAGGATCCGGCTTAAACCAAATCCACTAGTATTATCCGTCCGATCATGATCCGTGCACTAGTGTACGAATATGATCGAACCCTGCTATAAAACCATACGTCGTCTACAACGTTTTGCCTGAACCAGGGGTATCCTCTGTGTGGGACTCTAAAGACTCGTCAATACGCTGGCAGTGGGTTTAACCACAAGCACATCAGTGGCACTAGCTGTACGTAACGGCTACCCAGATATTGAGCGAAAGGGAGGCCAACGAGCAAACTCATCCTGAAACCCTACTGAGCCTGACAGTGACAATATCCGTACAGTCCGGTCCGTTCGTCTATGAGTATCATATATCGAGTCTAGGGGGGTGGATAAAGTCAGACCCTTAATAACTTGACATTTAGTGTCGGTATGAAGCCTATCACCAACTGAGAAACTACTGATCCGAATCAGTAATTCTCGTCTACCCCAGGCAAGGATTTATGGTGATGGTCACCCGTGCACACCGCGACATCAACCCCCAATATACCGGGAGAGATGAATCCCCTGACGATCCGCTCACTGCCTCCATGTGGCTCGGGACTGTACCCAACTAAAACCTATTTGCACGACTCCTTTGAGCCGTGGTAGGGTAATAATCAAAGCACAGTGGGAACTCATACGAGACAAATGATGATCGCAGGTCGATAGACTAACCTGTATACATGTCACCAGGGAACTGCTATATGACAATAGGTATAATACCAACTAGCATGTTCCCGACGAGTCCGTCCGGTGTACTTATAACCCAATGATCACCTGTATACATCTTAGGTGAAGCAACTGACACCAATGGCTTGTGAGATCGGCCACCGCTCCTCGTCGGAGTCTCGATTCGTATACACTAGTTTACTCTTGGAGTATCGATGCCCAGTCTCGAAACTCCCACGACTAGGGACACTTTAAGGATGTGCTTATAGACCACCCAACTTTCACATATATGATCTCCATCATACTGCTGGCAGTCAATCAAGAATCCTATGGTCTCTATCAACATGTAGCAGTGATCTGTAATGTCACCTGAAGCATGTACATAATGATAAAAATAAACCAGATAGCATACTATCATCTTGAGTAAGACTGTTCTACCGGTATAGGTCCTTCCTCAATCATTGCAATCACGTGCCTGCAATCCAATAATTGACTTGAGGGCACTATAGCCAACAATCTCTCACTTGCACTTGAAGCTAATTATTGCGTTGTCGTATACTCACAGCCTATGTGATACCGAACACCCAACTTCTCTACTAATCAGTTTCAAAAAACTCGTTTTTAAAATTATTGCGTTCGAGAAATAGCCTCAGTGAGTGCATCTGCTCCAATGTTTCTTTCTATGTCTCTCTTTATCTCAAGTTCGTGGAGAAAACTATCTCCCGAAATGAGCAATACCTGTCTTAGAATATGTTTGGATATCTGATAGGACCCGGTTCAAAAATGTACTCCAAATCCATTAAACTTCTTAGACGGTATCGTCAATTGAATTTAATCAGTATCCTGCGCCATGCCTCCCTCAGTATCCGCTAGGACTACCTGTCCAAACTACTGCCCCTCAAAAGAGGGAAAACTATAACTCTGACAGTCACTCTGTCATCCAGGTCATCTTGGAAGCCTGGAATGATAACCGTCTCCCGAAGGAGGCTACCGTTACCATATCCCTAGAACATCTTTTTATGTTCCTAAACTGCTTCTGAACATTTCTCCAGGATTGGATAAATATAAACATATTGCAACTAGTGCAAAAACAATATCTGGTGTGGTACTTGACATCTCATGATTGACTCAATTTCCTAAGCAAGTGATATGTCAATCATGCATATCCCTCTCCCTTTTAGTCTGTATGACATCTTTAGAGAGGGTGACTCCATCACCTGTAGGTTCACCACCATGCCAGGAGTAGTCCATTCTAAAACATCTTTAGAATACTGTCTAAGTACGCAAATTGGGAAACTACCTAAATCTAGATCTAAAACCATAGATCTATTAACCAAAATGCCTGATATAATATCCATATCCTATATGGAGAAACCACTGTGTGACAACCACATTATAACCGATCGTAGTATAGGAATTTCACTTCCTACAAAGTGCATGTCATCCAAATACCAGGACATCACACCTACTACCTTCTTAACAGATCCATCTCCTATTTTGATGAAGTCAAAGTCTATGACTATCACATCAAAAATAGATAATCTATCTCCGCTATACTTGCTTTAGTCTATAAATAGACATAAGCAACTAGTCTACTATGCTTCCGCTGCTCCCACTGACTACAACAACCCTCTGGCAGAGTCATATATTCGTGCACTTCTAAAACTAGTTTAGAACGACGCTATACCCATCTTCATGCCGGGTCTCATAGTCTAGAACAACAATAATGGCAAGTCTGGGTAAACAAAAACCTCTCTGTCACCATCTTTGAGGATACCGGAGTACCTCTCAGGTGGCTGAGGTTACCCACCATATCTGCGGAGTGGCTAATGGAATGTCAAACCCTGATTGAATTTTTAGGTTCTATTAAATTTTCAGTAATCATTTGCGGTTCTGGAATCACTTCCAGTTCTACCATATTCCTACTACTGTTTTCTGAAAAAGTATATTTTGCTAAAACGGTGGCGAGTCAAGAACAATATCACTATTGATCTTCCGCATAGTAGAAAGTTAACCCTCGTCATAGCCCGGGAAAACCCACAAACTGCCATTACAGAAACGTGCCTTGAGTTATCCAGAGTCTGGTTTTAAGCATAAGCCGGACAATTACATATACCTTAACATCGTTAAGATATGAACCATTCTATATACAATATAGAAACAGAGGCACCGATTTAATTGGAACCAGATTCAAATCATTAAGCTGTCTCTAGTGCATGTCAACTAAATGGAGAGAGACTGATCAGTATTACTCAAGTTAGGTGTGCATCCAGATATGAGTAACCTGAAAGAGAAGAAAGTTCTCAAAACCATTACTATCAACTAAATACCAAACACAAGTATCTACATCTTCGATCACCTTGAAGAATCCTGATACTTGCATCACACGGTTCTCTACTTTATTCTTGTACCTATATCTTCTCAAAACTTGGACCTTGTATTTCTACGAAATACTTGTCTAAAACTGGAGAAGTTACAAGTAAATAGAATATAGTACGAGGACCAACCCCTTTGTCCTAATGGACACTGGACAACATACAATACTTTGTATAAGTCCCTGTTCATATCATAATTTTACATTATTATATTCCTCATTCTTAGTCATTTTACAAATAAACAGGTGCTTTTGACTCATGTCTGCTATATAGTTACAGGTTACAGGTTCTCGGAACAAAAACGGTGAAATTGATGAAAAGACGATACAAAAGTGAGACTACGACCAACAAATGGAAGAATCTTGACCAAGCCTACAGTTGGAGAATGAACGAAGATCAGTGAACAAGTTCACAAAGTACAAAGGCAGCGCAAGGTTCAAGACATCGACAAGAAGCAAACGGTAAAGTCCACGACATTATTCACTATGGAAATCTGGAAGAAAACTAGAAGACATTCTAAAGAACCAACTGAAGAAAACTGAAGACAACAACAACAGACAGAAGCCATAGGAAACTGAGCCCATAAGCCACCTTTATGGCCGCGGATCCGTGGCCAAACATGGCACTTGGCCGCGGTTCCGCGGCCGTGTTGAGCCCGGGTCGGTGGAAATTTCTGTGACGGTGTGGCGCGTGTTGACTAGTCTTCTTAAAGGCATATTTGTAATTAAAGATATGACGCGATTGTAACCCTAGGGTTTCTATGTTCTACAAATAGAAACACTAAAACCTGTTTTAGGATGCCTCTTTTTATTTCATCTATTCAGATTTGTAAAATTCCCGTGTAAATGTTTGGAGAGAGCCATCAATAAAGTAAGTAATTTTAATTCATTGCCTTAGTTTAAATTTTATTATCTGCCCTAGTTAGATAGTTAGAAATGTTAATCAATTCCCTAATGAGTGAGTAGTCTCCTCGCTTGTAAGGGTTAGGAATAGGAAATGCTTGAGAGATGAAAATCTCTCACCCCTTTCTTACCCATCACATAATAATAGGACTCCATGCAAACATACACACACCGCTCCCTACGGCACCCTACCCACGAGGTAACGGTGATACCGTAGTTTAAAAGACCGGTTGTGCATGTTTTCCATGGAAGTTAGGGTAAAGATTAAGAAAGGACGGACAAGCATCTAGAGGAAGAAACATCGTTTCTCCCCAATCATCCCAATCCCCTTTATTAATAATTACCATAACAGCTAATTGATCTAAATTAGGGTATAGAAAGCGGTGGGAAATCTTTAATTTCCAAACTTAACCTAAACCTAGCCCTAGCAAGATTCTAAATCCTAGTCTAAATCAACTTAGTTTTTAGTGATAAACATTCCACACCGTTTGGAATTAACTCGTTAAAACAATTAGGAAATACACAACATCCCTGTGGATCGACCCGTACTCACCGGCCAGCTACCAAGCGACGCCGTTCTTGATTGCGGTAAAATTATTCTTTGATTCATCTTTTGAAAACGCATACGCAAAACAATAACAATCAAATGGCGCCGTTGCCGGGGATGGCGTAGTATTTTCTTTTTGCAATTTCGGGTTAATATAAAACTATAAAAATCTTAAAAACATAAAAATTAAAAAAATATAAAAATTTTATCATCCTTTTATTGTTTGAAGGGTTTTTCGTGTGAATTTTTGCAGGAACGACGAACGAGTTCAGATCTGGAAAAATCCAGAGAGGAAAATAGAAAACGGCATTTCTGAACAACAGAGGAAAATAAGAACAGACGAGCAGAAAATTTCTCAAGATCTGAACTACTCAACAGACCGCGGAACCGCGGCGAGGAAGGGCTTTTGGCGGCGAAACCGCGGCGGCCTGGTGACGTCAGCAGGTGGAAAAAGCGTTGTAAGTTTTCTTTTCTCCTTCTCTGCAACCCCTGATATCTCCTCTGTAAATTTGCCTGCAGGATTCTTTGCGCTAAAAAATCTCTCCCCCTTCCAATAATTGATCTTGTGCAGGATTCTTTGCGCCGCGCTAAAAAAAAAATTGTTTCCAAGTGGTTGTTTACTGTTTTGCATAATTTAATTGACTTTAAGGGGCTTGAACACCAATCCAGATTGGGTGGGGATTTCATTACCCTTCCCAGGACCCCAAAAAATCACATAAGGCATATTGCATTGACTATCAATTAATTAAAAAAGATTAGACTCAGCCCTAAGGACTTCGTGCTCAATAGAACAAAGAAATAGTTGTAGGCATCGACCGTTGATCCTAACCTGACTTTGTGGTGCCTAGGCTAGACATGTAGGGAAAGGTAACTTTAAAAGGCCCGTCTCACGGTGATTCGTGAGCGGATCCCTCCTTTCCCTACTTGTGCTTACTTGGCCACAATTGGCGGTGAAGAGGCGATTTGCGGTCCTACTTCTTGCCCTTTGGAACAGTTAGGAGCTGTCTAGCTGACCTAGGTGACCCTAGATCTAGGCCTGATTGTGCATTTGTGGTTGAACGTGTGTCTAAGCCTTTTATTAAAAATCTTTTTGCAAAAAGCTCCATAAAAAAAAGAAGAAGAAAACACAAAAAGAAAAAAAAATTTACAAAAACTTGCAACTTGTCGCTAAGAAATCCGTGCACCCCACATTCTTTTTCTTCTCCTTCTTACATCATGGGTACCCCACTTCAGAAAACTCTTGCCGAACTTTGGTACCCTCATCCAAACATTGCTTCATACGCGAATTGTTTTGGTCGAATTACGGACGACCCCTCCATGCCAAAAATTTCTTTGAAAGATCGAATAAAAGCGTCTAGGAGAAACAGTTTGACTCCGCAATCCACTTTGTATTAACCATTTCAACCTTCACCACCTTTTTATGTTGATACTCCTTTTTCGAGTCCTGTTGTAACTCCGAAACCCATGTCTATTGCTGAACATATTGAACAATCTCGTAACCGATCTTTCACTCCTTTCAACACTTTTAGTTCTTGGGATCAACAAGTCCATTAACCTTTTTTCTCCAAATATTGATCCTACTCCTGTACAACCATTCAATTACTACCAGTCCTACCCGATTTTCGTACCTTCCCTAGTCATTGCTTCTACACATCCATTTGGGAGTTTCCAAAATCCAAGCAACTTTGAATCTTTTACTGAAACCCCTTCACAATCCATGTCTAGTCTGGAACAGTCGTTGGAAGCTTATATGGTAGTGACAAACCAAATGATGAGGAATGTGGATGCGTCCATGGCTGCCCTTATACAACCTAGTGAACCGGTAGCTAGTTTCAAACTAGCTCCAAAAATTCCAATGTATGATGCGGCAGTTGGACAGATCGATAATTTGAGTGGAGAAAGTGAGCTATACACCCTTCCAAATCAAACCTACCCATCACAAATTGAATCCCACAACTCCGGTTTTGAATATCTATCAAGTGTTCCAAATGATTCACCAGTTAAAAATAAAACATGTAATGAGTTGTGCGACTTTGTAGTGTTTGATTTACCTGATTGTGAAGAGCCATTTTCAAGTGAACCCAAACCTAATTCTTTTGACCTCTACACCTCCAATCTAGAACCTGAATTAATAAACATCCATGCTTTTGTTGAGGTGTCTAAAAAATTTGATTTTCACTTGATTGATGATATTGACGCCGGGAATATTTTGGATGATGAACCCGCAGATTTGACTGAAATTTTATCTCCAATTCTTCATCCCGAGTCATTAAATGTTTCTCCAGAACCTTATATGCGTCTTGATTTTGATGGTAATTGCATGGATGTGATAACTTTTGAGGAGAATTATGAGAATAGAATTGAGGAGAGTATTGAGGATAGTATTGAGGATGAACCATTTTTGTTTGATGGGTCGGATTTTCTAATTCATCCTCCTGAACCTTTAACTGTTATACTTCCTAAATCACCCCCACTCATCCTTCCAATCGTTCCGACCACGCAAAAGATCAGGCAGGAGGACTGTGAGCTTGAAATATTTCTGTTCGATCACAGCAGTTTTGACGCTACTAGTGCGTTCCTCCTTGAATCTGACACAGTTCTTACAACCGATATCGATTACGAGTGTTTCACTTTTGCGGACGATTTTGAAGAAACACCGCCCGAGTTTGAGTCCTTTAAATTTTAAGATGTGTTAGTTGAACCATCAGACTCGGTTGCTTACAGTCATTTCGAACCATTGATGGAATCCTTCGAGTTCGAGATAGATTACTTAAGTGAGAATAAGACTATCCCTAAATCACTCCCCTTCGTCCTTTCCATCATTTCGACCGCGCAAGAATCTATCACGCTTCCATTTTCAATGGATGGTTTACCAAGTTCGACGTACCCATGTTTTCTTGCGAATCTTGAGGGATTTGACCCCATTTCTCGAAGGGTTGATAAATTAGCACAATCTCTTTTAACACATCGGTCATCACAATTTGTGCTAATTTATTCACTCAATTTAAACCCTCAAGTTCGTACTACACTTCTTTCTCTCTTCCGCCATTCTTCTCCTAATATACCGAGACCTTATTCCACCTTTCTTCCCATACGGTCTCGTGTGTTTCTTATTTTTTTTCTCCACACTCCATTCTTTCACCAACCCTACCATTATCATGATAGAATTTTTAAATGGTTGGTGCTAACCTTTGGCCTATGTAAGGCCTTATATAGTTTGATTTTTCTCCTCCCTAACTTTGAACTTTAACGCTTAAAACAGTGGAAACACTGTTTCACTTAAGTTTGGGGGGGGGGACTTTGTTGTGTGTGTGTGTGTGTGTGTGTGTGTGTGTATTTAACAATAAAAAAATATTAAAAAAAACAACAGGGGAGTGCCGACATTTTGACCCTCTTGGTGTAGCCTGACAGTGAGGACACTGTCAAGTTTAAGTTTGGGGGTATGCTCGGTAAGCCTTCTTTCTTCGCATTCATGTGTATATTTTTTCATTTGCATACTTATTGTAAAACCCATAAAAACTGAAATATTTGAAAAAGTATAAAAATTAAAACATTCAATTTTGGCATTAATTGACTTAAGTTTAACATGACGGTTGACTAACTAGGAAAAACTAGATTTTAGACTTAGTAAATTAAAAACCCTAAAAATAACCTTTCTTAAAATTTAACGGTAGAAAGTATATGTCTTTGTAGTTTATTTAGAAATAGGAAAATTTCGAGTTGACTTCTTGGGCTAAATTAAAACAAGGGAAAAATATTGATACTTTTATTAAAGTATAAGTTTGAAAAAATAATTCCTAGCTAAAGTCTAAATTCTGAAAATATATAACCTACAAATTGCACAAACACGAACCTTGAAACTTGGAATAGTAGAACAGACCTTGAAATGCTCTTGTCTAAAGTCCTTAGTACGAAAAAAAATAAAATAAATACAAGTGTGTGTATAAAACAAATGAACACTGGTTTTTATAATTACTTAAGGCTGCATTAATAGAAAAAATATTTAGCGAGGGTGCTTCATCACCTAGTGCGTTAGACCAACTGGCTTGGGAGTCACTGCTAAAAGCCTTAAGGATTACAAGACTAGGAATTACGCTTTAATGTGCGAACATATTTTGTAATCGGTTATTGGTACCTCAAGAAATATTAACGGTCGCATGAAGAATGTGTGAGCAATTTCATCTAAAAATTCAACAATTGAAAAGTACTTTGGACGATGGACAAGAGTATAATAGCTTGATTTGAATTTCCAAGTGTAGGGGTGATATATACACACACGTAATGGTATGTGATTGGGGGTTTAGATAAGAGATAGGAATGAAAAATAGGACTTATATTTTTAATTGAGATGATAAAAATTCCTAAGTTGAGATGGAACCCTAGAAGGAAAACTTAAAAGGTGTCAAAAGCTAAGTAAATTTACAAGAATATATATAATCTTAAGTTAAATGATAAGGAAGCGTGAAAAATACGGGTGGATAATTTATGAGTAAAAAATAATAGAATTCCTTGTTGGAAAACCTAATTGGAGAATAAAAGTCGATAGGCCGAATTGATAGGATTTTATCGGTAGTATCCGCTGAAAACCCTCAGGAGACAACACTCCTCCTATTAGGGACACCTGGAGGTTTAACAGCTCGTTGCACGAGCTCAGTGCAATCGCGTTTCCCTGCGAAAGTGAGACTATGTCTTTTTCGAGAATAAAACTAGGTTTGCTCGAGGACGAGCAAAACATAAGTTTGGGGGTATTTGTTCATATCATAATTTTACATTATTATATTCCTCATTCTTCGTCATTTTACAAATAAACAGGTGCTTTTGACCCATGTCTGCTACATAGTTGCAGGTTACAGGTTCTCAGAACAAAAACGGTGAAATTGATGAAAAAACGATACAAAAGTGAGACTACGACCAACAAATGGAAGAATCTTAATCAAGCCTACAATTGGAGAATAAACGAAGATCAGTGAACAAGTTCACAAAGTACAAAGGCAGCGCAAGGTTCAAGACTTCGACACGAAGCAAACGGTAAAGTCCAAGACATTATTCACTGTGGAAATCTGGAAGAAAACTAGAAGACATTCTGAAGAGCCAACTGAAGAAAATAGAAGACAACAGCAACAGACAGAAGCCATATGAAACTGAGCCCATAAGCCACCTTTATGGCCGCGGATCTACGGCCAAACATGGCACTTGGCCGCGGTTCCGCGGCCGTGTTGAGCCCGGGTCGGTGGAAATTTCTGTGATGGTGTGGCGCGCGTTGACTAGTCTTCTTAGGGGCATATTTGTAATTGCAGATATGACGCGATTGTAACCCTAGGGTCTCTATGTTCTCTAAATAGAAACCCTAAAACCTGTTTTAGGATGCCTCTTTTTATTTCATCTATTCAGATTTGTAAAATTCCTGTGTAAATGTTTGGAGAGAGCCATCAATAAAATAAGTGATTTTATTTCATTGCCTTAGTTTAAGTTTTATTATCTGCCCTAGTTAGATAGTTAGAAATATTAATCAATTCCCTAATGAGTGAGTAGTCTCCTCACTTGTTAGGGTTAGGAATAGGAAAGGCTTGAGAGATGAAAATCTCTCACCCTTTTCTTGCCCATCACATAATAATAGGACTCCATGCAAACATACACACACCGCTCCCTACGGCACCCTACCCACGAGGTAACGGTGATACCGTAGTTTAAAAGACCGGTTGTGCATGTTTTCCATGGAGGATAGGGTAAGGATTAAGAAAGGACGGACAAGGACCGAGAGAAAGAAACATTGTTTCTTCCCGATCGTCCCAATCCCCTTTATTAATAATTACCATAACACCTAATTGATTTAAATTAGGGCATAGAAAGCGGTGGGAAATTTTTAATTTCCAAACTTAACCTAAACCTAACCCTAGCAAGATTCTAAATCTTAGTCTAAATCAACTTAGGTTTTAGTGATTAACATTCCACATCGTTTGGAATTAACTAGTTAGAACAATTAGGAAATACACAACAACCCTGTGGACCGACCCGTACTCACCGGCTAGCTACCAAGCGACGCCGTTCTTGATTGCGGTAAAATTATTCTTTGATTCATCTTTTGAAAACGCATACGCAAAACAATAACAATCAGTCCCCCGAGTTGAATAACTCAAATCCTGTGCGTCGTAGGTTGAAAACTGTACTATGGTTAAGAAGAATTACACCGCTGTTTAATGCTCCTTACCCAATCATCAACTGATATAGGTAAATGTCATGGACATAATTTCAAAAAGTTATATCTCACTTTATAAAATAAACGTACAGATATATCAGTTTGAAATTGGTGTATAACAACGGATATTCAAAACCAAATATTTTCCGTCAGGCAAAACCCTAAGTGATTTCCTCAAATATCACCAATTACAACGAATTCCGATATAAGGAGGATGTAATCACCTAATTCCTAATAACTTACTCCCACTCATCATCTGTAAAACCATACGGATGTGAGAATTAAACCTGGTAAATACATGCCCTGGAGTAAAGATCTAATTGGGAAATCAGTTTTCAATTAACAACGCATAGTGAAACTGAAACATAAAAATATTTCGAAGGGGTAGCCGGATATTCCTAGTAATGAATCTTCCATTATCCATATTCATAACTGTAACCGTATATTTCATTGCCATCTCTCTAAATCCTTTTATTTGTCTTTACTCATTACCTTCTATACACCACCCTTAGGCTAAATGGTTTTCTTCCTTCCCTACCGTTCGGCACCAGCCTGTGATTTGGAAGAAGACTATCCAATAAACATAATAGGTGTACTCTCCTAATTCTAGGAGTACTCACAACTTGAGAGAAGGTAAAGATAAAAGACAACTGAATAAACCTTATTCTATTTCTCCTGAAGCAGAATCCATCCTCGAACTGGAACAAGTTCGTTCGAGTTCGTAAATAACTATATGATGGATCATCCAATAAATATGGATCTTCATAGTGATACAGGGTGTTCTGGAGAAATTCAAAGGTGAAGTAGGAGTGGCGAAGAAGTACACAGTTTGGTCGTGAATGATAGCAGTCGCAATTTACTTTGCCATCTTTCTAATCCCTTTATTTGTCTTTACTTATTACCTTCTATACGCCACACTTAGGCTAATTGGTTTTCTTCCTTCCCCACCTTTCGGCACCTGCCTATGGTTTGGAAGAAGACTATCCAATAAGGTCAATAGGTGTACCCTCTCCTAATCTTAGGAGACCTCATAATCTGAGAGAAGGTAAAAGGAAAAGACAACTGAATAGTCCTATTCAATTTCTCTAGAACTGGAAACCATTCTCGAATCTGAAACAAGTTTCTTTGAGTTCGTATGTAACTATACGATGGTCATATCCAATAAATGTGGATCTTCGTAGTGATACAGAATATTCCGGAGAAAATCAAAGGGTAAAAGTAGGAGTGGCAATGAAACGTGCAACTTTGACAATTCAAAAGCCAGTGTTTTTAAGAAGGTCCGGTTAACTTGGTTACTATGTTATAGTCTAGGGTCGGGACATGGTCACTGCCAAAGAGCGAGAGAAAAGAAACACTCAGCGTGCACTCTAATCTAGTTCAGAATAGTTATCTATTTATCTAATCAGGATGTCTCCCACTGTATCCTCAAATTCTCCTCCAAACCTGAAAGAAAAATTAGTCGGGATCATCTAAAATCACCCGAGGAGTAAACCAACTCATCAGTAGGAATCGGGATCCAACTATCATCGCATGATAACCTGATGGAATCCACTCAGGTTATCACACTCTAGATGGTATGCACGTGTCTTGAAAGTTTCCTGTATGTTTTAAAACCCCCGATGTGATTTCTACCCCATGCTCTTATGACCTTGACGAAGGCCAACATATCATAAGTCACATGTTAAGTTCTACCTGTCATTGTCTAGGTTAATTTGAACCTACCCGTACATACGCTTGACGAAGGCCAAAATAGTAGTACGACTGTCCAAAACCAACGCATCTATCTATGCAACAGAAAAGTAACAAATAGCTATCATACACTATGCCTTGACGAAGACCAACATATATAGCATGAATACTAAGTGCTACCCGTCTGAAATGACAGAAGGCTACGAATGGTTTTTGGTGAAAAACCTTTAACGTAATGAACTTGATATCGTAGAAGGAACTGGATAGCTTTTTACAAATATATAGTGGCGAAAAACTTTGGTAAAGAGGTCACTCCCGGTGAAAAGATCTCGGCACTTTCCTCGCCGAATGAGGTGCAGGATATTCCCACTGAATATCACGATGCAAAGCAAAAAGTAATCGACTATATTGAAGTTATTACCCCGACACAAACTTCTTCCCAAGAGGTCACTCACGGTGAGGGGATCTCGGCTCTTACCTCGTAGAATGAGGTGCTGGATATTCATAACCGAATACCGCTGTGCAAAACAAAAGAAAACGTCCTTGTAATAACAACTTTTTAAAATTGTTCCAATAATATCGAATAAGTCTGTTTTCCTTGCATTGATTCGAATCAACACATTCCCATCAATTAATTACACCACAAAAGAACGAAAATATGATGTACGTATATACCATCCGCAATCGCCACCGAGTCCCGTCATCACCCGTTAGGTTACTTAACTAACGACAGAGCTGGGGCTGGACTAGTGCGGGTGTAAAACATATACAATATCTACTAGTATATATATAACAATATATAATGATCACTCCAGTCGTGATAAATGCAACATCACAGATAAGCAATAAGAATCACAGAACAATACAGATAATCTGGGAGACCCGGGTTTCTTTTGAGCCGCAAGTGAAACCCGACGTTCCCCGGGTCTTGTGGATAGCCTGTGCAATGAAAACCTAGACCCCTACGAACGCGGCAAGTTACCCGCCAAAACCAAAAGCGAGGAGGCCCTCTTTATCAAAGTGAATGGGCCACCTAACACTTCACGGAACCCGGTAACTTGAGCACCCCTCCTTGCGTCAACCTGTACCCCTACGAGTGCGGTGAATAGCCCGCCAATTCTAGAGTGAGACCCCCTCCTTCTCAACGCCATGAGATGCGGACCGTTGCCCTCCAAAACCCGGCTATCCGTGCACTCCATTGCGGAGTAAACCTAGTACAGAAAAGAAAAAAAGTACAACGGTGACATCGAACTCAACCTGGTCGTGCCCCAAACAAATAATATACAAACATGCAGTGACGGCAGTCCACATGTCGGACGCTCGCCCCACGATACCAAATGTAAAAATAAAACTAAACTATACTAACATTGCATCCAAGCTATCCACCATGACAAATCCGGAACAACACAGAACATCAATGTGAATGTCACGTTCTCAAACCCATCTAAAAGAACTATAGCAATTAGACAAGTTGTACCGCTCTAATGAAATTCACGGTTGCAGATAGAAATGTATGTTCTGTAAACTTTAAACAGTGTTAGAAATATCGAGTTCGAAATAACCCCGTATAGCCCCAAACAACTAGATAAAACCATATCAAAACTGGGCTAAACTAGCAATACCATTGAACTAATATTCCAGAGACCAGACCAAACCCAAAATACGAAGCCCAAAGTCCCTCCCAGGCCGGCCGGCTCGGATTTTAGAGCAATGCTCTCGGTCCAAAACAGGTGGAAGTGGCTCGTATTTGGGGTGAGGTTTAGTGGTCACCTAAGTGGTCTTCTGCAGTTGCTAAAATATTTTTAGAAGACTCGGAAAAAAATGACAGAAACTGAAATACTACAGGCATTGTTTCGGAGTTGTTTCGGTTTCGATACTTTAATATCGTCTAAACCAACAAGTATGCGGTTAATGGTTTAGCTCTGATACCATGCTGGGTTACGGCAGCGCCCCGACCATCAATCCGTGGCCAAACGCAGAACAAAAACTTCAAAAAACCAGCGCTAACGTAACCCTAATCGACGGATCGTACCATTAATCCTATACTAATTCTATATAAAGGAGTTTAAGAGATTATACCGATCGATCTGTGTCCTTCGGTCTTCAATCTCTGTCCTTAGCTCGTTACGGCTGCCTCGATCAAGTTCTCTCTCCTGTCTCTCTCGTCGAAGAGGATCCATGTCGAGGATTAGTAATACGGGCTCCCGCTTCAAAAACCGAAGCAACTCAGGCATCTAGTTTGCTAGCCTAGATACCCAAGAAGAAGTAGAGATAGTGTGTGAATACTTTGTCTCAAAACACCCATGGATTCTCAACTCATGAGAGGGTATGGGTGGAGGTGAAGAAGAAGCCATTGGAGGGAATGTGTGAGCTCAAGTTTTGGCTAAAAGAAAAAAAGAACTAAATATAGTGTCTGGTGTTTTTCTTGTTTTGAGTTGTGTAGTGTTTTTGATGAGCAAGTAAAGAAAATTCCCAGCACAAGTAAAGATCTCCATCACATAATCACATCTCACACTAAGAACCAATACCATGAGTCACCTAGTGCACATGTGCCACCACCAATGCCCAAGCCAAAACTTAACCTCACACTTTACACCACAAAATAATATTAAACATTTAAACAAAAACCTAAATGTTTAATACTAGGAAAAGAAATGGCATCTTCAAAAGTAATCTCGTAACGAATTACAAGAACACTCCTCATCCATATATACATACCTGCATCCGTATTCCGACTGAATACGAATATAACGAGACGAAAATAATCCAACAATATAATACTAGGATCCGGTTTTAACCAAAGCCCACTAGTATTATATTTCTGATCATTATCCGTGCACTAGTGTACGAATATAATCCAACCCTGCCATAAAACCATACGTCCTCTACAATGTTTCGCCCGAACCAGGGAAACCCTCTGTGTGGGACTCTAAAGACTCGTCAATACGCTGGCAGTGGATTTAACCACAAGCACGTCAGTGGTACTAGCTGTACATAACGACTACCCAGGTATTGAGCGAAAGGGAGGATGACGAGCAAACTCATTCTGAAACCCTACTGAGCCTGACAGTGACAATATCCGTACATTCCGGTCCGTTCGTCTATGAGTATCGCATATAGAGTCTAGAGGGGTGGATAAAGTCAGACCCCTAATAACTTGACAATTAGTGTCGGTATGAAGCCTATCACCAACTGAGAAACTACTGATCCGAATCAGTAATTCTTGTCTACCCCGGCAGAGGATTTTTGGTGATGGCCACCCGTGCACACCGCGACATCAACCCCCAATATACCGGGAGAGACGAATCCCCTGACGATCCGCTCACTGCCTCCATGTGGCTCGGGACTGTACCCAACTAAAACTTGTTTGCACGACTCCTTTGAGCCATGGTAGGGTAGTAATCAAAGCATAGTGGGAACTCACACGAGACAAATGACGATCTCAGGTCGATAGACTAACCTGTACATATGTCACCAGGGAACTGCTATCTGACAATAGGTATAATACCAACTAGCATGTTCCCGGCGAGTCCGTCCGGTGTATTCATAACCCAATGAGCACATGTATACATCTTAGGTGAACCAACTGACACTAATGGCTTGTGAGACCGGCCATCACTCCTTGTCGGGGTCTCGATCCATATACACTAGTCTATTCTTGTAGTATCGATGTCCAGTCTCGAAACACCCACGACTAGGGACACTTTAAGGATGTGCTTATAGACCACCTAACTCTCACGTATATGATCTCCATCATACTACTGGTAGTCATGCAAGAATACTATGGGCTCTATCAACATGTAATAGTGATCTGTAATGTCACCTGAAGCATGTACACGATGATAAAAACAAATCAGATAGCATACTATCATCTTGAGTAAGACTGTTCTACCGGTATAGGTCATCCCTCAATCATTGCAATCACGTGCCTGCGATCCAATAATTGACTTGAAAGGACTATAGCCAACAACTTGTACTCATATCACCTGAGAACTTCCACCTGATGATAGGTATAATACCATCTGGATGTTCTCGGCGATTCCGTCCAGTGTACTCACACCTAGTGAGCGCATGTATACGATCTTAGGTACGAAAAACCAATGGTTACAGGACCGTAGCATCGCCCCTCGTCAAGGTCTAGAAACGTATACAATAGTTTACTCCAGAATATCGATGCCAGTCTCGATACTCCTACGACTAGGGACCTTTTAAGGATGTGAAAACTGACTATAGTAAATCGCTTTAGTACGGTTTCTATGTACCTGGACTGTGAAAGTCCCAGTAATCTCTTGGATCTATCTCTGTATATCTTAATCCGCAGAATGTACGAGGCATCACCCAGGTCCTTCATGCAGAACCTTTGTGATAAGAACAGCTTGACCAATTGTAGCATAGGAATATCATTTCCTATCAAAAGAATGTCGTTCACGTACAAGACTAGGAATATGATAGTTCGGCCTACAATCTTCTTATATATACAAGGCTCATTCTCGTTCTTGATGAAGTCAAATCTCTTGAATGTTTCATCAAAACAGATGTTCCAGCTACGCGATACCTGCTTTAATCTATAAATAGATTTAAGCAACTTGCATACCTTCCTGCTGCTCACACTGTTTACGAAACCTTCCAGCCGATCCATATAAACGCATTCTTCTAAACTTCCGTTCAGAAAAGCCGTTTTTATGTCCATCTGCCAGATCTCATAGTCATGGAAAACAGCAATGGAAAGTAGGATCCGAATGGATTTGAGCATAGCCACTGGAGAAAAGGTTTCATCATAGTCCACACCTGTTCTTTAACGAAAACCTTTTGCAATAAGTCTAACCTTATAGGTTTCCACCTGACACCAAATTTCCTTTTGTAGATCTATTTGCATCCAACGGGTTTTACCCCAGGTGAAGTAATATCTAAGGTCCACACTTTATTGGTGTGCATAGACTCCATTTCGGATCGCATGGTATCCAGCCATTTATCAGAGTCCCTACTGATAATGGCCTGCCTGAAACTAGTAAGATTATCTTCTTCCAAGATGCAATCCTCTCGATCCCGGTCTATGAGAAAACCATAGTATCTCTCGGGCGGATGAGAAATCCTACTAGTTCTGCGGAGTGTCTGAGGTTCGTCCGGGATTGTTGAATTTTGAGGTTTCACCAATTCTTCAGTTTGAGTTTGTGGATCCGAAATTTCTTCCAGTTCTACCGTACTCCCACTTGTTTCTTTTGCAAGAAATTGCCACTCTAAAAAGGTGGCCTGGTGAGTGACATACACCTTCTGTTCCTCGGTGTGGTTCCCATTGAATGTTTTGGATATCCCACAAACTTGCCTAAAACTGAACGTGCCTGAAGTTTGTCCGGATTTTGTACTTTAACATAGGCCGGACAACCCTATATCTTAATGAATTTAAGACATAGTTTCTTTCCATTCCATATTTCATATGGAGTCTTAGGCACAGAGTTGGATGGGACCTGATTCAATAGATACGCTGTTGTTTCAAGCGCAAGTCTCCAGAATGAAAGAGGCAACTTTGCGTTACTTATCATGGAGCGAACTATGTCCAATAGGGTACGGTTCCTCCGCTCCGATACACCATTGTGCTGTGGTGTATACGGAGGAGTAAGCTGAGAGAGAATACCATTCACTTTTAGATAATCTAGGAATTCCGTGCTTAAGTACTACCCTCCTCTATCTGATCAGAGGATCTTAATACATTTGCTAGTCCGGTTCTCTACTTCATTTCTGAATTCTTTGAATTTCTTAAAAGCTTCAGATTTTTGTTTCATAAGATATACATATCCGAACTTAGAGAGATCGTCAGTGAATGTGATGATGTATGAGAACCCACCCCTTGCATGTATAGACATTAGACTACATACATCACTGTGAATAAGTCCCAAGAGCTCTGCTGCTCTTTCTCCATGTCCGGTGAATGGAGATTTGTTCATTTTTCTCTTGAGACAAGACTGACAAGTTTCATAAGATGAAAATTCAAACATATTCAAAAATTCATCTTTATGCAACTTACTTAGTCTTTTCTCTCTGATATGACCAAGTCTACAATGCCACAAGTAAGAATCGTTCACTTCTGAACTCTTACTCTTGAGTGTGTTTTGTATATTGAGAACTGTGTTTTGATTTAGAACATAGATACCATTACATGGTGTACCTTCTGCAACCAATACATGATTAAGGTAAATGTGAAAGTCCACGCTAGCGCCCCGGCCGTCTACAGACGCCAAATGCGGAACAAAAACTTTTTAACTGGCGCTATCGTATACTTTAACCCGGATCTACCATTATTGCTAAACTAACAAACTGTAAAGAGTGTAGAAAGGTTATACCGAACGATCCGAGTCCTTCGTTCTTCAACCATCATCCTACGCTCCGTTGCGGCTGCTCCGATCTCGTCGATCTCCGATATCCTCGTCGAGGTGACACCACATCACCGATTCTTTAAACGGGCTCCCGCCTCTGACTCGAGGCAACTCGATCGTCAAGTTTGCTAAAAGAGACGACCAAGAATGATGTAGAGAATGAGTAGATGACTTTGTCTCACTTCGTCCAAATCCGTGGACGATCGGTTAATGAAGTTGCCGAGGGAATTGGGTGATGGAATGAAATGAACTGTAAAATTCCATGCACCCCAAATACTATCATATCTTTTCAAGTGGAACAACAAGTGAGTTCGATCAAGAGAGGAGGGGGAAGGGGCCGGCCATATATATAGAATGAGGAGGGTGAGTGTAGGAGCAAAGGTGGTGACCATAAGAGAAAGCTTCTCACTCAAAATATCTTAACCAAAACAAGAATCATTAAAACAAAGCATGACTCACATAAACACCTCATCAAGTCATTAATGCAACCATTAATGTCAAGATGACTCATTAGCCACTTCATCACTTCTAGAACCTTCTAGAATGATGACTCACTCTTATCTGAAGAAAAGATAAATCCGTCTTTAACCGAATGTTAAAAGACGGCTGATAGAAAACTGGAAACTGGCAACTTCCAAAAGCGATCCTGAAACGACTTTCAGGATAACCCCGAAACTGTATAAATATACCCGCATTTGTATTACGACCGAATACAAATGCAACTGAGACAAAGATATTATACCTACTCAATATAATACTCGGATCCGGCTTAAACCAAAGCCGACCAGTATCATCTGCCCGAAAACTGACACGTGCGTAAACGCACGTGCATTTTCCGAACCCTGCCATAAAACCATACGGCCTCTACAACGTTTCGCCCGAACTTGGGAAACTGTCTGTGGGGGACTCTAATGACTCGTCAGTACCCTGGCAGTGGGTTTAACCACAAACCGTCAGCGGCACTAGCTATGCGTAACGGCTGCCCATGGACTGACCTCAAGGGTGGCCAATGAGCGAACTCAAGGGAGGCCGATGAGCGCACTCATCCGAAAACCCTACTGAGCCTAACAGTGACAATGTATATATAGTCCGGTCCGTTCGTCAATGAGTATCGCATATCCGCCTAAGGGGCTAGTAACGTCAGACCCCCAGAAGCAGTATAAGTCGTGTCGGAGTGTAGCCCAATAACACCCTGAGATACTACTGGAGTACCTACCAGTAAATCTCCTACCATGGCCATGGATTTAGTGTAATGGCTCTCCTAGACACAGCACGACCTCGCCCCCAATACCGGGAGAGACGAATCCCCTGCCAATCCGCTCACGTGCCTCCATATGGCTCGGGACTGTACCCAAAAGCTACCTGTTTGCACGACTCCTTTGAGCCGTGGTAGGGTAGAAATCAAAGCACAGTGGGAACTCACACGAGACAAATGACGACCTCAGGTCGATGAACTAACCTGTACACATGTCACAAGGGAACTGCTATCTGACGATAGGTATAGTACTAACTAGCAGATTCCCGGCGAGTCCTGTCCGGTGTACTCATAACCCAATGAGCACCTGTATACATCTTAGGTGATCCAACTGACACCAGTGGCTTGTGAGACCGGCCACCGCCCCTCGTCGGGGTCTCGACTGTATACACTAGTCTACTCCGGAGTATCGATGCCCTGTCTCGAAACTCCCACGACTAGGGACCACAATTAAGGATATGCATATAAACTACCCAACTCTCACGTATATGATTGCCATCATACTGTTGGTAGTAAAGCAAGATCCTAAGGGCTCTATCAAAGCGTAACATGCAATCAGTCACCTGAACATGTACACGACTGATAAAGACAAACCAGATAGCATACTATCATTTCGAGTAAGACTGTCCTACCGGGATAGGTCGTCTGCAATCATTGCAATCACGTACCTGCGATCCAATAATTGACTATGAGGGCACTATCTCCAACAATCTCCCACTTGCACTCAAGGCTAATATTGCGATGTCGACTACTCACAGCCCGTGTGAAACCAAACATCCAACTCCTCTACTAATCAGTTTCACAAAGCCCGTTTGTAAAACTATTGTGTTCGAGAAATAGCCTCAGTGAGTGGATCCGCCTAGAAGTTTCATTCTTTATCTCTCTTTGTCCCAAGTTCGCGGAGAAAGCCATCTCCCGAATCGAGTAATACCCATCTTAGAATATGTCTGGATGTCTGATGGGACCTTAGTTCATAAATGAACTTCATATCCAAACTTCTTAGACTGTACCGATCACTGAACCTAATCAGTATCGGGCACCAAGCCACCTACAATATCCTCTTGGACCACCTGTCCATAATACTGTCCCTCTTTGTCAGAGGGAAAACTAAAACTCTGACAATCACTCTGTCATCCATGTCACCTTTGAAGCCTGGAATGATAATCGTCTCCAGAAGGAGGCTGCCGTCATCAAATCCGTAGAACATGTACTTATGTTCTAAAACTGCTTCCTTATGTTTCTCCAGGATTGGATTAATACAAACTTATTGCATCTAGTGCAAAGACAACATTTGGTGCGGTACTTGACATCTCATGATTGGCTCAATTGCCTAAGCAAGTGATCTGCCAATCATGCACTTCCCTCTCCCCTTTAGTCTGTACGACACCTTTAGAGAGGGTGACTCCATCACCTGCAGGTACACCACCATGCTAGGAGTCATTTATTCTAAAAACCATTAGAATATCTGTCAAAGTACCCACATTGGGAAACTACCCAAATCCAGATCTAAAACTATAGATCTAGAATCCAGAATGTCAAATATTATATCCATATCCTGTCTGGAGAAACAACTGTGTGACGATCAGAGTACAACCGATCGTAGTATAGGAATTTTACTTCCTACTCTGTGTATGTCATCCAAATACCATGACATCACACCCTACTATCTTCTTAACAGATCCATCCCCTATTCTGATTGAAGTCAAACCCATGACTGTCACATCAAAATTAGATGATCTATCTCCGCTATATCTGCTCAAGTCTATAAATAGATATAAGCTACTTGCCCATTAAGCTTCCGCTGCTCCCACTGACTATGACAACCCTCCTACCGGGTCTCATATCCTGGAACAACAGTAGTGTCAAGTCTGGGTAGATAAGAATCTCCCTGTCACCGTCCTTGAGGCTACCGAAGTACCTCGCGGGTGTCTGAGGTTACCTACCATATCTGCGGAGTGGCTATTGGAATGTCAAACCTGATTGAATATATAGGTCCTATTAAATTTTCCGTAATCGTTCGTGGTTCTGGAATCACTTCCAGTTCTACCATACTCCCACTACTGTTTTCTGAAAAAAAAACTCCATTTTTATTAAAACTGTGGCGAGTCAAGAACAATATCACTATTGGTCTTCCAAATGGTAGAATATCAACCCACAAACAGCCATCACAGAAACGTGCCCTGAGTTATCCAGAGTCTGGTTTTAAGCATAAGCTGGACAACTCCCCGTACCTTAATATCTTTTAAGGTACGATCTATTCTATATCCAATATAGAAATTTTGGCACTAATTTAATTGGAACCATATTCAATCCATGCAGCTGTCTCCAGTGCATATCAACTTAATGGAGAGAGGCAAATCAGCATTACTAAACTTAGGAATCCATCCAATTATGAGTAACCTGAAAGAGAAACACGTTTCTCAAAACCATCACTATCATCTGAATACCAATCACAAGAATCTACATCTTCGATCTCTTTGAAGAATCCCGATACTTGTGACACCTGGTTCTCTACTTTATTCTTATACCACAACTTCTCAAAACTTAGACCTTGTATTTCTACGAAACACTTGTCTAAAAACTAGAGAAGTCACAAGTAAACAGAACATAGTACGAGGACCTACCCCTTTGTCCTGAAGGACACTGGACAACATACAATACTCTGTATAAGTCCGCTGAGTTGAATAACTCAAAACCTGTGCGTCGTAGGTTGAAAACTGTACCCAGGCGATTTCCTCAAATATCACCAATTACAACGAATTCCGATATAATGAGGATGATCACCTAATTCCCAATATCTTACTCCCACTCATCATCTGTAAAACCATACAGATATGAGAATGAAACCTGGTAAATACATACCCTTGGAGTAAGTGTCCAATCGGGAAAACAGTTTTTCTTTAACAATGCACTGAAACATGAAAATGTTTCATAGGGGTATCCTGGTATTCATAGCAATGCCTCTTCCATAATCCAATTCATGACTTCAACCGTATATTTTATTGCCATCTCTCCAAATTCCTTTATTTGTCTTTAGTCGTTACCTTCTGTACATCATCGTTAGGCTAAATGGTTTTCTTCCTTCCCTACCGTTCGGCACCAGCCTATGGTTTGGAAGAAGACTATCCAGTAAGCATAATAGGTGTACCCTCCTAAACCAAGGAGTACTCGTATCTTGAGAGAAGGTGATGATAAAAGATAACTGAATAATACCTTATTCTTTTAAAGGTGAAATAGGAGTGGCGATGAAGTACGCGGTTTTGGTCGTGAATGATAACAGTCGCAATTTACTTTGCCCTCTTTCTAATCCCTTTATTTTGTCTTTACATATTACCTTCTGCACACCCTACTTAGGCTAATTGGTTTTCTTCATTCCCTACCTTTCGGCACCTGCCTATGGTTTGGAATAAGACTATCCAATAAGCGTAATAGGTGTACTCTCCTAAACCAAGGAGCTCTCGCAACCTGAGAGAAGGTGATAATAAAAGACAACTGAATAAACCAATTCTATTTCTCCTGAACCTGGATCCATCCCCGAAGAAGTCCCTTCGAGTTCGTATATAACCATACGATGGATCTATCCAATGGAAGTGGATATCCGTAGTAATACGGGTGTTCTGAGAAATACAAAGGGAAAAAGAAGGAGTGGCAATGACTTATGCAACTCAGACAATCTAAAAGCCAGTATTTTTAAGAAGGTTCGGTCAACTTGGTCACTGAGTCATAGTCTAGGGTTGGTCAAAGGTCGCTGCCAAAGAGAGAGAGAGAAAAGAAACACTCTGCGTGCACTCTAACCTAGATCAGAATGGTTATCACTTTATCTAATCCGGAAACCTCCCACTGTCCTGTCAAATTCTCCCCCAAACCTGAAAGAAGAATCAATCGGGATCACCCGAAGAGTAAACCAACTCATCAGTGGGAATCGGGATCCAACTCTCATCGCATGATAACGTGATGGAATGCATCCACGTTACTCATACTCCAGAAGGTATGCGCATACTTGGCAAGTTTCAGTTTCTTTAGAAACTCCCGATATGATTTATGCCCCATGCTCTTATAACCTTGACGTATGCCAACAAATCATAAGTCACATGTCAAGTTCTGCCCGTTATTATCTTGTTAATTTGAACCCACCCGTACATACCCTTGACGTATGCCAACAAGGTAATACGACTGTCCCAAACCAACTCATCTATCTATGCAACAAATGAATACCCAGCAACTACCAAACACTATGCCTTGACGTATGCCAACAAACATAGCTTGAATACTACTGACCATCCATAAGAAACGACGGAGGGCTACGGCTGGTTTTTGGCGAAAAAACCTCTAGCGTAGTGAACTTGATATCGCTGAATGAACCTGATAGCTTTTTAAAATATAGTGGCGAAAACCTTTTGCTAAAGAGGTCACTCCCGGTAAAGGGATCTCGGCTCTTTCCTCGTGGAATGAGGTGCAGGATATTCCACTGAATACCGCGATGCAAAGCAACATGTAATCGACTATAGTGAAGTTATTACCCTGACGCAAACTTCTGCCCAAGGGGTCAGTCCCGTGAAGGGATATCGGCCCTTGCCCCGTCGAATGAGGTGCAGGATATTCCACTGAATACCGCTATGCAAAACAAAAGGAAACGTCTTTGTAATAATACTTTTTAAATTGTTCCAACAACTGTAAACAGGTTTGCTTTACTTTGCATTGATCAGAATCAACGCAGTCCCATCAATCAATCACACCAGAAAAGAACGAAAATAAAATGTACGTATATGCCATCCGCATTCGTCACTGGGTCCCGTCATCACTCGTTAGGTTACTTAACTAACGACAGAACGGGGACTGGACTAGCGCGGGTGTAAAACATATACAACATCTAATAGTATATAAACCAATATACAATAATCGCTCCAGGCGTGATAATATGCAACATTACAGAAAAGTAATAAGCATCACAGAACAATACAGATAATCTGGGATCCCCGAGTTTCACAGAGCCGCTGCTGAAACTCGACGTTCCCCTGTCGTGTGGATAGCCTGTGCAATGAAACCTAGACCCCTACGGGTGCGGCAAGTTACCCGCCAAAACCTGAAGCGAGGTAGTCCCCCACAGCACAGTGAATGGAACACCCGACACTTCACGGAATCCGGTAAGTTGAGCATCCCTCCTTGGGTCAACCTGTACCCCCTACGAGTGCGGCGAATAGTCTGCCAATTTTAGAGTGGGGCCCCTCTGCCTCTCAAAGCCATGAGATGCGGACCCGTTGCCCCTCCAGAACCCGGCTATCCGTGCACTCCGTCTCGGGGCAAAACCTAGTATAGTAATGAAAAATAGTACAACAGGTACATCGACCGCAACCTGGTCGTGCCCCAAAAGAATATTATACAACAGGCAGTGACGGCAGTCCACAAGTTGGACGCTCGCCCCGCAATATCAAATGTACAAATAAACTCAAACTGTACTACCATTGCACACTGCTATCCACCACGACAAATCCGCAACATCACAGCACAACACAGAACATCAACGTGAATGTCACGTTCGCAAACCCGTCTAAAAGAACTATAGCAATCAGACGCGGTTTACCGATCAAATGACATTCCCGGTCGGAGATATAATGTAAGCACTGCAAACTAACATGTTTAAATTTCGATCGACCAAATATCAAAAAGTGGGCCCCACGACTTACTGGTGAACAGTAACAAAATCTGGGCCAAAACGATATTTACCAAAAACCACAAAATCCAACAGAGAACCCACTGGAAAAATTTGGGGCCACGAGCTCACTGTTTGGCCGCGGAAGTGCGGTCAAACCATAGGTTTGACCGCGCTTCCGCGGCAGTCTCATCGAATCACGTGCCCAAATTTCTACGTCGTTCTAATAAAAGCCTGCACAGCATTCTGAGATGTGTAGAAAAATTTTAGGAGACCATTTAAAATCAACAGAAACTGTCAAGTAGGAATTTTGTAGTTTTCGATTTCCGGTTCGATCGATGTTTTAAACGCGTTAGCACAAGTTAGTATAGCAAAATGGTTAGGCTCTGATACCACTGAAAGTCTACGCTAGCGCCCCGGCCGTCTACAGACGCCAAATGCGGAACAAAAACTTTTTAACTGGCGCTATCGTATACTTTAACCCGGATCTACCATTATTGCTAAACTAACAAACTGTAAAGAGTGTAGAAAGGTTATACCGAACGATCCGAGTCCTTCGTTCTTCAACCATCATCCTACGCTCCGTTGCGGCTGCTCCGATCTCGTCGATCTCCGATATCCTCGTCGAGGTGACACCACATCACCGATTCTTTAAACGGGCTCCCGCCTCTGACTCGAGGCAACTCGATCGTCAAGTTTGCTAAAAGAGACGACCAAGAATGATGTAGAGAATGAGTAGATGACTTTGTCTCACTTCGTCCAAATCCGTGGACGATCGGTTAATGAAGTTGCCGAGGGAATTGGGTGATGGAATGAAATGAACTGTAAAATTCCATGCACCCCAAATACTATCATATCTTTTCAAGTGGAACAACAAGTGAGTTCGATCAAGAGAGGAGGGGGAAGGGGCCGGCCATATATATAGAATGAGGAGGGTGAGTGTAGGAGCAAAGGTGGTGACCATAAGAGAAAGCTTCTCACTCAAAATATCTTAACCAAAACAAGAATCGTTAAAACAAAGCATGACTCACATAAACACCTCATCAAGTCATTAATGCAACCATTAATGTCAAGATGACTCATTAGCCACTTCATCACTTCTAGAACCTTCTAGAATGATGACTCACTCTTATCTGAAGAAAAGATAAATCCGTCTTTAACCGAATGTTAAAAGACGGCTGATAGAAAACTGGAAACTGGCAACTTCCAAAAGCGATCCTGAAACGACTTTCAGGATAACCCCGAAACTGTATAAATATACCCGCATTTGTATTACGACCGAATACAAATGCAACTGAGACAAAGATATTATACCTACTCAATATAATACTCGGATCCGGCTTAAACCAAAGCCGACCAGTATCTTCTGCCCGAAAACTGACACGTGCGTAAACGCACGTGCATTTTCCGAACCCTGCCATAAAACCATACGGCCTCTACAACGTTTCGCCCGAACTTGGGAAACTGTCTGTGGGGGACTCTAATGACTCGTCAGTACCCTGGCAGTGGGTTTAACCACAAACCGTCAGCGGAACTAGCTATGCGTAATGGCTGCCCATGGACTGACCTCAAGGGTGGCCGATGAGCGAACTCAAGAGAGGCCGATGAGCGCACTCATCCGAAAACCCTACTGAGCCTAACAGTGACAATGTATATACAGTCCGGTCCGTTCGTCAATGAGTATCGCATATCCGCCTAGGGGGCTAGTAACGTCAGACCCCCAGAAGCAGTATAAGTCGTGTCGGAGTGTAGCCCAATAACACCCTGAGATACTACTGGAGTACCTACCAGTAAATCTCCTACCATGGCCATGGATTTAGTGTAATGGCTCTCCTAGACACAGCACGACCTCGCCCCCAATACCGGGAGAGACGAATCCCCTGCCGATCCGCTCACGTGCCTCCATATGGCTCGGGACTGTACCCAAAAGCTACCTGTTTGCACGACTCCTTTGAGCCGTGGTAGGGTAGAAATCAAAGCACAGTGGGAACTCACACGAGACAAATGACGACCTCAGGTCGATGAACTAACCTGTACACATGTCACCAGGGAACTGCTATCTGACGATAGGTATAGTACTAACTAGCAGATTCCCGGCGAGTCCTGTCCGGTGTACTCATAACCCAATGAGCACCTGTATACATCTTAGGTGATCCAACTGACACCAGTGGCTTGTGAGACCGGCCACCGCCCCTCGTCGGGGTCTCGACTGTATACACTAGTCTACTCCGGAGTATCGATGCCCTGTCTCGAAACTCCCACGACTAGGGACCACAATTAAGGATATGCATATAAACTACCCAACTCTCACGTATATGATCGCCATCATACTGTTGGTAGTAAAACAAGATCCTAAGGGCTCTATCAAAGCGTAACATGCAACAGTCACCTGAACATGTACACGACTGATAAAGACAAACCAGATAGCATACTATCATTTCGAGTAAGACTGTCCTACCGGGATAGGTCCTCCGCAATCATTGCAATCACGTACCTGCGATCCAATAATTGACTATGAGGGCACTATCTCCAACAAAATGTTCATGATATTTCTATCAAGAACAAACTTATATCCATCTTTATCAAGTAAAAAAACTGATATGATGTTGCAAACCATGGAAGGTACATAGTATCAATTGTTCAAAATTATAGTATTGCCATTTAGCAATGTTAGGTGATATTCACCGACGGCAGAAGCATCAACTTGTGCTCCATTCCCTACTCTGAGGGACATATCACCAGGTCCAACCATCCTACTTTTTCTCAGTCCCTGCAATAAATTACAGATATGAGATCCTGATCCGGTATCTAGTACACAGAAGGTAGGACTGACCGAAAAACAGTTCTCAACAACAAGAACACCAGAAGAAGACGCAAAAGTATGCTTCTTCTTCGATGGGGTCATCAAGGAATTCATGCAATCCTTTTTCCTCTGCTCATACTTATGACTGTTGTCATAAGTTAGAGCTAAATTGATGTTCCCCAGCCCCGAATAAGAATTCGGATCGGTAAAGCGATACATTTTATTATCTTGTTTAAGGCATGAAGTGGTTGCTACCTGGAGAGAGAGAAAAGAAACACTCAGCAAGCGCTGTTGCAAGATTTGATTGGTTATTAGTTTATCTAATCAGGATGGCTCCCACTGTTTCCTCAAATTCTTCTTCAAACCGTAAAAGAAGAATTAGCTATGATTAATCGCACATCATAATACTTTCTTAACCTTTCAGCAAGGCTAGTGTTGGTACTTCGAGAGAGGTTTTCCAACGCTTTCACGAAGTTCCTTAATTATATTACCTCTCTTCCCTGGAGGCATAGCCCCGCTTACACAGTTCTAGACACCTACTTGGTTTATAGCATTGATTGTTAAGTGAAATAATCTCCCGAGAGTAATCCTACTCATCAGTGGGATCGGGATCCAGCTATCATCGCGTGATAATCTAGATGGAAGCCACTCTAGTCACCACACTTCAGAAGGTATGCAACACCAACAAGTTTCATGTATATTTAAAACTCTTGATGTGGTTTTTGCCCCTAGAACCCAAGTGACCTTGACTAAAAATCAAAATATCAAAAGGTTCTAGTCAAGTTCTACCCGTCATTATCTTGATTGTATTAGACCCACCCATCTGAGCCTTGACTAAATATCAAAATGAACGTACGACTGTCCTAACCAATCGCATTATCAAGCAATGGAAAAGCATTACATAGCTACCGAACACTACGCCTCGACTAAAGATCGAAATGCATAGCATGAATACTAAGCACTACCAATCTGAAATGACGGAGGGCTACGACTGGGTTTTTGGCGAAAAAAACCCTTTAACGTAATGAACTTGATATCATTGAAGGAACCTGAACAGTTTTGAAAAGGAGTGGTTTAGGGTCTGCTTTTGAAAACTTGTGGTTTTGAAAAACCAACTAATCTACAGTATAGAATTTTGCTCAAGAGGTCACTCCCTGCGAAGGGATCTCGGCCCTTGCCTCCTGGAATGAGATGCTGGATATTCACAACCGAATACCACTATGCAAAGCGAAAGAATATAACTATAGTTTTTCGAAATTTGTTCCAACATCTTTTTAGGTTTCTTATCTTGTATTAATCAAAATTAATGCGTTCCTATCATTTAACACCTATCACACCAGAATAGAACGAAAATAAAATGTACGTATATGCCATCCGCATTCACCACGGGGCCCGTCATACACCGTTATGTTACTTAACTACCAGCAGAGCGGGGGCTAGACTGGCACTGGTACAAAACATATACAACATCTACCAGTGTGTGTGTGTGTGTGTGTGTGTGTGTGTATAACATTCGTCCTAGGCATGACAATAAGCAACATTATAGAATCTCAGCAAGCAACACAGAATGGTTGATAATCTTGGAGTCCCAGGATTCATTTGAGCCGCCAATGAGATCCGACGTTTCCGGTCATGTGGATAGCCCGTGCAATGGAAACCTGGATCCTACGATCGCGGCAAGTTACCCGCCAATCCCAGAAGTGAGGCAACCCCAATCAACAAAGTGAATGGGCCACCCAACACTTCACGGGACCCGGTAACTTGAGTGCCCCTCCGTGGATCATCCTATACCCCCTACGAGTGCGACAAATAGTCCGCCAATTCTAGAGTGAAACCCTCTCCGTCTCAATGCCATGAGATGCAGGCTTGTTGCCCTTTAGAACCCGGCTATTCGAGCACTCCACCGTAGGGTAATCCTAGTACAGAAAATGAAAAATATATGTACAAAGAAGACATCGACCTCAACCCGGTCATGCACCAATAAAATAATATACAATATAGCAGAAAAGACTGTCCACATGTCGGACGCTCGCCCCGCAATAACAAATGTACAAATGAATAAACTGTATTAAACTATTGCACCACCGGCTATCCACCATGACAATCCAACCACAATATCAGCACAATCACATATTATCAACGTGAATGTCATGTTCGCAAACCCGTCTAAAAGAACATATAGCAGATAGACGGGTTATACCGATTGAATGACATTCACGGTCACAGATGCTAAACTAAGTTCCGATAACTTTTAAACAGTGTTAAAATAGAGACTTCGAAATACTCCGTATTTCCCCAAAACTTAAGACAATTGAAAGTATACAATCTGGGCAATCGAATATATCTCGAAATATCATATCAAGAGAAACCGCGTTTTTAAAACAATACACAATTTCCTTTGAAATTAAACCGCGGTTCTCAAATCCAGAGATCTCATAAAAACAACATCTCAATGCATATAACTATAAGGTACGATGTATGCAACATAGAGTAGTAATATGAGCATATCGGGTATTTCATGCAAGCATGTCAAGTGATATTACTGAACAATGAATGTACTTTTACTTTTAAGATTAATCCCATAATATGGCAGTTCTACTGTGTAAGTAACATGGCAATTACCGATGAAGAATGCGTGTGAGCCGGCAAATCTGTGTATGTGTAACATGCTTCAACGGTAATTGTGCAGGTGTACTAGCAATTGATATCATATAGCATTAAATACCGGCACGTGTTATGTACATCACGAGGGGTAATATCTTACACAACATGAACAATAAATGGATACATCTATCTATACATGAACCATACGGTCACTTTTTAAAAGATACGAATCGTAGTTTTGAAAGTGGGTGCTACGGTATTTTTAGTAAAAGACATCATTTGGAAACTCGTAGCGTCATATAAAATTTCCCTTTAAAAGATGTATACGATTTGTCAGTTTTGGAAATAGGTATGGTTCAAGTGGAAATCTTTATATCGGCGATCCCGCCTCATAACATCCGATATGAAAATAATCATCGATCATCATCCTCAGATCACCAGCGCGGATCAATCATCCGGTACATCTCACCACGTACGGTAATCCATCGTATGGGGTCATCAAACAGAATAGGGAATCTATCGACTTATACAATAATGAGGGTTCGGATCTAAAGTTGTTGGATGTATATGCCCTAGAGGCCAGTATTGTATATGTATACATATGGACACTAGGGATATGCACGTACAGAACAATCTTGCTCAGTTTTATAGTATATTATTTGACCTATCTTTATCGGGATATGTCTATTTATTTGTATTGTTGTTATATCTAGCTTGCACATATTGATAAAAACTCGATACGGTGGTATATTATAGTGGTTTGTCTTTATCTTAACATGGCATATGTCATACTATTTATTACATATTGCGGTTATATATTGATAAAGCCCCTAGGATCTTGCTGGACTACCCGCGTTGTGATGGCGATCATACTTGTGGGAGCAGGGTAGTCCATAAGCACATCCTTAAATGGTCCCCAGTCGCGTGAGTATCGAGACTGGGCACTGATACTCAAGAGTAGACTGGTGTGTATGTTTCTACCCCGTCGGGGGGATGGTTGGTCCCGCAGCCATTGGTCTGATGCACCTAAGATCGTATACAGGTGCTTACTGGGTGTGAGTACACTGGACGGACTTGCCGAGAACTTCCATGTGGTACTATACCTATCGTTAGATGGAAGTTCTCAGGTGACATGTGTACAGGTTAGTCTTTGGACACGAGATCGGCATTTGTCTCGTGTTAGTTCCCACTGAACTTTGATCACTACCCTACCACGGCTCTACTGAGTCGTGCAAACAAGTTTTGGTTGTGTTTAGTCCCGAGCCACATGGAGGTAGTGAGCGATTGTCGGGGATTCGTCTCTCCCGGTATAGGGAGTCGATATCGCACTGTGATTGGATTGGTCAGGACAATAAGACCTTGGCCAAGGCACTTGGGATTTACTGATAGGTTGATCAGTAGTTTCCCGGATTGGTCCTGAGCCACATCGTCACGACTTATCAGGTTGTTAGGGTCTGACGTTCACCATCCCCTAGACCCGGTATGTGATACTCTTTGACGAAGAGACCGGACTGTACGGACATTGTCACGGATAGGCTCAGTAGGAGATCCGGATGAGTTTGCTTGTCGGCCTTCCTTTTCGACAGGTACCTGGGCAGCCGTTACGTACAGCTAGTGCCGCTGACGTGCTTGTGGTTAAACCCACTGCCAGAGTACTATCGTGTCTTTAGAGTCCCACACAGAGGGTTTCCCTTATCCAGGAAAACCGATGAAGTAGCCGTATTGGATACGTGCAGGGTTCGATCGATTAATGTACTTAGTACTCAGATTTTTGATCGGACAGTTTATAATACTAGCCGGATCGGGTTTGAGCCGGATTATTAAATCAGGTATTGATTTAATAATTTACATATATGTATTTCGATATATATATTCTAGTATTACGTTCTTCATGTTATTCTATCTCTTTTGGGCGTTCGGATTTTTATCTGATTGCCGGTATATTTGTACAGTAGACTGAAATCCGTATTTACTATAGATTTCCTTCTAGAAGGTGGTCACCTCATTATGTATTTTCCTTTTATTTAATAATTGGAAATGAGGTGTAAAGTAAAAGGTATGGGAGGAATGGTAATGACCATGCTTTAATAATTCACAAATGAATTTATAATTCATTTGGAGTTACTATTGAAGCATGGTTGTTAATTGTTTATTGAAAGAATTCACACACAAAACCAAGGTGTGTGATTTTCTCTCACTTCATGCTTCATTTTTCTTTGAGTTCTCATTTTCTCTTGAGTTCCTCCCTCCTCTTGCTTTCTTCCATCTTCATCTTCTTTCTCTTCACTAACATTCTCATGTGTTGAGAAACAAGTGAAGAGATTAGAAAAGAGATAGCAAACACTTAGACACCCTCCACTACATCCCAGACTACTTGTTTTAGCAACCTAAGTTCTCTAGTTGCTCCTTATAGCTATTTGGTTAGGAGCTAGAGCCATGGATCATACTCCCCGGGTGGATCATCTACAACGAAGCAAAGCCGGAGAACAAGCTCGATCCTGGAGGATCGATGGAGCCGAAGTTGGAGATCAAGCAAGTTCAAGGAGACCACTTGGAGAACACGACGAGGAGAGAAAACCGAAGGACTTGAGCATCTTGGTATATCTTCTTTCATAGTAGATAGCTCTCCTAGTGTAGCTAGTTAGTTTTATGGAAAGATCCGAGTTTTAAAGTTAAACTAGTGCCAAGTTTTAGTTCGTTAGAAAATTTTTATTTCGCATTTGGCCACGAAAGTTGGCCGGGGCACTAGGATAACCCTTCAAAAGTCCCGTATGGCATATTACTCATTATACTCATAAATAAATATATATATATATATACATATATCTCAAATCACATTTGTATAAACGTCATATCTTATTAATTTAACAACACCTTTATCTCAATCTCGTGTCGTGTTTATCGATCTCGATCTTATATCATACCATTAACAACTCATACTTGTCCTCTTTCAATTCATATTCTTAAGAAAATATATATTCATTAGCGTCAACTTTTATCATATCATCCCTTTACTAAATCCTATAACCATGTCCATAAGTTTGTAGCATATCCTTTATCTAAATTATAAGTTATATAACAATCTTTCCATATCAATGGTTACGGGGGTGCTATACGCCATCCACCCGACTCGCCCCGTAGATATAAACCTACTCACCTGCTAAACTCCTCGCTTAGCCAAAGTCGATGTGCTTCGTCCTCTCGGAAGTCCACGCGAAGGTACCTACAATTAATACACAATCGCAAATACTATTAAAACCAATATCCGAAAATCGATACGGCACACGGATTGCTTATAGGTTAGAACTTATAGCTTACGCATGAAAGATCAACCAAACAACCCTCGTCGTTGATGTACAAATATCCAACGACCAATTCAAATATCAAATATAAAAACCAAGAATTCACACATCGGAAAACATAGCAAAAACACTCTCAAGTACTTCCCAGATTTTGGCTCAGGTAAATTGGGACTAAACAAGCAAGTACAGGGGATTGGTTGTAGGGTAAGTAAGCTACAGGAACCATATCACTGTTGGAGATAGTGCCCTCAGAGTCAATTATTAGATCACAGGCACGTGATTGCAATGATTGAGGGAGGACCTATACCGGTGGGACAGTCTTACTCAAGATGATAGTATGCTATCTGGTTTATCTTTATCATCGTGTACTGCTTTAGGTGACCTTACAGGTCACTATTGCACGTTGATAGAGCCCTTAGGATTCTTGCTTGACGACCAGCAGTATGATGGCGATCATATACGTGGGAGCTGGGGTCTATAAGCACATCCTTAAAAGGTCCCTAGTCATGGGAGTTTTCGAGATAGGGCATCGATACTCCAGAGTAGACTAGTGTATACAGTCGAGACCCCGACGAGGGGCGGTGGCCGGTCTCACAAGCCACTGGTGTCAGTTGGTTCACCTAAGATGTATACAGGTGCTCATTGGGTTATGAGTACACCGGACAGGACTCGCTGGGAACATACTAGTTGGTCTTATACCTGACGTCAGATGGCAGTTCCCTGGTGACATGTGTATAGGTTAGTTCATCGACCTGAGATCGTCATTTGTCTCGTGTGAGTTCCCACTGTACTTTGATTACTACCCTACCACGGCTCAAAGGAGTCGTGCAAACAGGTTTTAGTTGGGTACAGTCCCAAGCTACATGGAGGCAGTGAGCGGATCTTCAGGGGTTCGTCTCTCACGGTATTAGGGGTGAGGTCGCGCTGTGTCTAGGAGAGCCATTACACGAAGTCCTTGGCCAAGGCAGGAGATTTACTGGTAGGTATTCCAGTAATATCTCAGGGTGTTCTCGGCTACACTCCGATACGACTTGTACCGCTTTTGGGGGTCTGACTTTTACCAACCCCCTAGGCCTGCCATGCGATGCTCATAGACGAACGGACCAGACTTTACGGATATTGTCACTGACAGACTCAGTAGGGTATCAGGATAAGCTCGCTCATCGACGTCCCTTTTGTTCAATACCTGATAGCCCGTTACGTATGGCTAATACCTCTGACGTGCTAGTGGTTAAATCCACAGCCAAGGGATTGACGAGTCTTTAGAGTCCCCCACAGACCGTTTCTCATGTTTCGGGCGAAACGCTGTAGAGTCCGTATGGAGATATGGCAGGGTTCGATCATATACGTGCGGTATTGTACGGATCATGATCGAACGGATAATACTAGCGGGCTTTGGTTTAAGCCGGATCCTAGTATTGTACAGTGTAGATTTTGTCTCATTGCATTTGTATTCGGTCGCAATACAAATGCAGGTATGTATATACAGTCGCGGTGTTTTCCTATAATTTATTACGGGATCATTTTTCTGAAGTTGCCAGTTTGCATTCCGTTTCGGCCATTTTCCTTTGTACCTTTCTTTGGCTGAATTTTGGTGGAGGGGGATATTTGCATTTGTGCATTTCATTATGGAGAAGACTTTTTGTGATAGCTTCATGATGGTTTAACCATCATTTGACTTTTGGTTCATCATGGTTCTTGCCTCTCATGATTACCTTTTTGTTCATCATGGTTGTTGATGATGGGAGTTGATTTGGATTTGGTAGTGATCATTATTCATCATGATAACCCTTTCCTCTCTCTTGCATTACGTTGTGGCTCACTCATTTTTCATTCTCACTCTCTCCATTCTCTCATTCCTCAAGTGATGGCCGGCCACTTGATGTAAGGGGCTGTCCAAAATTGTGGTGGGGGATTTTTGATCTTTTTGGCTTTGCAAAAATCCCATAGCTCCATCCCCAAAAGTTCACCTCATTCCTCCACCAAAAATGGCAACGTAAACAACCCCTTTGAGACATAGCCTACTACACTTAGCCTACAGCATTTCTTGGACACGTCGACTCGCTAACTTCGTGCCCGAGTTGCCTCGGTCCAGAGGTGGGAGCCCGTAAAAGAACCCGGCGATGTGGTGCCCTTCTGATGAAGAGATGAAGACCGGAGATTCTGCGGGAAGATCGGGACGACGAAGAGAAGACCGAAAGACACGGATCGCTCGGTATATCTCTCTACCCCTTCTCTAGTTTGCTAGGATTAGGTTAATGGCCCGATCCGGGTTCAAAGTCCGCGGTAGCGCCGGTTCTAGTTTTCAGAAAAGTTCTTGTATTCCGTATTTTGGCCTCGTACAGACGGCCGGGGCGCTGCCGTGCACTTACAATCACCATAGGAATTAGGTGCTCCGGTGAGATCGCCCGAAAATCCGACATTGCCGGTCTAAGTAGGGAGAAACGGGTTCATACTTTTGTGATGGTCTTCTAGTGGTTTATCTAGGTGAAAGGACTTGTTTGATTTTCTTATAAATGATCCAAGTTGCTCCAGATACCCTGTAGGCCTTTAGGTTTTACAAAACCGACACGGGAAAATTCTAACTTCGTGTATCGGGTTCTAAAATCCTTTCCAGGCAATGAAATCATCTCTAAAGTCTTGTAATCACTCACTACACCTCAATTAACCACTTAACAGCAACATGTAATTTTCTAAGATCACGTATCCTAATTATATCAAATTCTAAACTAAATTAGGATTTTTAACATAAACACCAATCTAAAGTGAAGAGATTACCTCATTTGCAACTAAAGAAAATTCTTGAGTTTCCCAAAATCTTCAAAATCCAAACTTGGATGGTTCAAAGAGTTTAGAATACATTTGTGCATGTTTATTGTGAATGGGGCATGAGGTTTTGAGAAGGGATTGGAGATGATGCATGGAGGTAGTGGAGGTTGAAGAAGCATGGAGGAGATGAAGAAAAACAATGGAGAATGAAGGAAAAGGGCAGCCAAGTCTCTCTCTTAAGCTCACTCTCTTACTCACAAATATCTCCCTACACTCACTCTCTCACAAATATATCTTTGGTTTCTTCTCTTTCTTGTTTCATTCCCTTAACTCTTGTTTTCTTTTCTTTTCTTTGTTTTTCTTTTCCTTTCTCATTCTCTTCTCTTTTAAATCTCACAAGTCACAAACACAAACTCATAAACACAAACCCAACATGCACATGACATGGTGCACTAGCCATGGAAAAATATAAAAACAATGATTTGACCAAAATCCGATAAATATATTTTTAATGAATAAATCATTTTAATCTCCGATTATTTTCCAAATATTGGTATATATTTATACCATTTTACGAAAAATCCCTATTCGCAAATTGAATAGTTTTCGCGAAATATATTATTTTAATATTAAATTTCCAAAAATCAAACTCCGTCAAGCATCATGCAATTATCAGAGTTAAAAATGGAAATACGAATCTCGAATTCCACTACTGCAATCCAAATGCACTATAGTCAAATCTTAATACGTATATAGCACGCATTTTTATAAAACCATTTTAAAAACTGAATAAAACATATGCAAAATCCTTCCCAAATCTCCGTGCTATACGTAGCTCACGGCACAAGTGGCGGACGATCATTTGTAAAGTAGTAAATATATACTTATATATGTTTTGCTCAAATTATACGTCCCGCCTTTTTGAAATATCCCAGAAGGTTCTCTTTGTAAAATTTCGTGTCACTCACGGACATGTACGAAATAGTTAGTCTATAGCTCCTTTTTGAAAACCTTTGGTAACTTTTGATGCATGCAAAAATACTCAGGCACTGTCCTCAGACCAGCCCTGCTCGGCTACTATAGAATATAATATCCATCATCAAAACGCGATACTCATAAATAAAATCAGCCTCAAAGGCGTATCCAACATCACGTGCGTCTGGTGTGCACGGAAAACCAAATCCAATACAAGTGCCATAATATACACAAAAGCAAGACTAAGTGCAACGGGTATACACGAAAGCATATGTCCAGTGCAACGGATGTGCACGACAATAATATCAAATGCATCAATAGTACACGAAAATCTCAACCCAGTGCAACCAACATGCACGAATAAAAATCTCAATCGAGTGCATCCAACATGCACGAATAAAAATCTCTATCGAGTGCACCTGGTGTACACAAAATCTCATATCAAGCGCCCAATATGTGCGAAAATCCAAATCAAGTGTGTCAGGTCCGCACAAAATATCTAGTGCAGTAGCGTGCACGATAACGAATGCCAAGTGCAGACGCTCACGAAAATATAAATCTGGTGCAACAAATGCACAAAATACAAATCTGGTGCAACCAATGCACGAAATACCAATCCGGTGCAACCAATGCACGAAATACCAATCTGGTGCAACTAATGCACAAAATGCTCATCAATATCTCAAATGCTCACAAAAACGACACTGAGTATATCAAGGTGTATAGAATCATAAACGTGTGCCACTGCGTGCACAAAACATGAATCAATACACCGCAAGCATATATAAGCTATACCGAGTGCGTAAGTAAAGGCAAGTGCATACAACATGCACGAAATCAAATCGACAGTATCGAATCCATGAAACCATAAATACGCGCAACGAAAGCATAAATCGATACCAAGTGCAATAGATATGCACAAATCATAAACCAATGTAGCGGTGTATATAACATAAATCAAGTGAAATAACTGTGCACAAAATATAAATCCCTAATAGGTGCAGCCATGGTGCACAAAAACATAAATCACGAAACCCAATCATCGAAACTCAAGTCTAAGCGATAAAAGTGTGATACTCGGATCACAAAACGCAAATCGCAATAACTGACATTGAGGTATACCTCCTGCAATGTTGAAAAAATAAGCCGGTGCGCCCAAAGCTGGCAGAGCAAGATCATCTACTTGCCTCCTGCTCACGGTCTGGCATCTCTGGTCTCTGGTTTCCCTGTTCCTTGGATTACCAATCTCGCAATCCTTCTGCTCGTCTGCCCGTTCAGGTGCACTAACAGAAAAGTCCCGCTCTGGAACTTCTCTGATCACTGTTTGGCCAATCAACATGACCACTCGCAACTGCACATTACTAACGGCGGCATCTGGCCCTCTGAATACGCACGATATAACTGATCCTGGGTGCAAGTCTCTATTGCTGCGGTGTCCTGGAAGGAACCTGCTCATGGCTTCTTCCGATCTCACATCTGCCGAACTATACGAAGGTTGGCACTCTTGCTTTACTCTTTTCTCATAATCGGACAGATGCGTCCTCAGCACGGCTTTCCTTTGAAATTTGGCTGTATCTAATGCCTCTGCACACGTATCAATCCTCTGGCATCAATGGAGAGTAACAACCACTCGTTAACATCTTGCACGAACCTCTTGTTCCACTCGTCTTTATTATCGTCCACTTCGACGTCATCTCTTGTTGTCTGCATATTGCAATTCGTTCTCGGCTGCAGTAAATCTGGAGTCTCTCACACGGACTCGAAATTACGAACTTGGTACCTTAATCACTCTGTGGAAGATATCTAGCCGAACACGTCCTCGGGAACTCGTCCAAATCATCGGAGGAATACACTTTATTCGTCCGTTCTCGATCAATTCGCAACGCATCTGGTGAGGTCCTTATATCTGAAACTGGTCAACATACTGATCTCATATAGGAGCATCCAACGAACAACATCCTTTCTTGATCGATCTACTCTGAATCTGAGTAAGATCCTTTGATTGGAATTCTTCAACTCAACTGAGCCTGCATCGGCATATCAAATCTGACGAATCATATCAGTCGCTCGACTCGAGATAGACTAGCTATCTCCTATCCCATCTCTGTCTGAAAGCTTCAGCGGTTTCAGCTCATAAACTCTGGAATCGACATCCCATCAATCTCAGCAACAGCTGGATCATCTGTCTGCACGGTAGACAACATCACGATCTCAGAGGTAGGCTGTACATCAACAGTCCTCTCAATCTGGCAGCCTCTATCAATGGACCGATCATCCGGTGCAAAACCGAACACTCTCCTCAAACGAGAGATCACAACACAACACTATACCTACACGTTCCTGTGTCACCAGAAACAACATGGTCAGTCCTCGTCCATGATGAGCTCGTCCTGACCGCAACACTAGCAGCAGCAGCACAATCTGTGCTCAAACCATGGAGACAGGAACCTCATGCAGGTATCGATGAAGATAGATCAAATGAACGGAAGAAATCAACAGATCCCAAGTGGATATATGATCATAAGAACGAATAGTATCATAGATCTTAAGATAAGTACATCTTAAGGTTTCTTAAGTGTAGTATTGTATCATAAATATACCGCGGAACATACGTACGGTACGTCACTCTACTGAAGCTACATACTCCATCAATCAAGGTCAACCTATGAAACGAAAGTTCAGGTCTAATACTGTTAGTGTATATGCCCTAGAGGCCATTACTGTATCATACTAGTTTGTATATTACTTAATGGAAGCTTGGGATATTCACCTTGTATAAACAATCTTGCTCAATATAGTAGTATGCTACTTGGTTTGTTTCTACTTCAATGTGTACTTGTGTTTATTTTAGTATATCACTTATACGCATTAGTGGAGCCCTCAGGATCTTTGCTTGATTACCAGCGTTGTGATGGAAGTCACACTAGTAGGGGCTGGGTAATCTATAAGAACATCCTTATACAGGTCCCTAGTCGCAGGACTATCGAGACAGGGCATCGATACTCCGGAGTAGACTAGCGTATGCGCTTCTCATCCCAGTGTGGGAGATGGTCTGTCCCACAGCCATCAGTACGTCGTACTGGAGATAGTATACGGGTGCTCGTTGGGTTACGAGTACACTGGACAGGACTCGTCGGGAACTGACAGGTTGGTATTATACCTATCGTCAGTTATCAGTTCCCAGGTGACATGAGTACAGCTTAGTCCGCTGACTTGACACTGGCACTTCGCCTCGAGTGTGTTCCCACTGCACTTTGATCACTACCCTACCACGGCTCAAAGGAGTCGTGCAAACAGGTGGTGGTTGGGTGCAGTCCCGAAGCACTTGGAGGCAGTGACGGTTAGACAGGATTCGTCTCTCCCGGTATTGGGGGTTGATATCGCGCTGTGTCTAGGAGAGCCATTACACGAGTAGTCCCTGGCCAGGGCAAGCGAGATATACTGGTAGGCTTCCAGTGTTATCTCAGGGTGTTTTGGGCTTCACTCCGACACGACTTGTACCGCTATTAGGGGACTGATGTTTTACCACCCCCTAGGCCCGACATGCGATGTATTAGACGAACAGACCGGACTGTACGGAGACTGTCACATTCAGACTCAGTAGGAGTTCAGATGGGGTTTTCACCTCGTCAGCCTTCTTGTCGGCATCTACCTGGGGACCGTTACGCACAGCTAGTGCCGCTTGCGGTCTGTGGTTAAACCCACTGCCAGCGTAGTGTCGAGTCTTTAGAGTCCCACACAGAGGGTATTCGCCTCTGGGCAAAACAGAGCAGAGGTCGCATGGTTTTGCGACAGGGTTCGTTCTCATCCGCGCACTTGTGCACGTTTGGAGTCCGGACGGATATTACTGGCTGGCTCTGGTTTGAGTCAGATACTGGTATATGTTTTGGGGTTGCTTTTATCTCTCAGTATTCATGTTCCTCGGAACAAGGATGCAGGTGTGTATGCACAGTTATTTGAGGAGGAGGAAGAGGACTTTCATTAGGGTTTCGGAACGGGTGCGTATGCACAGTTGACAGTCGTCTTTTTCCAAACCCTAATGGATTTATGTTATATCAATTAATAATATTAATAAAATGAAATTGTGTCATGGTTGGTTTTTATGTTGACTTGTTGACCATGGTTGACTTGTTGACCATGGTTGAAGTTTTGACCATCATCATTACAAAAGAAAGATGCTCTTTGATTCTAGCAAATTCATTTAATGTTTGAAATGATAATGGTCATTCCTAAACCTTCCATCAACCTTTTTCATTTTCATTATTATTAGTAATTTGATAATTCTTTTGCTTTATGTTATGGTTGCAAAAGAAAAGAGCTCATTCTATCATTTAGCTTCTCTCTCCTCACTTCATCTTCTTCTTCCTCTCGCAAAAGGAGAACCCTTCTCATGTGTTGAGAATCCCTCTCCTTAAAAGAAAAGCACCCCTTAGACACTCTCTACTCACTCTAGGATCAAGGGTTTAGCAAGCCGGAGATTCTAGTTCACTCAAAGTTCGAGAAAGAGCCCGAAGGTTGAACCCTCAGGTGGATCCATCTTCGACGGAAGAAGGCGACGAGAAGAGAACCATCAACCTCTACTAGGTTTCAAGAAGAAGGAGTTCAAGTTAGGTATAACCACTTTGCCGAGTAGTTAACTCTCCTTTGCATGTTTTCTAGTTTAGTTTAGACACGATCCCGACCTCGGTTAGTCCATGTTGCCCCATGCGCCAAAAATTTGATTTTATACCGTTTCCGCCTCCCCGTAAGAACCGGGGGTCGCAACGTGGACTTACAATGGTATTAGAGCCTAACTAAACTTAAACTAGCTTGGTTGTGAAGTGTAACGAAGTTCGGAACCGAAAAATCCAAAAACCAAACTTTTACAAAACCCTAGTTTCTGTTGAAAATTTTCCTGGTCAAAACTAGATTTGTTATACACCTAAAATCATCTCAGGGTTTTTTAAAGATAACCACCAAAAACGAGCCAGAGATCTGACCAAACGACCGCGCTTCCGCGGCCGTCTTGTCTCCTCTCTGCCTCGATTTTGGTGCAGTGTATCTCTGTGTTGGTTTTGGGATTTTTGAGATATATTATACGTACCCAGATTTTCCAGAACAGAAATTTACTTTTGGGGTCCTATAATTCCGTATTTTTCCGAACTTCACTACACTTTGGCTATGTTGGTTATATCTGTGATGTTTGAATGTATTGAACGTCGGCTAATCGCTATAAGTCGATTAGTCGGGGTTATACATCTCTGTGATCTGTGTTTGATATTGGAATGTGTATATGAATGTGTTGGACTGTCGCGGGTGAATAGCCGGGGTGGATGTGAGATGAGCTTTTGTTTTTCCTTTCATTCATTGTAAATGTAAATTGATGTAATATTATTATTTGTATGGCCGCACAACCGGGTCGGGGTTGTAGCCGTCATTGTATAATTCTTTTTACTGTTTTTGCTCCTAGGATAGACCCATGGAGGGGTGCACAAACTGCCGAGTACTTGGCGGGTAGTTTGCCGCACCCGTAGGGGTCTTGGGTGGGGTATTGGCTATTCACCGCGACCGTGTAATCCGCTTTTCGTTGCAGGCTCGAACGGATTGCGGATTCCTAGTATATCCAATGCATTCATCTGTGATCTGTAATGTCTATCATTGCTATATTTATAACTATTTAGGCGTTGCTTATGTTTTACAGCCGCGCTAGCCCAGCGCCCGCTCTGTCGTTAGTTAAGTAACCTAACGGGTGATGACGGGGCCCCGTGGCGAATGCGAATGGCATAAGCGTACGTCATATTTTGGTTGTTTTCTGTAATGGTAGGAATTAAATGATGGGACGCATTAAAAGAACTAATGCAAGAATATCACGCATTAAAAGAACTAATGCAAGATAATAAACCAAGTTAAAATCGTTGGAACACTTTCGAAAAACCACTCGGTTCTTTTCAAAAATAACTTTTAAATGCGGAGCTTGAGCCACTCCTTCTAAAAGCTATCTCGTTCCATCGATTATATCAAGTTCACTACGTTCACGGTTTCGCCAAAACCATTCGTAGCCCTCCGTCGTTTCACATGAATAGTCAATAGTATTCAAGCTGTGTTTGTTGGCCAAAGTCAAGGCATAGTGATTGGTAGCTGTTGGGTATTCATGTGCAGCATAGATAGATGCGTTGGTTTGGAACAGTCGTACTGCCTTGTTAGCCAAAGTCAAGGGTAGGTACGGGTGGATTCAAATTAACCTGGAGAACGACGGGTAGAACTTGACATGTGACTTATGATTTGTTGGCCAAAGTCAAGGTCATAAGAGCATGGGGCAAAAATCCACATCGGGAGTTTCATAAGTACTGAAACTTGCTAGATTTGCATACCATTTGGAGTGTGATGATTCTGGTAGGATTCCTTCAGTTTCGTCACGCGATGATATTTGGATCCCGATCCTACTGTGAGTATATGCTACTCCTCGGGAAATTTTTCACTAAACGATCAATGCTATAAACCTAGTAGGTGCCTAGAAAGGCGTTAGCGGGGCTACGCCCCCAGGGAAAAGAGGTTCTTAAATTAAGGAACTTCGCGAAAGCGTTGGAAAACCTCCCTCGAAGTACCGACACTGGCCTGGCTGAACGGTTAAGCAAGTATTGTACGGTGGGATTGATCCCGGCTAATTCTTCCTTTGTGGTTTGAGGAGGGATTCGAGAGACAGTGGGAGCCATCCTGTTTAGACAAATTAAAAACCATTCTAAACTTGCAAGAGTATCGTGCTAAAGTGTTTCTTCTCTCCCTCCTAATTGCAGCGACCAATCGACATGACTGGACTTAAGTTACTTCTAGATAAAAACAAACTGACAGGGCCAAACTACAAAGATTGGCTCAGGAATGTCAAAATGGCAATCACTTACGACAAGCTGGGGTATCTTCTTACCACCAAAGCTCCCCCCGTCCCAGGTCCCACCTCCAGCGTCGCGGATAAGGAAATCCGTAAGACTTGGGAGATTGATTGCGCGAAGGCCAAGTGCCTCGTGCTTGCCTCTATGGACAACGAACACCAGAGGAGGCACGAGAATATGGATTTGGAATCCATATTTCTTCATACAAAAGAACTGTATGGAGAGCAGTCTCGTATCGCAAGATACGAAGTGTCGAAGAAGTTATTTTCGGCAAAGTTGGCCGTCGGATCATCGGTAGCGGACCACGTGCTTAAGATGATTGGCTACATTGAGGAGCTCGCGGAACTTGGGACCACGTTGGAAAGTGAACTCTATACGGATTTAATTCTCCAGTCCCTTCCATCCACTTACGCCCAGTTTATACTGAACTTTAACTTACAAGAAAAAGAAGTTGAACTTTCAGAACTCCTCAACATGCTGAGGAGCGCAGAGGGCACCCTACAGAAAGGTAGGGAAACACCCGCTTTGTTTGTAGGAGGTTCTTCTTCCTCTAGGTCCAAGGCGAAAGCCAAGGGAAAGAGGAAGAAAGCCCCCGTCAAACCAAGAGGCGGTGTTAGTAAAGTGGGTACGAAGGGAAAGGAAAAGGCAACAAAGATTGCGGGGAAGCTTGTGGGAAAGGAAGAATGCTTCTATTGTCATAAGAGTGGACACTGGAAGAAAGATTGCAGGGCTTGGAAAGCCAGGACACAGGAACTGAAGCAGGTTGCGGCTTCAGCTTCAGGTGTGTATGTTATTGAAAACTGTCTTTCTATAAACTCTACTTCCTGGGTATTGGATACCGGATCAGGATCTCATATCTGTAATTCTTTGCAGGCGTTGAGAAACCGTAGGTTTTTGAAGGCAGGTGACATGACCCTCAGAGTTGCGAACGGAGCTAGCATGGATGCTAAAACCGTGGGGGACTATCACCTGGGAATGACAGATGGGCATGTTTTGGTTTTGCGTAATTGCTTTTTTGTACCCAACGCAACTTGTAATATCATTTCTGTATCTTTGGTTTCTAAAGAAGGTTATGAATTTGCGTTTGTAAGTAATGTTGTAAACATTCACCTTAATCAAGTTCTGATTGGGTCAGGTACACTGAGCAATGGTATATACGTATTGAACCAACCACAGATTTTCAATGTCCAGAATACACGCAAAAGAAAGTCTCCAGATATCAATCAGGCTTTCTTATGGCATTGTAGACTGGGTCACATCAATGAGACACGGTTGACTAAGTTACATAAAGAAGGATACTTGGATCCGTTCGAGTATCAGTCTTATGCCACTTGTGAATCTTGTCTCATGGGAAAGATGACAAAGACTCCGTTCACTCGACACGGAGAAAGAGCGAGCGAGCTCTTGGGACTCGTACACAGCAACGTGTGCGGTCCAATGTCTACACATGCGCGAAGCGGTTACTCTTACTTCATTACTTTTACGGATGATTTTTCAAGGTACGGTTATATCTTCCTATTGAAACATAAGTCCGAGGCCTTTGAAAGGTTCCAGGAATATAAGAATGAAGTAGAGAAACAGACCGGCAAAAGTATCAAGATTCTAAGATCGGATCGAGGTAGAGAATACTTAAGTGCCGAGTTCCTGAATTATTTAAAAGAGAACGGAATTCTCTCTCAGCTTACTCCTCCATACACTCCGCAACACAACGGTGTATCGGAGAGACGGAACCGAACCCTATTGGATATGGTACGGTCCATGACGAGCAACGCTGAGTTACCGCGATCATTCTGGGGGTATGCGCTGGAATCAGCTGCGTACCTTTTGAACCGAGTTCCTACTAAGACTGTGCCTACTACTCCATATGAGATGTGGAGTGGGAAGAGACCCTATCTTAAGCACATTAAGACATGGGGATGTCCAGCTTTTGTTAAAAAGCAGCATGCGGACAAGCTCGAGGCACGCTCAGTACAGTGCAAGTTCGTGGGATATCCAAAGAACTCCAAGGGATATTTCTTCTACTACGAAGAGGAACAAAAAGTTCTTGTTTCTCGTCATGCCTACTTCTTGGAAACTGAGTTTTTGGAAAACCAGATAAGTGGGAGCACAGTAGAACTGGAAGAAATTCCAGAACCACAAACCATTACTGAAAGCTTAAAGGAACCAGAAGGTTCGAAAGAACAGGACATTCCTATGCCGCTCCGCAGGAGTAGTAGGCAGTCTCATCCGCCCGAGAGATACTACGGTTTTCTCATAGACGGGGATAGAGAGGATTGCATCATATATTATGATGAGCCTACTAGTTTCCAGCAGGCCGTTCAGAGCGTTGACTCGGTAAAATGGCTGGATGCAATGCGGACCGAAATGGAGTCCATGTACACCAACAAAGTATGGACGTTGGACATTGCTCCAGACGGGGTAAAACCCGTTGGATGCAAGTGGATCTTCAAAAGGAAGATTGGTGTAGATGGACAGGTTGAGACCTATAAAGCTAGACTTGTAGAAAAGGGTTTCCGTCAAAGACCTGGCTTGGACTATGACGAAACCTTTTCTCCAGTGGCTATGCTGAAATCCATTCGGATCCTTCTTGCCATTGCTGCCTTCCATGATTATGAGATTTGGCAGATGGACGTAAAGACCGCTTTTCTAAATGGAAATTTAGAGGAGTGTGTCTATATGGACCAGCCAGAGGGTTTCATTCAGAGTGGGAGCAGCGGAAAGGTGTGCAAGTTGCTTAAGTCCATCTATGGACTAAAGCAGGCATCGCGGAGTTGGAACATCTGTTTTGATGAGACGGTCAAGGAATTTGGCTTTATCAAAAATCCAGATGAACCATGCATCTATAGTAGATTTGTAGCGAGAACTGTAGTATTCCTCGTTTTATACGTGGATGACATTCTCTTAATAGGAAATGACATTCCTATGCTACAATCTGTCAAGGGGTTCTTGTCACACAGGTTCTCCATGAAAGACCTGGGTGATGCCTCATACATCCTGGGAATCCGGATCCATCGTGATAGATCCAAGAGGATATTAGGACTTTCTCAGTCCAGGTACATCGACACCATAGTGAAAAGATTCAGTATGGAAGATTCCAAGCGCGGTAACCTACCGGCTTGTCACGGGATCACCCTCTCTAAAGAGATGTCTCCCAAGACTGATTTGGAGAGGGATCGCATGTCTATTATACCCTACGCTTCTGCGGTAGGCTCTATAATGTATGCGATGTTGTGTACCAGACCGGATGTAGCTTATGCACTGAGTGTGGTAAGCCGGTATCAGTCAAACCCTGGGGAGAAACACTGGATAGCGGTAAAGAACATTCTCAAGTACCTGAGAAGGACTAAGGAGATGTTCTTGGTGTATGGCGGAAAAGACCTCCAGATCGAGGCCTTTGCTGACTCCAGCTTCCAGAGTGACAAGGATGATTCCAAGTCCATGTCGAGTTTTGTCTTTACCCTCAATGGAGGGGCGGTGTGTTGGAAGAGTTCCAAACAGGAAACCGTTGCAGACTCGACAATGGAAGCGGAATACATCGCTGCATCTGATGCCGCAAAAGAAGCTGTCTGGATGAGGAAGTTCTTGAAAGAACTTCAGGTGGTTCCGTCCATTGTTGACCCAATACCTCTGTATTGCGACAACAATGAGGCTATAACTTTAGCGAAGGAACCCAGGTCCCATCAGAGATCCAGGCACATCATGAGGCGGTATCACCTGATCAGGGAGATCGTGGATCGTAAGGAGATCGAGGTTCGGAGGGTTGCTTCAGAAGAGAGCACTGCAGATCCATTCAGCAAGGACCTACCCCAGACTCAGTTCGAGCGGCTGATCGAGATGATAGGTCTTCGATACGCCAGTACATGGCCTTAGTGCAAGTGGGAGATTGTTAGTGTATATGCCCTAGAGGCCATTACTGTATCATACTAGTTTGTATATTACTTAATGGAAGCTTGGGATATTCACCTTGTATAAACAATCTTGCTCAATATAGTAGTATGCTACTTGGTTTGTTTCTACTTCAATGTGTACTTGTGTTTATTTTAGTATATCACTTATACGCATTAGTGGAGCCCTCAGGATCTTTGCTTGATTACCAGCGTTGTGATGGCAGTCACACTAGTGGGGGCTGGGTAATCTATAAGCACATCCTTATACAGGTCCCTAGTCGCAGGACTATCGAGACAGGGCATTGATACTCCGGAGTAGACTAGCGTATGCGCTTCTCATCCCAGTGTGGGAGATGGTCTGTCCTACAGCCATCAGTACGTCGTACTGGAGATAGTATACGGGAGCTCGTTGGGTTACGAGTACACTGGACAGGACTCGTCGGGAACTGACAGGTTGGTATTATACCTATCGTCAGTTATCAGTTCCCAGGTGACATGAGTACAGCTTAGTCCGCTGACTTGACACTGGCACTTCGCCTCGAGTGTGTTCCCACTGCATTTTGATCACTACCCTACCACGGCTCAAAGGAGTCGTGCAAACAGGTGGTGGTTGGGTGCAGTCCCGAAGCACTTGGAGGCAGTGACGGTTAGACAGGATTCGTCTCTCCCGGTATTGGGGGTTGACATCGCGCTGTGTCTAGGAGAGCCATTACACGAGTAGTCCCTGGCCAGGGCAAGCGAGATATACTGGTAGGCTTCCAGTGTTATCTCAGGGTGTTTTGGGCTTCACTCCGACACGACTTGTACCGCTATTAGGGGACTGACGTTTTACCACCCCCTAGGCCCGACATGCGATGTATTAGACGAACAGACCGGACTGTACGGAGACTGTCACATTCAGACTCAGTAGGAGTTCAAATGGGGTATTCACCTCGTCAGCCTTCTTGTCGGCATCTACCTGGGGACCGTTACGCACAGCTAGTGCCGCTTGCGGTCTGTGGTTAAACCCACTGCCAGCGTAGTGTCGAGTCTTTAGAGTCCCACACAGAGGGTATTCGCCTCTGGGCAAAACAGAGCAGAGGTCGCATGGTTTTGCGACAGGGTTCGTTCTCATCCGCGCACTTGTGCACGTTTGGAGTCCGGACGGATATTACTGGCTAGCTCTGGTTTGAGTCAGATACTGGTATATGTTTTGGGGTTGCTTTTATCTCTCAGTATTCATGTTCCTCGGAACAAGGATGCAGGTGTGTATGCACAGTTATTTGAGGAGGAGGAAGAGGACTTTCATTAGGGTTTCGGAACGGGTGCGTATGCACAGTTGACAGTCGTCTTTTTCCAAACCCTAATGGATTTATGTTATATCAATTAATAATATTAATAAAATGAAATTGTGTCATGGTTGGTTTTTATGTTGACTTGTTGACCATGGTTGACTTGTTGACCATGGTTGAAGTTTTGACCATCATCATTACAAAAGAAAGATGCTCTTTGATTCTAGCAAATTCATCTAATGTTTGAAATGATAATGGTCATTCCTAAACCTTCCATCAACCTTTTTCATTTTCATTATTATTATTAATTTGATAATTCTTTTGCTTTATGTTATGGTTGCAAAAGAAAAGAGCTCATTCTATCATTTAGCTTCTCTCTCCTCACTTCATCTTCTTCTTCCTCTAGCAAAAGGAGAACCCTTCTCATGTGTTGAGAATCCCTCTCCTTAAAAGAAAAGCACCCCTTAAACACTCTCTACTCACTCTAGGATCAAGGGTTTAGCAAGCCGGAGATTCTAGTTCACTCAAAGTTCGAGAAAGAGCCCGAAGGTTGAACCCTCAGGTGGATCCATCTTCGACGGAAGAAGGCGACGAGAAGAGAACCATCAACCTCTACTAGGTTTCAAGAAGAAGGAGTTCAAGTTAGGTATAACCACTTTGCCGAGTAGTTAACTCTCCTTTGCATGTTTGCTAGTTTAGTTTAGACACGATCCCGACCTCGTTTAGTCCATGTTGCCCCATGCGCCAAAAATTTGATGTTATACCGTTTCCGCCTCCCCGTAAGAACCGGGGGTCGCAACGTGGACTTACAAATACCCCCCTCGTTAAGTCTAAGTTCCGTAAGGTCAAGCCTAGGTTCCGAAATATATACGTCCTAGACTCCGCATAGTCAAACCCAGACTTAAACCAAGGTTAAACCTAACGCTCTGATACCAACTTTGTCACGACCCGTAATTTATCACGTGACCGGCACTTAAATTACGCAATGTCTAAAGGCATGACGTAAATCAAGTAAGCCGAAGCCTAAAAAATCTAAACCTTTTTGCGGAAAATAGTGGGGGTGCAGTTTTGAAATTGTTGGAGGTAGTGCCCTCAGAGTCAATTATTGGATCACAAGCAAGTGATTGCAATGATTGAGGGGAGGACCATCCCAGTAGGACAGTCTTACTCGAGATGATAGTATGCTATCTGGTTTATCTTTATCATCGTGTACTGCTTTAGGTGACCTTACGAGTCGCTATTACACGTTGATAGAGCCCCTAGGATTCTTGCTTGACTACCAGCAGTATGAGGGAGATCATATAAGTGAGAGCTGGAGTCTATAAGCACATCCTTAAAAGGTCCCTAGTCGTGGGAGTTTCGAGACAGGGCATCGATTCTCCAGAGTAGACTAGTGTATACAGTCGAGACCCCGACGAGGGGCGGTGGCCGGTCTCACAAGCCACTGGTGTCAGTTGGTTCACCTAAGATGTATACAGGTGCTCATTGGGTTATGAGTACACCGGACAGGACTCGCCGGGAACCTGCTAGTTGGGATTATACCTGATGTCAGATAGCAGTTCCCTGGTGACATGTGTACAGGTTAGTTCATCGACCTGAGATCGTCATTTGTCTTGTGTGAGTTCCCATTGTGCTTTGATTACTACCCTACCACGCTCAAAGGAGACGTGCAAACAGGTTTTAGTTGGGTACAGTCCCGAGCCACATGGAGGCAGTGAGCAGATCTGCAGGGGTTCGTCTCTCCCGGTATTGGGGGTGAGGTCGTGCTGTGTCTAGGAGAGACAGAACATGAAAAGTCCTTGGCCAAGGCAGGAGATTTGCTGGTAGGTATTCCAGTAGTATCTCAGGGTGTTCTGGGCTACACTCCGACACGACTTGTACCGCTTTTGGGGGTCTGACTTTTACCAACCCCCTAGGCCCGCCATGCGATGCTCATAGACGAACGGACCGGACTGTATGGATATTGTCACTGACAGGCTCAGTAGGGTGTCAGGATGAGTTCGCTCATCGACGTCCCTTTTGGTCAATAGCTGGTGGCCCGTCACGTATGGCTAATACCTCTGACGTGCTAGTGGTTAAATCCACAGCCATAGTATTGACGAGTCTTTAGAGTCCACCACACTCAGTTACTCAGCTTTCGGGCGAAACGCTGTAGAGGCCGTATGGAGATATGGCAGGGTTCGATCAGATACGTGCGGTATTGCACGGATCGTGATCGGACGGTTTTTACTAGCCGGCTTTGGTTTGAGCCGGATCCTAGTATTAGATAGTGTAGATTTTGTCTCTTTGCATTTGTGTTCAGTGGGAATACAAATGCGGGCATGTATTTGCAGTAGCGGGGTTTTCCTGTAATTTATTACGGGATCGGTTTTCTGAAGTTTCCAGTTTGCATTCCGTTCCGGCCGGTTTTCTTTTATTCCTTCACGACCGGACTTTCGATGGAGGGGGTTATTTGCACATTTGCAAATAACATTTGTGGAGGGGTTTTCTTGCTTAAGTGAGGCATCATGAGTGCTCTTATCATCATGAGATTCCATTATGGTCTTTTCTTTTGCTTTTGTGTGATGGTGCTTTGATATGATGAGATTTGAAAATGGTTGTGACATATATTCCTTTTTTATACACACCATTTCTTCACATGTTTTTCTCTTGCATTTTTTTCTCCTCCATTCTTGAGAGGGGCCGGCCACTTCTAGAGGGAGAGCATGAGAGAGTTTCATTTGGAGTGGTGGCATTATTCTTCATCTCATTTTCTTGCTAGGAAATTGAAAGCACCAATTTCCCTTAACCTCTTTCCTCCATCTCCAAGGCAACTTCTATAACCCCAAAGAGACATAGCTACTACACTATTCTACAGCAAATCTTTGACGCGTCGGCTAGCCAACTTCGCGCCCGAGTTGCCTCGGTCCAGAGGTGGGAGCCCGTAAAAGATTCCGGCTACGTGGTGCCCTTTTTCCGACAAGGAGTTGACGGACGGAGATTCCGCGGGAGATTTGAGTGGAGACGAAGACCGAAGGACACGGATCGCTTGGTATAGCTTCTCTACTTTTTTCTTGTTTGCTAGTACCTAGGTTAATGGCCCGATCCGGGTGAAAAGTGCGCGGTGGTGCCGGTTTGCTAGTTTGCAAAGTTTTTGTTTCCGCGTTTCCGGCGTCAGATCGACGGCCGGGGCGCCGCCGCGGACTTACATTGGTATCAGAGCCACGCCATTAACCATGCCTAGCTTGCTCTAGTATGTTTAGAACTCGATCGAAAAAAAATCCCCAAAAACCGTATTTTCTAATGCATCGTGTTTCTATCGAAATTTTTTCTGCTCCAAAAATTTTTTAGGTTGTTTCAGAATACTGTGCATGAAAATCTAAGAATTTTGTGAAAATTTGGTCGCGAGATCGCTCCATACCGCCGCGGAACCGCGGCCAAACCCATGTTTGGGCCGCGGTTCCGCCGCGCTTTTAACTGATCTGCATTCCAAATTTTTCCAGAGTGCTTTAGACTTGGAATTAGGGGTTTTGGGATATTATTTTTGGGCCCAGATTTTCTGTAAGTGCTACAGTACTGTTTGGGGCCCACTTGATAGAATTTGTTCGATCGGATATTTTAAACATGCTAGTTCACAGTATTTACATTATATCTGCGACCGTGAATGTCATTTGATCGGTAAATCCTGTCTAACTGCTATAGCCCGGTTAGACGGATTTGTGAACGTGACATTCACGTTGATGTTCTGTGTTGTGCTGTGATGTTGCGGATCTGTCGATGGGGATAGCCTGGATGCAATATTTGTACAGTTTTGTTTTATATATACATTTGATATTGCGGGACGAGCGTCAGACATGTGGACTGCCGTCACTGCCTGTTTGTTTTATTATTTTGGGGCACGACCAGGTTGTGGTCGATATACCCGTTGTATGTATATTTAACTTTCTGTACTAGGGTTACCCCGCGGAGGGGTGCACGGATAGCCGGGTTCTAGAGGGCAACGAGCCTGCATCTCATGGAATTGAGACGGAGGGGGCTTTACTCTAGAATTGGCGGGCTATTCGCCGCACTCGTAGGGGTATAGGTTGACCCAGGAGGGATGCCCAAGTTACCGGATTCCGTGAAGTGCTGGGTGGTCCATTCACGTTGCTGAAGGGGGCTGCCTCGCTTCAGGTTTTGGCGGGTAACTTGCCGCGCCCATAGGAGTCTTGGATTTCATTGCACAGGCTATACACACGACCAGGGGAACGTCGGGTTTCAGTAGCGGCTCTGTGAAACCCGGGGATCCCAGATATCTGTATTGTTCTGTGATGCTGTACATTTTTGTGATGTTGCATTTTATCACGCCTTGAGCGAAAATTATATATATTATATATATACTAGTTGATGTTGTATATGTTTTGCATCCGCGCTAGTCCAGTCCCCGCTCTATCGCTAGTTAGCTAACTAACGGGTGATGACGGGACCCTGTGGCGAATGCGGATGGCATATACGTACGTCATTATTTTCGTTCTTTGTGGTGTGATCAATTGATGGGACTGCGTTGATTCGGATCAATGCAAGATAAACAAACCTATTCTGATGTTGTTGGAACACTTTTTCAAAAAGCTGTTATTGCAAGGGCGTTCTCTTTTGTTTTGCATCGTGGTATTCAGTTGGAATATCCTGCTCCTCAGTCGACGAGGCAAGGGCCGAGATCCCTTCACCGGGAGTGACCCCTTGGACAAAAGTTTGCGTCAGGGCAATAACTTCACTATAGCCGATCACTTTTGCTTTGCATCGTGGTATTTAGTCGGAATATCCTGCACCTCATTCTACGGGGAAAGAGCCGAGATCCCTTCACCGGGAGTGACCTCTTTAGCAAATGTTTTCGTCACTATATTTTTATAAAGCTATCAGTTCCTTCAACGATATCAAGTTCATTACGTTAAAGGTTTTTTCCAGAAACCATTCGTAGCACTCCGTCGTTTCAGACGGGTAGCACGTAGTATTCATTCTATGATTGTTGGCCTTCGTCAAGGCATAGTGTATGGTAGCTGCTTGTTGCCTTTCTGCTGCATAGATAGATGCGTTGGTTTGGGACAGTCGTATAGCCTTGTTGGCCTTCGTCAAGGGCTTGTGCGGGTGAGTTCAAATTCTGGACAATGACGGGTAGAACTTGACATGTGACTTATGATTTGTTGGCCTTCGTCAAGATCATAAGTACATGGGGCAAAAATCCACATCGGGAGTTTCAAAAGAACTGAAACTTGCTAGATATGCGCATACCTTCTGGAGTGTGATAGCGTGAGCGGATTCCGTCACGTTATCATGCGATGATAGTTGGATCCCAATTCCCACTGATGAGTTAGTTTACTCCTCGGGTGATCCCGGCTAATTCTTCTTTCAGGTTTGGGGAAGAATTTGACGTTACAGTGGGAGGTTTCCAGATTAGATAAAGTGATAACCTTTCTGATCTAGGTTAGAGTGCATGCTGAGTGTTTCTTTTTTCTCTCTCTTTGGCAGCGACCATTGACCCGACCCTAGACTATGACTCAGTGACCAAGTTGACCGAACCTTCTTAACACTGGTTTTTGGATTGTCAGAGTTGCAGACCTCATTGCCACTCATACTTTTACCCTTTTCTCCCGAACACCCCGTATTACTATGAACGTCCACTTCCATTGGACAAAACCATCGTATGGTTATATACGAACTCGAAGGAATTCAAGGATGGTTTCCGGTTCTGGAGAAAATGAATAGGACTATTCAGTTGTCTTTTCCTTTTACCTTCTCTCAGGTTGCGAGTACTCTTTGGTTTAGGAGATAGTACACTTATTATGCAAATTGGACAGTCTTCTTCCAAACCTTAGGCTGGTGCTGAACGGTAGGGAATGAAGAAAACCAATTAGCCTAAATGGTGTACAGAAGGTATTAAGTTAAGACAAAGAAAGGGATTTGTAAGAGGGCAAAGTAAATTGCGACTGCTATTCACGACCAAACCAAGTATTTCTTCGCCAATCCTAAATCACCTTTGTATTTCTCCAGGACACTCCGTATCATTACGAAGATCCCAAGTTTATTGGATAATCCATCGTATGGTTATATACGAACTCGAAAGGAACTTGTTCCAGTTCGGGGATGGATCCTGGTTCAGGAGAAATAGAAATAAAGTTCATTCAGGTGTCTTTTATCTTCACCTTCTCTCGCATTGCGAGTGCTCCTAGGATTAGGACAGTACACCCATTATGCTTATTGGATAGTCTTCTTCCAAACCATAGGCTGGTGCCGAACGGTAGGGAAGGAAGAAAACCACTTGGCCTAAAGGGGTGTACAGAAGATAACGACTAAAGACATATAAAGGGATTTGGAGATGTGGCAAAGAATTATACGGTTACAGTTGTGAATCTGGATAATGGAAGAGGCATTACTAGGAATAACAGGATACCCCATCGAAACATTTCAATATTTCAGTTTCACTGTGTACTGTTAAAAGAAAACTGATTTCCCAATTAGACACTTGCTCCAGGGTATGTATTTACCAGGTATGATTCTCACATCTGTATGGTTTTACAGATGATGAGTGGGAGTAAGTTATTGGGAATTAGGTGACCATCCTCATTATATCGGGATTCGTTGTAATTGGTGATATTTGAGGAAGTCACCTGGGTTGTTTGCCGGTCGGCAAATATATGGTTTTGAATATCCATTGTTATGCACCAATTTCAAATTGATGTACCTGTACGTCTATTTTTATAGAGTGAGATATTTCTTTTTGAAATTATGTCTATGACATTTACCTATATCAATCGATGGTTAGGTAAGGAGCATTGAACAGCGGTGTAATTCTGCTTAACCATAAGTACAGTTTTCAACCTACGACACACAGTGAATGAGTTATTCAACTCAAGGGACTTATACAAAGTATTGCATATTGTCCAGTGTCCATTAGGACAGAGGGGTAGGTACTCGTACTATATTCGGTTTACTTATGACTTCTCTAGTTTTTAGATAGGTGTTTCGTGGAAACACAGGGTCTGAGTTTTGAGAAGTTATAGGTATATGAATAAAGTAGAGAACCAGGTATTGCAAGTATCGGGATTCTTCAAGGTGATCGAAGATATAGATACTTGTATATAGTATTCAGCTGATAGTAATGATTAAGAGAACTTGCTTCTCTTTCAGGTTACTCATAATTGGAAGCATTCCTAAGTTGAGTAACGTTGATCGGCCTCCTTCCATTCAGTTGACATGCACTGGAGACAGCTGCATGATTTGAATCTGGTTCAATTAAATCAGTGCCTCTGTTTCTATATTGGATATAGAACAGTTCATATCTTGACATTGTTAAGATACGGGGAGTTGTCCGGCTTATGCTTAAAACCAGACTCCGGATAACTCAAGGCACGTTTCCGTAATTGCTGTTTGTGGGTTGACCCGGGCTATGACGAGGGTTGACTTTCTACCATCTGGAAGATGAATAGTGATATTGTTCTTGACTCGCCACAGTTTTAATAAAAATGGAATTTTTTTTCAGAAAACAGTAGTGGGAGTATGGCAGAATTGGAAGTGATTCCAGAACCGCAAACGATTACTGAAGATTTGATAAGAACCTAAAGATTCAATCTGGTTTGACATTCTATTGGCCACTCCGCAGATAAAGTGGGTAACCTCAGGCACTCGAGAAGTACTTCAGTATGCTCAAGGACGGTGGCAGGGAGGTTCTTGTTTACCCAGACTTGCCATTGCTGTTGTTCCAGACTGTGAGACCCGGCAGGAGGATGAGTATAGCGTCATTCTAAACTAGCTTTAGAAGTGTACGTCTATATGACTCTGCCAGAGGGTTTTCGTAGTTAGTGGGAGCAGCGGAAGCATTGGTGGACATGTGGCTTATGTCTATTTATAGACTAAAGCGGATATGGCGGAGATAGATCATCTATTTCTGATGTGACAGTCATAGGTTTGACTTCATCAGAATAGGAGATGGATCTGTTAAGAAGGTAGCAGGGTGTGATGTCCTGGTATTTGATGACATACACAGAGTAGGAAGTGATGTTCCTATACTACGATCGGTTATACTTTGGCCGTCACACAGTGGTTTCTCCACATAGGGCTTGGATATTATATCAGACATTCTGGTTACTAGATCTATATTTTTAGATCTAGATTTGGGTTGTTTCCCAATCAAGGTACTTAGACAGCATTCTTTGAGTATTTAGAATGGACGACTCCTGGCATGGTGGTGTACCTGCAGGTAATGGAGTCACCCTCTCTAAAGGTGTCTTACAGACTAAAGAGGAGAGGGGTACGCATGATTGGCAGATCACTTGCTTAGGCAATTGAGTCAATCATGAGATGTCAAGTACCACACCAGATGTTGTTCTTGTAGTAGGTGCAATAAGTTGATATTGATCCAATCCTGGAGAAACAGTAGGAAGCAGTTTTAGAACATAAGTTGATGTTCTAGGGATATGATGACAGCATTCTCCTTCGGAGACAGTTATCATTCCAGGCTTCCAAGGTGACCTGGATGGCAGACTGGCTGTCAGAGTTATAGTTTTCCCTCTGACGAGGGGCAGTATTTTTGACAGGTAGTCCAGGAGGATACTGAGGGAAGGCATGGCGCAGGATACTGATTAAGTTCAGTCGACGATACAGTCTAAGAAGTTTGGATTTTGAGTTCACTTGTAAGCTATGTCCCATCAGATATCCAGACACATTCTAAGACAGGTATTGCTCATTTCGGGAGATGGCTTTCTCCGCAAACTTGGGATAAAGAGAGACATAGAAAGAAACACAAGAGCGGATCCACTCACTGAGGCTATTCCTCGAACGCAATAGTTTCGCAAACGAGCTTTGTAAGACTGACTAGTAGAGGAGTTGGGTGTTCGGTATCACACGGGCTGTGAGTATGCGACATCGCAATAATTAGCCTTGAGTGCAAGTGGGAGATTGTTGGAGGTAGTGCCCTCAAAGTCAATTATTGGATCACAGGCACATGATTGCAATGATTGAGGGGAGGACCTATCCCAGTAGGACAGTCTTACTCGAGATGATAGTATGCTATCTGGTTTATTTTTATCATCGTGTACTGCTTTAGGTGACCTTACGAGTCGCTATTACATGTTGATAGAGCCCCTAGGATTCTTGCTTGACTACCAGCAGTATGAGGGCGATCATATAAGTGAGAGCTGGAGTCTATAAGCACATCCTTAAAAGGTCCCTAGTCGTGGGAGTTTTGAGACAGGGCATCGATTCTCCAGAGTAGACTAGTGTATACAGTCGAGACCCCGACGAGGGGCGGTGGCCGGTCTCACAAGCCACTGGTGTCAGTTGGTTCACCTAAGATGTATACAGGTGCTCATTGGGTTATGAGTACACCGGAAAGGACTCGCCGGGAACCTGCTAGTTGGGATTATACCTGATGTCAGATAGCAGTTCCCTGGTGACATGTGTACAGGTTAGTTCATCGACCTGAGATCGTCATTTGTCTCGTGTGAGTTCCCACTGTACTTTGATTACTACCCTACCACGCTCAAAGGAGACGTGCAAACAGGTTTTAGTTGGGTACAGTCTCGAGCCTCATGGAGGCCGTGAGCGGATCTGCAGGGGTTCGTCTCTCCTGGTATTGGGGGTGAGGTCGCGCTGTGTCTAGGAGAGCCAGAACATGAAAAGTCCTTGGCCAAGGCAGGAGATTTGCTGGTAGGTATTCCAGTAGTATCTCAGGGTGTTCTAGGCTACACTCCGACACGACTTGTACCGTTTTTGGGGGTCTGACTTTTACCAACCCCTTAGGCCCGCCATGCGATGCTCATAGACGAACGGACCGGACTGTACGGATATTGTCACTGACAGGCTCAGTAGGGTGTCAGGTTGAGTTCGCTCATCGACGTCCCTTTTGGTCAATAGCTGGTGGCCCGTCACGTATGGCTAATACCTCTGACGTGCTAGTGGTTAAATCCACAGCCATAGTATTGACGAGTCTTTAGAGTCCACCACACTCAGTTACTCAGCTTTCGGGCGAAACGCTGTAGAGGCCGTATAGAGATATGGAAGGGTTCGATCAGATACATGCGGTATTGCACGGATCGTGATCGGACGGTTTTTACTAGCCGGCTTTGGTTTGAGCCGGATCCTAGTATTAGATAGTGTAGATTTTGTCTCTTTGCATTTGTGTTCAGTGGGAATACAAATGCGGGCATGTATTTGCAGTAGCGGGGTTTTCCTGTAATTTATTACGGGATCAATTTTCTGAAGTTGCCAGTTTGCATTCCGTTCCGGTCGGTTTTCTTTTATTCCTTCACGACCGGACTTTCGATGGAGGGGGTTATTTGCACATTTGAAAATAACATTTGTGGAGGGGTTTTCTTGCTTAAGTGAGGCATCATGAGCGCTCTTATCATCATGAGATTCCATTATGGTCTTTTCTTTTGCTTTTGTGTGATGGTGCTTTGATATGATGAGATTTGAAAATGGTTGTGACATATATTCCTTTTTTATACACACCATTTCTTCACATGTTTTTCTCTTGCATTTTTTTTCCTCCTCCATTCTTGAGAGGGTCCGGCCACTTCTAGAGGGAGATCATGAGAGAGTTTCATTTGGAGTGGTGGCATTATTCTTCATTTCATTTTCTTGCTAGGAAATTTAAAGCACTAATTTCCTTAACCTCTTTCCTCCACATCCAAGGCAACTTCTATATCCCCAAAGAGACATGGCTACTACACTATTCTACTGCAAATCTTTGATGCTTCGGCCAGCCAACTTTGCGCCCGAGTTGCCTCGGTCCAGAGGTGGGAGCCCGTAAAAGATTCCGGCTACGTGGTGCCCTTTTTCCGACGAGGAGTTGACGGACGGAGATTCCGCGGGAGATTCGAGTGGAGACGAAGACCGAAGGACACGGATCGCTTGGTATAGCTTCTCTACTTTTTTCTTGTTTGCTAGTAGCTAGGTTAATGGCCCGATCCGGGTGAAAAGTGCGCGGTGGTGCCGGTTTGCTAGTTTGCAAAGTTTTTGTTTCCGCGTTTCCGGCGTCAGATCGACCGCCGGGGCGCTGCCGCGGACTTACAGAAATAAAGGTATAATGAATCAGGTTTTTCTTGAAATGGATAGCTAATGAAACATGAAAATGCAAGTGGATTATAATACAATTGAAAACATGTTTCTTCTTTAAAAATTTGAGTAGCGCCTCCCTTGTATATTTTGATCCAAAATATATATATACAACAATATATAGGAATCCCCAAGCGGGAGCTAGCTCTTTGCCAACTGGCGGAATCATAACTACGCAATAGCATATATACGACGCCCAACGGTGAAGAAACTACCCAGAAAGAAAAAATAAAGAAGAAAGACATCAAAACTCAAGAAAGCGATCAAAAACACATCGCTCTAAGTCTCGCATACCCAAGTCTGACTAGGTCTACCAATATACAAATTCTAGTATCTGATCTGATGTGATCTGATGGAGTTTATCTAGATACAACGGAATATAACAGTAAGAGAATGGGCACGATCCAACATGTGTCCCACCTACCAAAGCCAACACCCTGGATGAAGCTGTGTGCCAGTAATACCACAACTGATCCCAAGCGGTCAAACCTGCAAGAACTATGACACAACGGGGGTGAGTTGCCAACTCGTGAGTAGAAAACATCAGCAAGTAAAAATCGAATAAAACAACGATTTTCTAGGTCACTATATCCTGAAGGTAATACTATGATATCTAGGGTGACCACATATGCATATATGTCAACAATCGATCAATGAAATGACATATATAAGTAAATATCCGACATCATATGCATGTCTGCATGTGGATACCATCCACGTGTCCATCAACGACACAACAATATCATGGAACCTGAGTGTCCCACACCGTCAATCGAACATCATGAAAACATATACCTGTATAGATATAAGGATATCAACCACGTGTGTCCATCAACGACACATCAAAATCATGGAATCAAAGTGTCCAACACCGACACTCGAAACATCATGAAACCCGTGTCCAGCATCGACACGAAAATCCGGGCTCCGTCAGTCCGGATCAGCCCATATCACGACTACGGTCGGTATCCTCCAGATATCCGCCGCGCTAAACTATCTCGGGCTCCGTCAGTCCGGATCGGCCCATATCATCTCACGACTCCGGTCGGTATCCTCCAGATAACTGCCGAGCCCAAAACTATCTCCGGTAGGTAGTGCTCCCCCAGCCAGGCTCATCGTCAACATCTCGAGCTTCTTGCCCCAGAATACCTCACCAGGTCCACCATGTACCAGCAGACGGTGCTTCCCGCTCCTCGAATCGGGTATACTCACTGCTCAGAACCGAGAAAACTCATAGTGGACACCTCGAAATATCATATCAAGAGAAACCGTATTTTTAAAACAATACACAATTTCCTTTGAAATTAAACTGCGGTTCTCAAAGCCAGAGATCTCATAAAAACAGTATTTCAATGCATATAACCATAAGGTATGATGCATGCAACATAGAGTAGTAATATGAGCATATCGGGTATATCATGCAAGCATGTCAAGTGATAGTACTGAACAATGAATGTACTTTTACTTTTAAGATTAATCCCATAATATGACAGTTCTATTGTGTAAGTAACATGGCAATTACCGATGAAGAATGTGTGTGAGCCGGAAAATCTGTGTATGTGTAACACGCGCTTCAACGGTAATTATGCAGGTGTACTAGCAATTGATATCATATAGCATTAAATACCGGCACATGGTATGTACATCACGAGGGGTAATATCCTACACAACATGAACAATAAATGGGTATATCTATCTATATATGAACCATACGGTCACTTTTTAAAAGATATGATTCGTAGTTTTGAAAGAGGGTGCTACGGTGTTTCTAGAAAAAAAGACATCATTTGGAAACCCGTAGCGTCCCATAAAATTTCCATTTAAAATATGCATAAGATTCGTCAGTTTTGGAAATAGGTATGGTTCAAGTGGAAATATGTATATTGGCGATCCCGCCTCATAACATCCGATATGACAATATACATTGATCATCATCCTCAAATCACTAGCACGTATCAATCATCCGGTACATCTCATCACGTACGGTAATCCATCCTACGGGGTCATCAAACTGAATAGGAAATCTATCGACCTATACAATAATGACGGTACGGATCTAAAGTCTCATATGGCATATTACTCATTATACTCATAAATAAATATATATATACACATATATCTCAAATCACATTTTTATAAACGTCATATTTTATTAATTTCACAACACCTCTATCTCAATTTTGTGTCGTGTTTATCTATCTCGATCTCATATCATACCATTAACACCTCATACTTGTCCTCTTTCAATTCATATTCTTAACCAAATATATATTCATTAGCGTCAACTTTTATCATATCATCCCTTTACTAAATCCTATAACCATGTCCATAAGTTCGTAGCATATCCTTTATCTAAATTATAAGTTATATAACAATCTTTCCATATCAATGGTTGCGGGGGTGCTATACGCCATCCACCCAACTCCCTCCGTAGATATAAATCTACTCACCTGCTAAACTCTTCGGTTAGCCAAAGTCGATGTGCTTCGTCGTCTCGGAATTCCACGCGATGATACCTACAATCAATACACAATCGCAATACTATTAAAACCAATATCTAAAAACCGATATTGCACACGGATTTCTTATAGGTTAGAACATATACCTTACGCATGAAAGATCAACCAAACAATCCTCGTCGTTGACGTACAAACATCCAATGACCAATTCAAATCTCAAATATAAAAACCAAGAATTCATATATCGGAAAACATAGCCAAAACACTCTCAAGTACTTCCTAGATTTTGGCTCAGGTAAATTGGGACTAAACAAGCAAGTATAAGGGATAGGTTGTAGGGTAAGTGAGCTACAGGAAAAACCACATCACCACAGGAATTAGGGGGTCCGGCGAGATCACCTAAAAATCCGGCCTCACCGGTCTAAGTAAGGAGAAACGAGTTCGTACTTCTGTGGTGGTCTTCTAGTGGTTTATCTAGGTCAAAGGACTTTTTTGATTTTTTTATAAATGATCCAAGTTGCTCCAGATACCCTGTAAGCTTTTAGGTTTCACAAAATAGAAACAGGAAAGTTCTAAATTCGCATATCGGGTTCTAAACTCCTTTCCAGGCAAGGAAATCAATCTCTAAGGTCTTGTAAACACTCAATACACCTCAATTAACCACTTAACAGCAACTTATAATTTTCTAAGATTACATATCCTAATTATATCAAATTCTAAACTAAACTAGGATATTTAACATAAACACTAATCTAAACTGAAGAGATTACCTCATTTGCAACTAAAGAAAATCCTTTAGTTGCCCAAAATCTTCAAAATCGAAACATGGATGGCTCAAAGGGTTTAGAATAGGTTTGTGCATGTTTATTGTGAAGGGGGCATGAGGTTTTGAGAAAGGACTGGAGATGATGCATGGAGGTAGTGGAGGTTCAAGAAGAATGGAGAAGATGAAGAAAAACAATGGAGAATGAAGGAAAGGGGCAGCCAAGTCTCTCTCTTAAGCTCACTCTCTTACTCACAAATATCTCCCTACACTCACTCTCTCACAAATATCTCTTTTGTTTCTTCTCTTTCTTGTTTCATTCTCCTAACTCTTGTTTTCTTTCCTTTTCTTTGTTTTTCTTTTCCTTTCTCATTCTCTTCTCTTTTAAATCTCATAAGTCACAAACACAAACTCACAAACACAAACTCAACATGCACATGACATGGTGCACTAGCCATGGAAAAATGTAAAAACACGGATTTGACCAAAATCCGATAAATATATTTTTAATGAATAAATCATTTTAATCTCCGATTATTTTCCAAATATTGGTATATACTTATACCATTTTACGAAAAATCTCTATTCTCAAATCGAATAGTTTTTGCGAAATATATTATTTTAATATTAAATTTCCAAAAATAATATTTTATATTTCTTAAATGTTGTTTTTTGCCCGCGACACATTTTCCAGTGTATATGAAGGCAACTGTGTCAGTAGTTGTTTTACCTTTTCTTCATACTTTATCAGTTCAGGATTGCATATTTTGTAGTCTCCATTGACTTGCATGATGATAAACTGCGAATCTCCGTATATGTGGAGGTCCTCGATTCCCATATCGATTGCGATATCAAGACCGGTTATAAGTGCTTCATACTACGCTCCATTGTTGGTCCTATGCTCTGTCAACGAGATAGCATAGCGGGTTATTCCTCCTTAAGGGGTTACGAAGATGAGGCCAGTCCCAGCCCTGATTACCAGAAATTCTTCTTTCTCTCTTTCATCGAGGAGGTTCCATCGAAGTATAACTCCCAATTGGGCTTTCCTGATTCTTTCGTCCCTTCAACTGTGTTGAATGCATATTCATCTGGCATCTCACAATTCAGTAGAGAGTCAGCTGGAATCGGGCGTTCCGCAAAGTCGACGATGGCTTGTCCTTTTACCGTTTTGAGGTAGCGATAAAGGATTGTGAACTCCATAAACAGAAGAGACCATTTGGCAAACCTTCTTGTCAATATTACTTTCGTCATGAGGTACTTTAGAGGGTCCACTTTCGATATGAGACAGACTTCATACGCTAAGGCTTAGTGTCTGAGGTTCGTTATCACGAAGACCAGTGCCACACTGTGCTTCTCGATAGGGGAGTAATTGCTTTCTACTCCTAGCAGGACTCGACTCAGGTAGTATAGAGCCATTTTTCGTCATTCTCTTGGGCCCATAAAATTCCTAGAGAACCATCAAGAGCAGTTGTATATAGGATAAAGGGCTTTCCCTTAACCGGGGCGGCCAATACTAGTAGATTCTGCAAGTATTGTTTGATTTCCTCCAGTGCCTTTTGACATTTCTGATCCCATATAAAGGGAGTTCCTTTCTTCATCAGATGGCTAAATGAACGTCATTTACCAGAGAGATTGGCGATAAACCATCGAATATAGGCGAGCTTTCCTTGAAGAGATCATAGCTGCTTGAGATTTCTTGGCGGGGGCATTTCCGTAATTGCCATAATTTTGGAAGGGTTGATCTCGATCCCTCGATGACGGATTATAAAACCGAGGAACTTCCCTGACAAGACTCCGAACACACATTTCAATAGGTTCATCTTTAGGTTCAATTTTCGAAGGTTCTTGAAAACTATCTTTAAGTGCTCCCAGTGCTCTTCGTGGGATTTGCTCTTGACCACCAAATCGTCGATGTAACATTCGATGATATCATGTATATGGTCGTCAAATATCTTCTTCATGGTTCTTTGATATGTTCTTCAGGCCAAAAGGCATCAGCTTGTAGCCGTATTTGCCTAACGGTGTGCGTAATGCCATAGGCTTCCGGTCTTCAGGATCCATCTTTATCTGATTATACCCAGAAGATCCGTCTATAAATGTGAAGACTTTTATGAGTAGGCATATTGTCGATCATCAGCGCGGTAACTGGTACGAGCAAGTCATCTTTCGGGCATGCCTTATTAAGGTCTCAACAGTCTACGCAAATGCGAACAGTCCCATTCTTCTTCATTACAGGGACGATGTTTGCAATACAGTAGGGATATTGGACTTTATGAATGAAGTTTTAGTCTATGATCTTCTAAACTTCAATATTGATGCTCGGCTTGAGTTCGAGTCGTATCCTTCTTAGTGTTTGTTTGACTGGCTTTATCCCTGGGGTTATGGCCAGCTTGTGTACCGCTACATCTGGATCAAGGCCCAGCATCTCGGAATAGTACTAGGTGAAGCAGTCTCTATATTCCAAGAGCACGGTTTTAAGAGCATCAACTTGCTCTTCAGACAGTATCTTACTAATGAACGTTGGTCTCAGATCATCTTTCGTTCCCAAGTTTATTTTCTTCAATTCATCAGCAGTGGTATGAATTCCATCTTCCAGCACTTTAGGGGCTGGCGGAAGTTCTAAGATCTCTTCTTCTTCTTTTGTGAAGCATTCAAAGAGCTCAAGCATATCTTCATCCTCTTTTTAATTGGAAAGTCTTATTATATGGAAAACATTGGCAAGCTTCTGTTTCTTAGGCTGGCCACGCTCCGATTTGCTGGACTAGTCTCGCATTGGTATATGCTTTCGTAGGGGCTCCACTCTCCAGCTATCATTTAGTATGAACTTGACTTGCATGTATTGCTCTTCCGCCAAATTCTTGAAGACGAAGCAATCCTTGATTGGATGGCCGATGATCCAGTGGTAGAGATAGTAATCTGGATGATCAAAAGCATTTACTTGATGGGGCCACTTAGACTCAGGCAGTGTTAGCATTTGATGCTTCATGACGAGGGCGAATATCTTTCTTGTGTTGTCATGGGGGAAGAATACCCCCGTCCTAGCTTATGTATAAGGGATGGGCTTGGGTGAACTTTCACTTGATGACGTGGTGTTCTAAGATCACCTTGTCTTGGTTGAGGTTTGAACATGGATGATGTCCTATTTTCATTATCACAACTTCGAATCTCCTTTTTTATAAAGGAATGCAGAGGCAGCTGTTGTGGAGTCGGACTAACGTAACTCGTCGCCCCGGTATATTGTCTACTTGGTGGCAATCGCATGACCTTTCCATATAGGGCCATTATGCATTTCTCAAGCTCATTGACTTCTTGAACCGCTTCTTTCATCTGCGTCTCAATCGGCCCTTCTTGTGGTTGGGTTGAAGCACTTTGTGGAGATCTCCTCTTTGCTCGGCCGTGCTGTATATCGGTAAAGCCTCTTCCTCTTCATTTATGACATGGCACCTATAAGTTTTCTACCGTTTCTTGGGTTGTACATATCCTAAGCCAGTGATATCCATCTTCCCATTCGGCTCGATTATGTGAGTCCCGGGCACTTTCTAGATTCTTTTATAGAACCGGGCTTGTCGAACGGTTTGTTTAAATGGTACTCCTTGATGCTTCAATAATTCCTTTAATCCATTCATGAAGTATCTCTGCATGCAAATGGGCTGTAATCTGTCGAGGTTCGGTTCGAGTTCATGCCGGATCTCTTTCTCAACATTGGTCTCTTCAGATTTATAGAAGAGAATCGTCTTTTTGCCTCCATATCTGGGAGGTTCATGAAAAGTGACCAACTCTTGCACACTGTGGGTGCTGAGTGCATCAAGTTCTTTATAGTGGTGAGGAGGAGCCATTGTAATATATAAAGTTGTATCCGTTTCATCAAGGACCTTCACCCGCGGGAGGATAGAAAACACTGTATCAGCTTCTTCATCCGAGTTACTGCCAAAGACTGAAATGGGATTGATAGGCTAGGTTTATTAGTCTCTCTCGGAGGTTGACCCACGAACACTATCTCTTCATCTTCTTCTTCTTCATAATCACTTCCAAAGACTGGGATAGTGGTCGCTTGTACTTGTTTGTGAAAGTATGTCTTAGCACCTCAACAAGGGTTCTATGAGCATCAAGTATGCAATTTTAAAAATCTGGAGGGCTAAGTCTACTTAAACAAGATCATACTAGAGATTAGGGTTTTAAAACATAGCAAAGGAAGTTCTAAACTAAGTGAAGAGAGCCTACAACCTTTGTAGTCTAGTCCTTCACTTCATAATCTCCACGTAATAGTCCCTAGAACTATTTTTTAACTCCACTTGAAGGATGGAATGGGCTTGCTCGAAGTCTTCGTCATTGAAGATCATCCACCTTGAGACAACTCACACTCAAGCTCACACTTCACTAATCAAGGTATTAGTTGTTAGTTATATGTATGCCCTAGAGGCCATTGCTATAAATAGGATGTATACTGTAGTGGATACTTGGACATATATAGGGAGGACTTTCTTGTTCGACATGATAGTATGCTATCTGGTTGCACTTTACCTTAACGTGTATACTGATTGTCTCTCTGTTACATGTTGGTAAAGCCCTTAGGATGTGTACTTGATTACCTGGACTATGATGCGGATCATACTAGTAGGGACATGGTAGTCCATAAGTACATCTTTCAATGTCCCTAGTCGAAGGTATATCGAGACGGGGCATCGATATACCAGAGTAGACTAGCGTATACCTTCTCGACCCATACAGATGGGCGATGGATGATCCCATATCCATTGGTGTTTGACATCAGAGATGATATACAGGTGCTCAGTGGAGACTGGGTACATTGGACGGACTCGCCGAGAACTCCCAGATGGTATTATACCTCACGTCAGATGGCAGTTCTCTGGTGACACTGGTACAGGTTAGTCTGTAAACCCGAGATCGTCATAGAGTCTTATGTGATTCCCACTGTGCTTTGATTTCCACCTTACCACGTCTAAGAGGGCGTGAAAAATGGTGGTTTTTGGGTACAGTCCTGAATCACATGGAGGCAATGAGCGAGAGGAGGGGATTCGTCTCTCCCGGTATAAGGAGTTGATGTTGTGCTGTGTTCGATTGGCTATAACCGGAAATTCCTGTCCAGGGTTGCTGAGATTTACTGGTAAGTGTTACCAGTAGTTTCTCGAACTGTTATAGCTGTTAGAGGTAGTGCCCTCAGAGTCAATTATTGGATCACAGGTACGTGATTGCAATGATTGAGGGAGGACCTATCCCGGTAGGACAGTCTTACTCGAGATGATAGTATGCTATCTGGTTTACCTTTATCATCGTGTACTGCTTTAGGTGACATGACACGTCGCTATTACACGTTGATAGAGCCCCTAGGATTTTTGCTTGACCACCAGCAGTATGAGGGCGATCATATAAGTGGGAGCTGGGGGTCTACAAGCATATCCTTAAAAGGTCCCTAGTCGTGGGAGTTTCGAGACCGGGCATCGATACTCGATTAGTAGACTAGTGTATACAGTCGAGACCCCGACGAGGGGCGGTGGCCGGTCTCACAAGCCACTGGTGTCAGTTGGATCACCTAAGATGTATACAGGTGCTCATTGGGTTATGAGTACACCGGACAGGACTCGCCGGGAACATGCTAGTTGGTCATATACCAGACGTCAGATGGCAGTTCCCTGGTGACATGTGTGCAGGTTAGTTCATCGACCTGGGGATCGTCATTTGTCTCGTGTGAGTTCCCACTGTACTTTGATTACTACCCTACCACGGCTAAAAGGAGTCGTGCAAACAGGTTTTAGTTGGGTACAGTCCCGAGCCACATGGAGGCAGTGAGCGTATCTTCAGGGGTTCGTCTCTCCCGGTATTGGGGGTGAGGTCGTGCTGTGTCTAGGAGAGCCATTACACAAAGTCCTTGGCCAAGGCAAGGAGATTTACTGGTAGGTATTCCAGTAGTATCTCAGGGTGTTCTGGGCTACACTCCGACACGACTTGTACCGCTTTTGGGGGTCTGACTTTTACCAACCCCCTAGGCCCGCCATGCGATACTCATAGACGAACGGACCGGACTGCACGGATATTGTCACTGACAGGCTCAGTAGGGTGTCAGGATGAGTTCGCTCATCGACGTCCCTTTTAGTCAATAGCTGGTGGCCCGTTACGTATTGGCTTATACCTCTGACGTGCTAGTGGTTAAATCCACAGCCATAGTATTGACGAGTCTTTAGAGTCCACCACACTTTCAGTTACTCAAGTTTCGGGCGAAACGCTGTAGAGGCCGTATGGAGATATGGCAGGGTCCGATCAGATACGTGCGGTATTGCACGGATCAGGATCGGACGGTTTGTACTAGTAGCCGTATAGGTATATGGCAGGGTTCGATCAGATACGTACGGTATTGCACGGATCAGGATCGAACGGATATTACTAGCCGGCTTTGGTTTAAGCCGGTCCTAGTTTAGTACAGTGTAGATTTTGTCTCTTTGCATTTGTATCCGGACGGAATACAGATGCGGGTGTGTATGCACAGTGTCGGGGTTTTCCTGTAATTTATTACGGGACCAGTTTTCTGGAGTTGCCAGTTTGCATTCCGTTCCGGCCGGTTTTCCTTTGTTCTTTCCCGGCCGGACTTTTCCGATGGAGGGGGTAATTTGCAGTTTTGCAAATTACATTTGTGGAGGGGTTTTCTTGCATAAAGTTTGATTATGATAGCTTTCTTATCTTTGCACCATGCTTGCATTTATTGTGATTTGATGAGGGTATGGGTGTGTTTAAATGAAGCATGGTTCATGTTTTCTTTATGGTTACCCTTTTCACTTTTACTACAATAACCTCCCTTCTTGCTTTTGTATCACACCTCCACCATTTCCTTAAAGATATGGCCGGCCACACATCTTGGAGGAAGAGAGAGAATTCATTTTTGAGAAAAAGATTGGTTCATATCATTCTTACATGCTTGCAAAATTGGTAGCTTCATTTCCCTCCAAAGTTCAATCTTCATTCCTCCATCCAAAGGCAACAAACCCCAAAGAGACAAGTAGCCTTACACTACACTTCCTACAGCAAATCTTGGACGCGTCGATTCGCCAGCTTCGCGCCCGAGTTGCCTCGGTATTGAGGTGGGAGCCCGTAAAAGCTACAGGTGATGTGGTGCCCTTTCCGACGAGGAGGAGACGGACGGAGATCCCGCGAGGAGATCGGAGTGGAGATGAAGACCGGAGGACTCGGATCAGTCGGTACAACATTTCTACACTCTTTACTGTTTGTTAGTTTAGCAATAATGGCAGATCCGGGTTAAAGTATACGATAGCGCCAAGTTAAAAAGTTTTATTCCGCAATTGGCGTCTGTAGACTGCCGGGGCGCTAACGTAGACTTACAGTGGTATCAGAGCCTCACCATTTTGCTATGCTAACTTGTGCTAACGCGTTTAAAACTTCGATCCGACCGGAAATCGAAAACTGCAAAAATCCAAGCCGACAGTTTCTGTTGTTTTTAAACGGTCTCAAAAATTATTTCTGGATGTCTTAAAAATCAGAGCAGGAACTTTTAAGAGTCACGACAAAATTTGGGGTCGTGATCCCTCCAAGTTGCCGCGGAAGCGCGGCCAAAACCATGGTTTTGCCGCGCAACCGCGGCCACGTGGGGAGCACGTGCTCCCAAATTTTGTCAGTTGGTTCTTGGTTGGATTTTGGGGTTTTTGATATATATCGTTTTTGCCCAGATTTTGTTACTGTTTACCAGTAAGTCGTGGGGCCCACTTCTTGATATTTTGTCGATCGAAATTTGAACACGTTAGTTTTCACAGTATTTACATTATATCTGCGACCGTGAATGTCACTCGATCGGTAAATCCGGTCTAACTGCTATAACCCGGTTAGACGGATTTGCGAACGTGATTTTCACGTTGATGTTCTATATATTTGCTGTGATGTTGCGGATCGGTCGTGGGGGATAGCCTGGATGCAATGCTAGTACTGTGTTGTTGTATTATGTACATTTGATTTTGCGGGGCGAGCGTCCGACATGTGGACTGCCGTCACTGCCTGATTGTATTATTCTTTTGGGGCACGACCTGGTTGCGGTCGATGTACCCGGTGTATGTATATTTTACTTTCTGTACTAGGATTGCCCCGCGGAGGGGTGCACGGATAGCCGGGTTCTGGAGGGCAACAAGCCCGCATCTGATGGCATTGAGACGGAGGGGGCTTCACTCTAGGATTGGCGGGCTATTCGCCGCACTCGTAGGGGGTACAGGTTGACCCAGGAGGGGTGCCCAAGTTACCGGATTCCGTGAAGTGCTGGGTGGTCCATTCACGGCGCTGAAAGGGGCTGCCTCGCTTCAGGTTTTGGCGGGTGACTTGCCGCGCCCGTAGGGGTCTAGGATTTCATTGCACAGGCTATCCACACGACCAGGGGAACGTCGGGTTTCAGCAGTGGCTCTGTGAAACCCGGGGATCCCAGATATCTGTATTGTTTCTGTGATGCTATTCGTATCTGTGATGTTGCATTATATTCACGCCTTGAGCGAAATATAATATATTGGTATATATATTAGTAGATGTTGTATATGTTTTGCATCCGCGCTAGTCCAGTCCCCGCTCTGTCGTTAGTAAGCTAACCTAACGGGTAATGACGGGACCCAGTGGCGAATGCGGATGGCATATACGTACATCAGTATATTTTCGTTCTTTGTGGTGTGATCAATTGATGGGACTGCGTTGATTCGGATCAATGCAAGTTAAACAAACCTAATCTGATGTTGTTGGAACACTTTTCAAAAAGCTGTTATTGCAAGGACGTTTACTTTTGTTTTGCATCGTGGTATTCATTGGAATATCCTGCTCCTCAGTCGACGAGGCAAGGGCCGAGATCCCTTCACCGGGAGTGACCCCTTGGACAGAAGTTTGCGTCAGGGCATTAACTTCACTATAGCCGATTACTTTTGCTTTGCATCGCGGTATTCATTTGGAATATCCTGCACCCCATTCTACGGGGAAAGAGCCGAGATCCCCTCACAGGGAGTGACCTCTTTAGCAACGGTTTTCGTCACTATATTTTTAAAAGCTATCCGTTCCTTCGACGATATCAAGTTCATTACGTTAAAGGTTTTCGCCAGAAACCATTCGTAGCCCTCCATCATTTCAGTTAAATATTCGGTAGTATTCAAGCTATGTATTTTGACCTCACGCCAAGGCATAGTGATTGGTAGCTGCCGGGTATTTATCTGTTGCATAGATAGATGCGTTGGTTTGGGACAGTCGTACTACTATTTTGGCCTACGTCAAGGGTATGTACGGGTGGATTCAAATTAACCTGGATAATGATGGGCAGAACTTGACATGTGACTTATGATATTTTGACCTCACGCCAAGGTCATAAGAGCATGGGGCAGAAATCACATCGGGAGTTTCAAAAGAACTGAAACTTGCCAGATATGCGCATACCTTCTGGAGTGTGATACCGTGAGCGGATTCCGTCACGTTATCATGCGATGATAGTTGGATCCCGATTCCCACTGATGAGTTAGTTTACTCCTCGGGTGACCCCGACTAATTCTTCTTTCAGGTTTGGAGGAGAATTTGAGGTACAGTGGGAGGTTTCCTGATTAGAAAAAGTGATAACCATTCTGATCTAGGATAGAGTGCACGCTGAGTGTTTCTTCTCTCTCTCTCTCTGGCAGCGACCATTGACCCGACCCTAAGACTATGACTCAGTGACCAAGTTGACCGAACCTTCTTAACACTGGCTTTTGGATTGTCAGAGTTGCAGACCTCATTGCCACTCCTACTTTTACCCTTTTCTCCAGGACACCCCGTATTACTGCGAACGTCCACTTCCATTGGACAAAACCATCGTATGGTTAGATACGAACTCGAAGGAATTCGAGGATGGTTTCCGGTTCTGGAGAAAACGGATAGGATTATTCAGTTGTCTTTTCTTTTCACCTTCTCTCAGGTTGCGAGTACTCCTTGGTTTAGGAGTAGTACACCTATTACGCAAATTGGATAGTCTTCTTCCAAACCATAGGCTGGTGCCGACCGGTAGGGAATGAAGAAAACCAGTTAGCCTAAACGGTGTACAGAAGGTATTAAGTTCAGACAAAACAAGGGATTAGTAAGAGGGCAAAGTAAATTGCAACATATATTCACAACCAAACCAAATATTTCGTTACCACTCCCACATCACCTTTGTATTTCTCCAGGACACTCCGTATCACTACGAAGATCCACAGTTTATTTGGATACTCCATCGTATGGTTATATACGAACTCGAATGGAACTTGTTCCAGTTCGGGGATGGATTCTGGTTCAGGAGAAATAGGAATAAGGTTTATTCGGTTGTCTTTTATCTTCACCCTCTCTCATTGTGAGTGTTCCTAGGATTGGGACAGTACACCCATTATGCTTATTGGATAGTCTTCTTCCAAACCATAGGCTGGTGCCGAACGGTAGGGAAGGAAGAAAACCATTTGGCCTAAAAGGGTGTGCAGAAGGTAAAGACTAAAGACATATGAAGGGATTTGGAGAGGTGGCAAAGAACTATACGGTTACAGTCGTGAATCTGGAAGAGGCATTACTAGGAATACCAGGATACCCCATCGAAACATTTCAATGTTTCAGTTTCACTGTGTACTGTTAATAGAAAACTGATTTCCCGATTAGATACTTACTCCAGGGTATGTATTTACCAGATACGATTCTCACATCTGTATGGTTTTACAGATGATGAGTGGGAGTAAGTTATTGGGAATTGGGTGATCATCCTCATTATATCGGGATTCGTTGTAATCGGTGATATTTGAGGAAGTCACCTGGGTTGTTTGCCGGTTGGCAAATATTTGGTTTTGAATATCCGCTGTTATGCACCAATTTCAAATTGATATATCTGTACGTCTATTTTCATAGAGTGAGATATACCTTTATGAAATTATGTCTACGACATTTACCTATATCAGTGGATGGTTAGGTAAGGAGCATTAAACAACGGTGTAATTCTTCATAACCAAAGGTACAGTTTTCAACCTACGACACACAATGAATGAGTTATCAGACTCAAGGGACGTATACAGAGTATTGTATGTTGTCCAGGGTCCATAAGGACAGAGGGGTAGGTCCTCGTACTATATTCGGTTTACTTATGACTTCTCTAGTTTTTTTTAGACCGGTGTTTCGTGGAAACACAGGGTCCGAATTTTGAGAAGTTACAGGTATTTGAATAGAGTAGAGAACCAGGTGTAGCAAGTATCGGGATTCTTCAAAGAGATCATGTAGATACTTGTGGTATTCAGTTGAAAGTGATGGTTAAGAGAACTTGCTTCTCTTTCAGGTTACTCATAATTGGAAGTGTTCCTAAGTTGAGTAACGCTGATCCGCCTCCTTCCATTTAGTTGACATGCGCTGGGGACAGCTGCATGTTTGAATCTGGTTCAATTAAATCAGTGCCTCTGTTTCTATATTGGATATAGAACAGTTCATATCTTAACGATGTTAAGGTACGGGGAGTTGTCCGGTTTATGATTAAAACCAGACACTGGACAACTCAAGGCACGTTTCTGTAATGGCTGTTTGTGGGTTGACCCAGGCTATGACGAGGGTTGATTTTCTACCATCTGGATGAACAATAGCGATATTGTTCTAGACTCGCCACAGTTTTATTAAAAATGAATTTTTTCAGAAAACAGTAGTGGGAGTATGGTAGAACTGGAAGTGATTCCAGAACCACAAACGATTACTGAAGATTTGATAAGGAACCTAAAGATTCAATCTGGATTGACATTCCATTGGCCACTCCGCAGATATGGTGGGTAACTTCAGGCACCCGAGAGGTACTACGGTAGCCTCAAGGACGGTGACGGGGAAGTTCTTGTTTACCCACAATTACCAATGCTGTTGTTCCAGGCTGCGAGACCCGGCGGGAGGATGAGTATAGCGTCGTTCTGAACTCGCTTCAGAAGTGTACGTGTATATGACTCTGCCAGAGGGTTGTCGTAGTCAGTGGGAGCAGCGGAAGCATTGGTGGATAGGTTGCTTATGTCTATTTATAGACTAGAGCAGATGTAGCGGAGATAGATCATCTATTTCTGACGTGACAGTCATGGGTTTGACTTCATCAGAATAGGGGATGGATCTGTTGAGAAGGTAGTAGGGTGTGATATCCTGGTATTTGGATGATATACACAGAGTAGGAAAAGAAACTCCTACACTACGATCGGTTATACTTTGGTCGTCACACAGTGGTTTCTCCACAAAGGACTTGGACATTATATCAGACATACTGGTTACTAGATCTATGGTTTTAGATCTAGATTTGGGTGGTTTCTCAATCAGGGTACCTTGACAGCATTCTAAGAGTATTTAGAATGGACGACTCCTAGCACGGTAGTATACCTGCAGGTGATGGAGTCACCCTCTCCAAAGGTGTCTTACAGACTAAAGGGGAGAGGGACGTGCATGATTGGCAGATCACTTGCTTAGGCAATTGAGTCAATCATGAGATGTCAAGTACCACACCAGATGTTGTTCTTGCACTAGATGCAATAAGTTGACATTAATCCAATCCTGGAGAAACAGTCGGAAGCAGTTTTAGAACATAAGTGGATGTTCTAGGGATATGATAACGACAGCCTCATTCGGGAAACAGTTATCATTCCAGGCTTCCAAAGTGACATGGACGACAAGGAGGTTGTCAGAGTTATAGTTTTCCCTCTGACGAGGGGCAGTATTTTGGACAGGTGATCCAAGGCAGTACTGAGGGAGGCATGGCGCAGGATACTGATTAAGTTCAGTTGACGATACAGTCTAAGAAGTTTGGATTTGGAGTTCATTTATGAGCTAGGTCCCATCAGACATCCAGACATATTCTAAGACTGATTTTGCTCATTTCGGGAGATGGCTTTCTCCGTGAACTTGAGATATAGAGAGACATGGAAAGAAACAACTAAGCGGATCCACTCACTGAGGCTATTCCTCGAACGCAATAGTTCCGCAAACGAGCTTTGTGAGACTGACTAGTAGAGGAGTTGGGTGTTCGGTATCACACGGGCTGTGAGTATGCGACATCGCAATAATTAGCCTTGAGTGCAAGTGGGAGATTGTTAGAGGTAGTGCCCTCAGAGTCAATTATTGGATCACAGGTACGTGATTGCAATGATTGAGGGAGGACCTATCCCGGTAGGACAGTCTTACTCAAGATGATAGTATGCTATCTGGTTTACCTTTATCATCGTGTACTGCTTTAGGTGACATGACACGTCGCTATTACACGTTGATAGAGCCCCTAGGATTTTTGCTTGACCACCAGCAGTATGAGGGCGATCATATAAGTGGGAGCTGGGGGTCTACAAGCATATCCTTAAAAGGTCCCTAGTCGTGGGAGTTTCGAGACCGGGCATCGATACTCCATTAGTAGACTAGTGTATACAGTCGAGACCCCGACGAGGGGCGGTGGCCGGTCTCACAAGCCACTGGTGTCAGTTGGATCACCTAAGATGTATACAGGTGCTCATTGGGTTATGAGTACACCGGACAGGACTCGCCGGAAACATGCTAGTTGGTCATATACCAGACGTCAGATGGCAGTTCCCTGGTGACATGTGTGCAGGTTAGTTCATCGACCTGGGGATCGTCATTTGTCTCGTGTGAGTTCCCACTGTACTTTGATTACTACCCTACCACGGCTCAAAGGAGTCGTGCAAACAGGTTTTAGTTGGGTACAGTCCCGAGCCACATGGAGGCAGTGAGCGTATCTTCAGGGGTTCGTCTCTCCCGGTATTGGGGGTGAGGTCGTGCTGTGTCTAGGAGAGCCATTACACAAAGTCCTTGGCCAAGGCAAGGAGATTTACTGGTAGGTATTCCAGTAGTATCTCAGGGTGTTCTGGGCTACACTCCGACACGACTTGTACCGCTTTTGGGGGTCTGACTTTTACCAACCCCCTAGGCCCGCCATGCGATACTCATAGACGAACGGACCGGACTGCACGGATATTGTCACTGACAGGCTCAGTAGGGTGTCAGGATGAGTTCGCTCATCGACGTCCCTTTTAGTCAATAGCTGGTGGCCCGTTACGTATTGGCTTATACCTCTGACGTGCTAGTGGTTAAATCCACAGCCATAGTATTGACGAGTCTTTAGAGTCCACCACACTTTCAGTTACTCAAGTTTCGGGCGAAACGCTGTAGAGGCCGTATGGAGATATGGCAGGGTCCGATCAGATACGTGCGGTATTGCACGGATCAGGATCGGACGGTTTGTACTAGTAGCCGTATAGGTATATGGCAGGGTTCGATCAGATACGTACGGTATTGCACGGATCAGGATCGAACGGATATTACTAGCCGGCTTTGGTTTAAGCCGGTCCTAGTTTAGTACAGTGTAGATTTTGTCTCTTTGCATTTATATCCGGACGGAATACAGATGCGGGTGTGTATGCACAGTGTCGGGGTTTTCCTGTAATTTATTACGGGACCAGTTTTCTGGAGTTGCCAGTTTGCATTCCGTTCCGGCCGGTTTTCCTTTGTTCTTTCCCGGCCGGACTTTTCCGATGGAGGGGGTAATTTGCAGTTTTGCAAATTACATTTGTGGAGGGGTTTTCTTGCATAAAGTTTGATTATGATAGCTTTCTTATCTTTGCACCATGCTTGCATTTATTGTGATTTGATGAGGGTATGGGTGTGTTTAAATGAAGCATGGTTCATGTTTTCTTTATGGTTACCCTTTTCACTTTTACTACAATAACCTCCCTTCTTGCTTTTGTATCACACCTCCACCATTTCCTTAAAGATATGGCCGGCCACACATCTTGGAGGAAGAGAGAGAATTCATTTTTGAGAAAAAGATTGGTTCATATCATTCTTACATGCTTGCAAAATTGGTAGCTTCATTTCCCTCCAAAGTTCAATCTTCATTCCTCCATCCAAAGGCAACAAACCCCAAAGAGACAAGTAGCCTTACACTACACTTCCTACAGCAAATCTTGGACGCGTCGATTCGCCAGCTTCGCGCCCGAGTTGCCTCGGTATTGAGGTGGGAGCCCGTAAAAGCTACAGGTGATGTGGTGCCCTTTCCGACGAGGAGGAGACGGACGGAGATCCCGCGAGGAGATCGGAGTGGAGATGAAGACCGGAGGACTCGGATCAGTCGGTACAACATTTCTACACTCTTTACTGTTTGTTAGTTTAGCAATAATGGCAGATCCGGGTTAAAGTATACGATAGCGCCAAGTTAAAAAGTTTTATTCCGCAATTGGCGTCTGTAGACTGCCGGGGCGCTAACGTAGACTTACAATAGCCTCATATCGACATGACTTATCGTGCTACTGGGGTCTGACGTTTACCACCCCTAGGCGAGATATGCGACATATCAGACGAACAGACCGGACTGTACGGTAAGTGTTACTGGTTGGATTCACAGGAGTATGAGCGGGCTTGCTCATTGATCTTCTGATCGCTCAATACCCGGGTGGCCGTTACGTTTAGCAGACCGCTTGCGGCTTGTGGGTGTTTGATATGATCATTACCTACTGCCGGCGTATTGACGAGTCTTTAGAGTCCTACACAGAGGTTTCCTAGCTCAAGAGAAACGAAATAGGAGCGCATTTGAGATATGTGCGGGACCGAGAATAATGCGTGTATGTGATACCGTGTTCTATTCTCGCGATGAATGTATCAATTGGTTGTATGCGATATAACCTAGTTATCGAATCGAGGATTGATTCGATAAGTCGATACATTGGATATTAGCCGGTCATATGCGATATGACCGGATCGTTAAATCAAGTGTTGATTTAATGATTTAATGTATAATTATATATTTGATAAATTACTTTACATTAACTAGTATTGGTTCACTTAAGATTAACTTTCTCACTTGATGTGCACATTGTATATATGATATAGTTTTGTGCACTAGTTTGTATCATGTTTGATGATACATACAAACTTGGGTGTGTATATGCTTTAAACCATATTTAGGTAAATGGTTAGGGTTTTTATTTGTTTATTCATTTATTTATTTATCCATATTAGAAAGAATAAAATGGTGGCTAACTTTGGATTTTCTTTGAAGCTTCATGAAGCTTTGAAAAGGTTGACCATTTTGCTTCTTTCCTTAACCCTAACCATTCACTTAAATCATAGTTTATTCTCTACACTTGTTAACTCACCCATGGTTGCTAAATGATAGATATCACTTCATTTTCTTTTAGAAAATAATGCATTCTTATTCTTTCTTCTTCTTCTTCTTCAAGAAAGAAAAAGAAAACCTTTGCTTGAAAATATCAAGAGATGAAATCAAGTGAGAAATCCAAATCCAAAGTGAACCCACTTTCTATTTCTTCATCCTCTACCACTTGCCATGTTGTATTGGTTGTTTTCTTCACATGTTTCATGACTTAGTGAAGGTGGAGCTTGAGTTTGAGTTGCCCCGACGTAGATCATTTTCGGCATCGAAGTCAACGACCTAGCCGATCATTTCTCCGACGAAACCATCGCTAGGGTCCGGGATCGTGGTGATCGCAGCGAAGAGACGTCAACACGGAGCTTAGGAAGTGGAGGACAGGATCTACAAAGGTTGTATTTCCATTTACTTAGCAATAAAGTTGTTTATTTGCAAGTTTCGCCTTTGCTTTTAGTTAACGATCTAGCATTAGGGTTTCTCGGCACAAGAAAAATTTGAATTTGGCATGGTTGATTCCTTGTGAGACCTCATTTGTGTGCCTAGGAACCCTACAGTGGTATCAGAGCCTAGCTAGAGCTTTAGGCGAAGTGTAGACGACGTTAGAAGTCCGATCGAACCCGTAAACCCCGACAAAACCCTTCTCTGTATATTTTTTAAAACAGTGGATTTTTGTGAATTAAAAATGCTCAGAAAAACAAGCAGGAAAAACTAAGAATTACTGTGAAGTACGGTCCACTAAGTCAATAATTTAACCGTGGAACCGCGGCGAAACAACCAAAATTTGGACTTAGTCCCTGAAATTTCATATAATTATTCTTAGGTCCTTTCTTGGGAATTTTTTATGGGAATTGTTTTAATTCCACTCAAGTGTTGAGTTATCTAGGGTTTTATTGGAGACTCGTTAATTTGATCGGATAATTTAACTTCGTTTATGTTTTTCCGGATATTTTAGAAACCGTTAAAAAGTTCGACCGGATATAAATACCCACTTTTTCCCCTGCCGGGAAATTTCCAAGTGTTGGATTTTTCCGTAGTTTAAGAATGTTCTAAGTAGTGTATGTAACGCGATGGACCCTCTAGAAGACAACAAACCTTAACTCGATTATGTGATCGTCTTGAACTGCCCTTTGAACCTTCGGGTTTGGGGCAGTACGGCGTGCCACATGTGAGGCGTTGGCTTGACCCTTCTACGGCTGGACCGTTGGTACTGAGGCATGAACTGGATGTTTCTAAACTTGTTTCATGTGTTGAGCTGTTTCGGGAAAACTTGGGTGTTTGAATGTTCGATCGGAAAGTTTAACATTTTCTATTTATCTGGAATGGGATACAATACTTGGAATCCATAAGTAGTTATGAGATAACTGATATGAATGTTATAAACATAGCACTTTTGTCTCACATGATCGGTTGCCACGGAATTTTGATGCGATCAAAAGTCCGTCGTAATCACGTAGCGTACGCGGATATTCGCCGGTAAACTTAATAGACAGCCACGCCCCATAGCCCCGACCAAGTGACTGTAGGAGAACCCCGTCGCCAAAAGCATCCGTTCGGGTGCTCGTGGCAGCGGTGTTCCGCCTTGGTGCACTTCGTCGACGGCGTCGGGGGTGCGGCCGCCTACTAAAGTTTGCGACGAGCATTCGATCAGTATGTCGGGAATCTTGTTGAATTGCCCGACTTGATATTGAAAAGTGTTTTCGATAATGTGACTAAAATGCGGGGTTTATAATTGTTAGGCATACGATGTCTAAGGAATTCATTTGATTAGGCATGCAATGTCTATGAAGGTTGCGGATTCCAACTGTTGTAGTTTTACACTTTATTTTCTGTGACCGTAAGTGTAATATGTGATATCGCTGGTTTCGTTGCTATATGCCAACGACAATTGGGATACGCATGTTTACTTACGTTGATGACATGTGATGCTATGTGTTGCTGGATATGTTATATTGGATCGTCGTGTTTGAATAGCCGGGGGTTTTATGTGAGATGAGTGTTTTTTTTCATTTTCATTCATGTAAAAACTTGTATGTAATATTCTTTTATTGGGGCACTTCCAGGTTGCGGAAGATGTCACCGTTTGTATATTATTTACTTTTCTGCACTAAGATAGACCCAAGAAGGAGGGCACACGTAACCGGGTTCTGGAGTCCAGTGGGAGACCAACTCGAGGAGTCGAGTCCGGGTCTCCTAACTCTAGAATTGGTAGGGTTGCTTGCCGCTCTCGTAGGGGTCTTGGGGTGTGGGTTTGGCTATTCATCGCGACCGTGGAATCCGTGTTTTATACTGGCTCGTATTGAAAACACGGACGTCCTAGTATATCCAATATTTCATATATGTTTCTTCTGCTGCGATATCTGTGTTGTGATCATTTGATGTTCTGTGATAAATACTGTATAGAGTATATATGATATATTATATAGACGTTACTTATGTTTTACACTCGCGCTAGCCCTGCCCCACTCTGCCGTTAGTTACCTAACCTAACGGTGCACGAGGGGACATCGAGGCGAATGCGGATGGCATAAGTATACGTCGTATTTATCTGTGATGTTTAGGTAACTTAAATGATGGGACTTCATAAATGTGATTAATGAAAGAAAATAAACCTAAGATGTTGTAGAATCGAATTTTCAAAAACAGGTAGCTACAGTTCTTGCTTTGCATCGCGGTGTTCCTTGTAGAACATCCTGCACCTTATTCGATAAGGAAAAGACCGAGATCCCTTCACCGGGAGTGACTCCTTTAGCAATAACTGGTAGATGCTACAACCCTCGGTTTGTCTTTTGATTGCTCCTATAGTTCTTGCTTTGCACAGCGATATATATGATATATCCTACACCTTATTTGATGAGGAAAGGGCTGACGATCCCTTCACTGGGAGTGACCCCTTTAGCAAAACTAGAAAAGCCAAAAAACACTCCATTTTAAAATCATTTGATTCTACAACGATATAAAGTTCATTACGCAAAGGGTTTTCTTAAAAACCTGTCGTAGCCCTTCGTCATTTCAGATAAGTAATAGTTAGTATTCGTGTTGCGTTCGTTGACTCAGTCAAGGCGTAGTGTGCAGTAGCTGATTAGTGCTTATCTGCAAAGCATATGATGCGATTGGATTAGGGTAGTAGTGCGTCCTTGTTGACTCAGTCAAAGGTCGTGCGGGTGGGTTTAATTCAATCGGGAAATGACGGGTTGAACTTTACTTGCGGTCTATGGTTTGTTGACCCAGTCAAGGCCATAGATCGCTTGGGGCAAAATATTATTAGGAATTTCAAATGTTGAAATTTGGAATGAGATTGCATACCTTCTATGAGATAGTTGGATCCTGATACCCACTGCGAGTAAGAGTTACTCCTGGGAGAGTTTTACACATTACAATTAGCCGATCTAGTAGGTGTCTAGAAAGGTGTCAACGGGGTTACGCCTATAGGAAAATGAGGTTTACTATAATTAGGTCCGTGCGAAAGCACGGGGAACCTCCCTCAAAGTACCGACACTAGCCTGGCTGAAAGATTGGCGAACTTGTAGCGTGTAATTAATCCCGGCTAGTCTTTCCTTTTAGGGTTTGAAGAAAGATTTGATAAAAACAGTGGGAGCCATCCTGATTAGATAAAATAATAACCAATCTAATCTTGCAAGAGCGCACGCTGAGTGTTTTCTGTAAGTCCACGTTGCCCACCCCGGTGCTTGCGGGGAGGCGGAAAACGGAATAAAAATCGGATTTTTATAAGCTTAGGCAACATGGACTAGACTTTGAAGGATCTTTGCTAAACAAAAACAAGCTAAAGCTAACTAGAAACTAGCTAAGTGCTAGAAAGGTTATACCTTGGGCTTTAAGTCCTTCTCTCCTTGCTCCTTGGAGTGGTGGAAGGAGGTCACCCTGGTCGTCTTCTCACGTCGAAGAAAGATCCACCCGAAAGCCTCAACCTTTGGCTTCAACTCCAAGCTAGAAGTAACTAGGGTGCAAGAAGTGCTAATCCTTGAACCCTAGATGAGAGTAGAGATTATCAAGAGAGGGTTTTTCTCAAGCTCAAGTGTTTCTCAACACATGAGAGGGGGGAGCTTGAGGGAGAGGAAGAACAAGAGAGAGAAAGAATATGATAGAATGAGAGAATAATATGAAGCATTCTCTCATATATGTGAATTATTGTAATTAGATAATTAGCTAGATAATTGTCATGGTCAATCAAGACATGACCATTATCATTTCATTTTTAATGCAATTTGCAAGGATCAAAGAGCATCTTCCAAGTGAAATGATGATGGTCAAAGTGTCAACCTAGGTCAACAAGTCAAGGAGGTCAAATGGTCAACAACCATAACCATGCACAATTATTAAACTAATATCAATTAACAATAATACACACATAAGCATTAGGGTTAACAAAATGACAATGGTCATTAACCCTAATCAAAGTCCTCTCCCTCTGTCTCAAGCAACTGTGCATACGCACCCGTATTCGTGATCCGAGGAACATGAATACAATGAGAAAAACCAATCCCAAATCATATACTAGGATCTGGCTTAAACCAAAGCCCGCTAGTATAAGCTGTCCGGACAGCAAACGTGCACAAGTGCGCGGATGTGAACGAACCCTGTCGCAAAACCATGCGACCTCTACTCATTTTGCCTAAAGGCGAATAGCTCTCTGTGTGGGACTCTAAAGACTCGACACTACGCTGGCAGTGGGTTTAACCACAGACCGCAAGCGGCACTATCTGTACGTAACGGTCCCCAGGTAGATGTCGATAAGAAGACTGACGAGGTGAACCCCATCTGAACTCCTACTGAGCCTGTATGTGACAGTCTCCGTACAGTCCGGTCTGTTCGTCTGATACATCGCATGGCGGGCCTAAGGGGGCGGTGAACGTCAGTCCCCTAATAGCGGTACAAGTCGTGTCAGAGTGAAGCCCAGAACACCCTGAGATAACACTGGAAACCTACCAGTATATCTCGCTCGCCCTGGCCAGGGACTACTCGTGTAATGGCTCTCCTGGACACAGCGCGATGTCAACCCCCAATACCGGGAGAGACGAATCCTGTCTAACCGTCACTGCCTCCAAGTGCTTCGGGACTGCACCCAACTACTACCTGTTTGTACGACTCGTTTGAGCCGTGGTAGGGTAGTAATATAAGTACAGTGGGAACACACTGGAGGCACAGTGACAGTGTCAAGTCAGCGGACTAAGCTGTACTCATGTCACCTGGGAACTGATAACAAACGATAGGTATAATACCAACCAACAGTTCCTGACGAGTCCTGTCCAGTGTACTCGTAACCTAACGAGCACCCGCATACTATCTCAAGTACGACGTACTGAAGGCTGTGGGACAGACCGTCTCCCCCGCTGGGATGAGAAGCGCATACGCTAGTCTACTCCGGAGTATCGATGCCCTGTCTCGATAGTCCAACGACTAGGGACCTGTATAAGGATGTGCTTATAGATTACCCAGCCCCCACGGGTGTGAGCGCCATCACAACGCTGGTAAAAAAGCAAAGATCCTAAGGGCTCTACTAATATGTATATAAGCGATATGCTAAAAGAAACACATGCACATATTGAAGTAGAGACAAACCAAGTACCATACAACCATTTCGAGCAAGATTGTCTATACAACTGTGAATATCCCAAGCTTCCAACAAGTAATATACAAGCTAGTATGATACAGTAATGGCCTCCAGGGCATATACACTAACATTTTCTTCTCTCTCTCCTGGTAGCGACCATGTCACGCCTTAATCAAGATAATAATACGGATTATTGACCGAACCCGCTTGTTATACTGAGCTAGGGAACGTTGGTCCCGCTCTAACTTATAATTGTTATAAGACCGAGCAGGAAATTGGGGAATACCAGAATTCCCGTGCCGCCCAAACGAAGAGAGTACATGCTGATGCATCACTTTCGGGTGTGTTCGTTATACAGAACTGTTTCTCAGTATTCTTTACGTCCTGGATATTAGATACTGGATCAGGATCCCGCAAATGTAATTTGTTACATGGGCTACAGAAAGGTAGAGAACTGAGAATGGGTGATAAGTTCCATGAGACAGAAAACGGTGCAAGTGTTGCAGCCAAGTCTGTTGGTCACTGTCACCCTGTATTACCAATACATTGATTCTGAACAAATGATTTTAGATACCGAACCTGATATACAAAATCATATCAGTCTCTTTATTTATTAAAGAAGGATATAATTTTCGTATTGTTGGATAATGTTTTGAACATTTCCTATATCAAAAGTTGATCGGATCAGGCACGTTATCTAAAAGCATTGACGTTCTAAATCAAACTACGGTTCTTAGTATACGGAACACACTCAAGAGGAAGAGTTCAGAAATGAACGAATCCTTCTTGAGGTATTGTAGACTAGGTTATATCAATGCGACCCGACTAGCTGAAGTTACATATAGATGTATATTTAAATTAGATTGAATTTACATCTTGTGAAACTTGCCAGTCATGTCACAGAGATAAGATGACCATAGCTGTGTTTATTGGAAACAGAGAAAGAGTTAGTGAACTCTTGGGATGATACATGTTGATGTATGTAGGTCCCCTGTCAACACATACCAAGACCGGTTCTTTGTATTTCATTACATTCTCTGATAATCTCTCAAGATTTAGACATATGTTCCTGTTGAAACACAAGTCCGAAGCTTTTGAGATATTCATAGAATATAAGTTAGAAATAGAGAACCAAAACGGGTATAAGTATTATGTTATTTGATGTGATCGAGGAGGAGAATACTTGAGCACGGAAATCCTGGACTATTCTAAAGGAGAATGAGATTCTCTCTCAGTATTACTCCTCCGTATACACCATAGCACGATGGTATATCGGGGCGGAGCAATAGCACCCTATGTGATATGGTGTGCTCTATGATGAGTACTACTGAGTTTCTTATTTCCTTTTGGGAGTTATACGCTTGAGAAGCTGCATACCAATTGAATAGGGTTCAAATCAAAACAGTTTCCTACCGCTTCCTATGTGATATGGAAAGGGAAGAGCCCATATCTTAAATTGGTTAAGATTTGGGGTTGTCCGGGCTATGTCTAAAAGCATAATCCGGACAAGCTCGAGGCAAGGTCTGTTATGTAGAACTGGAATGGTTCCAGCTATACAAACTGTAGATGATGATTTGATAGAACCAAAGGATTCAATAGTAACCAACGAACCTCAGCCTCTCCGCCGATCTAGTAGGGTTCCTCACCCACCTGAGAGATACTTCGGTTGCTCTATGACAGTAGGAGCGAGGATTGCATCATAAGATGATGACCCAACTAATTTCGAGCTGGCCATCAGGAGTGGGACTCTGTAAGAATGGCTGGATGCTTAGCGATCTGAGATGGAATCCTTATACACCAAAAAAGTATGGACTTTGGTTGCTTTATCTGAAGGGTTAAATCCCCATCAGGAGCAAGTATATCTTGAGAAGATTACTTGGTGTATATGGAAAAGTTGAAACTTTCAAAGCTAGACTTGTTAAAGGTTTGCATCATTGACCAGGTATGGATCATGATGAAACCTTTTCTAAGGAACTATGCTTTAGTCCATCCAGATCCTACTTGCCATAGCTACATACCATGACTACAATATCTGGCGGTTGGGTGTCATGACTGCTTTTCTAAATAAAGATTTAGAAGAGAGCGTTTATCAGTACACAGCCAGAGGGCTTCGTAGACAGTGGGAGCAGCGGAAACGTGTGCAAGATGTTTTATGTGATGAAGCAGGCATCGCGGAGTTAGAATATCTGTTTTGATGAGTTCTTCAAACAGTTAAACATCATCAAAATGGTAGATGAACCTTGTATATACAAAAAGGTAGTAGGGAGTATGGTAGTGATCCTCATAGAGTACGTGGATGACATACTCTTGATAGGGAAGGAGTTTCCTATGCTACGCTCGATCAATCTCCGCTTATCACAAGGGTTCTCCATATAGGATCAAAATGATACCTCCTAATCCCTGAGTTTTCATCTATGAGATAGATGTAATTGGTGGTTAGTATTCTCACTAGTAGTAGTGAGAAGGTATCAAACGATCCAAGGGAAAATCACTGGAAAGGTTCCATGGTGATAAGGATGACTGAATGTCAATCACAGGCATTGTCTTTACCCTTAGTGGAGGGACAGTATGTTGGAAGAGTTCCAAGCTAGATACCGTAGCATACTAGACGATAAAGGCTGGATACAACGCTACTTAAGATGCTACGAAAGAGGCTGTCTGGGTGTATATTAGTTCATGAGATGAACTTAGTTCCTCCCATTGTGTGACAATGGAGTTGTGGCTTATGCCAAGGAACGTCCGTCCCATCAGTGATCCAGACATATTCTAAGGCAGTATTACCTGATCATGGAGATGGTTGATTTCCAAGGAGATAGAGGTTAGGAGAGCAGACTCAGAGGACAACACGGCTGATCCACTCACAAAGGCCTTTTCCCAGAGAGAGACTTTTATGGGATGGTTGAGTATGTGATACTACAACCACTGCTATCAGATGGCCCTAGTGCAAGTGGGAGATTGTTAGTTATATGTATGCCCTAGAGGCCATTGCTATACATATGATGTATACTGTAGTGGATGCTTGGACATATATAGGGAGGACTTTCTTGCTCGACATGATAGTATGCTATCTGGTTGCACTTTACCTTAACGTGTACACTGATTGTTTCTCTGTTACATGTTGGTAAAGCCCTTAGGATGTGTACTTGATTACCTGGACTATGATGTGGATCATACTAGTGGGGACATGGTAGTCCATAAGTATATCCTTCAAGGTCCCTAGTCGAAGGTATATCGAGACAGGGCATTGATATACCAGAGTAGACTAGCGTATACCTTCTCGACCCATACAGATGGGCGATGGATGATCCCATATCCATTGGTGTTTGACATCAGAGATGATATACGGGTGCTCAGTGGAGACTGGGTACACTGGACGGACTCGCCGAGAACTCCCAGATGGTATTATACCTCACGTCAGATGGCAGTTCTCTGGTGACACTGGTACATGTTAGTCTGTAGACCCGAGATTGTCATAGAGTCTTGTGTGATTCCCACTGTGCTTTGATTTCCACCTTACCACGTCCAAGAGGGCGTGCAAAACGGTGGTTTTTAGGTACAGTCCCGAATCACATGGAGGCAATGAGCGATAGGAGGGTATTCGTCTCTCCCGGTATAGGGAGTTGATGTTGCGCTGTGTTCGATTAGCTATAACCGGAAATCTCTGGCCAGGGTTGCTGAGATTTACTGGTAAGTGTTACCAGTAGTTTCTCGAACTGTTATAGACCTCATATCGACACGACTTATCGAGCTACTGGGGTCTGACGTTTACCACCCCTAGGCGAGATATGCGACATATCAGATGAACAGACCGGACTGTACGGTAAGTGTTACTGGTTGGATTCACAGGAGTGTGAGTGGGCTTGCTCGTTGATCTTCTGATCGCTCAATACCCGGGTGGCCGTTACGTTTATCAGACCGCTTGCGGCTTGTGGGTGTTTGATATGATCATTACCTACTGCCGGCGTATTGACGAGTCTTTAAAGTCCTATACAGAGGTTTCCTGGCTCAAGAGAAACGAAATAGGAGCGCATTTGAGATATGTGCGGGACCGAGAATAATGCGTGTATGTGATACCGTATTCTATTCTCGTGATGAGTGTATCAATTGGTTGTATGCGATATAACCTAGTTATCGAATCGAGGATTGATTCGATAAGTCGATACATTGGATATTAGTCGGTCATATGCGATATGACCGGATCGTTAAATCAAGTGTTGATTTAATGTATAATTATATATTTGATATATTACTTTACATTAACTAGTATTGGTTCACTTAAGATTAACTTTCTCACTTGATGTGCACATTGTATATATGATATAGTTTTGTGCACTAGTTTGTATCATGTTTGATGATACATGCAAACTTGGGTATGTATATGATTTAAACCATATTTAGGTAAATGGTTAGGGTTTTTATTTGTTTATTCATTTATTTATTTATCCATTTTAGAAAGAAATAAAATGGTGGCTGACTTTGGATTTTCTTTGAAGCTTCATGAAGCTTTGAAAAGGTTGACCATTTTGCTTCTTTCCTTAACCCTAACCATTCACTTAAACCATAGTTTATTCTCTACACTTGTTAACTCACCCATGGTTGCTAAATGATAGATATCACTTCATTTTCTTTTAGAAAATAATGCATTCTTATTCTTTCTTCTTCTTCTTCTTCAAGAAAGAAAAAGAAAACCTTTGGTTGAAAATGTCAAGTGATGAAATCAAGTGAGAAATCCAAATCCAAAGTGAACCCACTTCCTATTTCTTCATCCTCTACTACTTGCCATGTTGTATTGGGTGTTTTCTTCACAAGTTTCATAACTTAGTGAAGGTGGAGCTTGAGTTTGAGTTGCCTCGACGTAGATCATCTTCGGCATCGAAGTCAACGACCTAGCCCGATCATTTCTCCGACGAAACCATCGCTAGGGTCCGGGATCGTGGTGATCACAGCGAAGGGACGTCAACACGGAGCTTAGGAAGTGGAGGACCGGATCTACAAAAGTTGTATTTCCATTCACTTAGCAATAAAGTTGTTTATTTGCAAGTTTCGCCTTTGCTTCTAGTTAACGATCTAGCATTAGGGTTTCTCGGCACAAGAAAAATTTGAATTTGGCATGGTTGATGCCTTGTGAGACTTCATTTGTGTGCCTAGGAACCCTAAATTAGTGAAGAGAACAACCTATACTAATTTGCTAGAGTAGTGTAGGTTGATGAGTAGGGATTTTTCTCACTAAAAATCTTTCTTTCTTTTTCTTTATCTCAACCTAGAAAGAAAACTAGAGAAAAGAAGAAGAAGATGAACTTGGAGATCAGAGTATGAACCAAGAGGAAAAGATGAGATCTAGATGAATGATGAATATGTATGAATAAAATAAAGAATGAAGACGAGTCATGGCTTCTCAAAACTTCTCAAAGCAACCATAGAAAAATGACTCATTCTTCTTTCTTTTTAATTCATATATATTTATATATATATAAATCATTACCTTGTCATCTTTATCTCTAATGTGATTCTCACACATCCATGTTTTATGTATCATCAACCATGATACAAATGAATATATATATATATATATATATATAAACTAATATTATGCTTATATCAAGAGAATAAAGTCTTAAGTGAGCTAAATATTAGTTTTTATATATATATCAAATTATTAAATCAACAATTGATTCAATAATCCGGTTATATCTTATATAACCCGGCTAATATCAATTAACGTTATATTAGAATACGGTATCATATACTTGTATTTAATCAAGCTCCCGTACATATCTCCATATGTGCCCTACTTTGTTATGCTTGATCTAGGAAACCACTATTTGGGACTCTAGAGACTCACCAATATGCAAGCAGTGGGTATTGATCACATCAGATACCCACAAGCCATCAGCGGTACCAGCTGGACACGGGTACCCAGGTATTGAATGATTAGAAGATCAACAAGAAAACTTGTCTAAACTCCCGTAGAGCCTATAAGCAACACTTACCGTACAGCCCGATTTCATCTTCTGATATGTCGCATATCGAGTCTGGAGGGTGGAATCATCAGACCCCAATAACTCGATAAGTCATGCCGATGTGTGGCCTATAACCTTTCGAGAAACTACTGACTACACTTATCAGTAAATATCATCAGCCCTGGCCATGGATTTGCTGTTATAGCCAATCGAGCATAACACAACATCAATTCTAAATACCGAGAGAGGCGAAACCCCTCCTAATGCTCACTAACTCCATGTTACTCAGGACTGTACCCAAAAACCACCTGTTTGCACGACTCATTTGAGCCATGGTAGGGAGGAAATCAAAGAACAACGGGAACCACACAAGACACTATGACGATATTGGGTCTACAGACTAACCTGTACAAGCATCACCTGAAAACTACTATCTGATGATAGGTATGGTACCATTTAGGATATCTCGGCGTGTCATGTTCGGTGTACTCATTCTCCAATGAGCACCTGTGTACAATCTTTGATGTCACACACTAATGGGTGTGGAATCAACCATCGCCCCATACAGGGTCAAGAAACGTACACACTAGTCTATTCTCGAATATCGATGCTCTGTCTCGATATTCTCTCGACTAGAAACTGCTAAGGATGTGCTTGTGGACTACTCAAGACACACTAGTATGATCTACATCATAGTTTAGGTAGTCAAGCCAACATCCTAAAGGCTTTATCAACATGTATCAAAAAGACAGCAAACTAAAACAAATGCACATGTTAAGATAAAGAGCAACCAGATAGCATACTATCATGTCGAGCAAGAAATTCTTATCTATATATATATATGTGTGTGTGTGTGTGTGTCCAAGCATCTACTAATATACAATAATGGCCTCCAAGGCATACATATTCCTAACAATCTCCCACTTACACTAAGGCCAGTTATTGAAGTATTGCATACCTAACATCCCAAAAAGTCTCTCAAACTGTGTCTGGGGAAGGGCCTTCGTGAGTGGATCCGTCGTGTTGTCCTTCATGTCAACTCTCCTGACCTCGATCTCGCGGCGATCAACAATCTTCCGGATCAGGTGATACCACCTCAGAATATATTTAGATCGCTGATGGGACCGGGGTTTCTTGGCTAAAGCCGCAGCTCCATTGTTATCATAATACAAATGTATTGGATCTTCAATGGCTGGAACCACACTAAGTTCAATAATAAATTTCTTCATCCAGACAGCCTCTTTGGAAGCATCGTTAGCAGCGATGTATTCATCCTCCATCGTCGAGTCTATAACGGTATCTTGCTTGGAACTCTTCCAACATATCGCCCCTCCATTGAGTGTGAAGACAAAGCCCGAGACAGACTTGTTGTCATCCTTATCACTCTGGTAGCTCTAATCGGTAAACAACCCCATTTGGTGTTCTCCATTACCATACACCAAGAACAACACTTTAGTCCTTCTTAAGTATTTAAGAATGTTCTTCACAGCTGTCCAGTGCTTCTCCCTTGGGTCTGATTGATGCCTACTTACCACACTAAGTGCATAAGCTATATCCGGTCTAGTGCATAACATCGCGTACATGATAGACCTAACTGCAGAAGCGTAGGGTATCATGTTCATGCGAGTCTTTTCCAAATCAGTCTTGGGAGACATCTCTTTGGAGAGAGTGATTCCTGAACAAGCGGGTAAATTACCACGCTTAGAATCTTCCATACTAAACCTCTTTAGTATGGTGTCTATGTACCCGGATTGGGACAATCCCAACATCCTTTTAGATCTATCCATAAAGATCTTTATCCCCAGGATATAGGAGGTATTACCCAGATCTTTCATGGATAACTTTTGTGATAGGAAGAGTTTGACCGAGCGCATCATAGGAACATCATTTCCTATTAAGATTATTTCATCTACGTACAATACGAGGAAGACAATTTTACTCTCTACTACCTTTTTATATATACATGGTTCATCTTTGTTTTTGATGAAGTCAAACTCTTTGACTGCTACATCAAAACAAATGTTCCAGCTCCGCGGCGTCTATTTTAATCCGTAGATTGATTTAAGCAGCTTGCATATCTTTCCGCTGCTCTGGCTGTCAACAAAACCCTCTGCCTGTGTCATATACATGCTCTTTTCTAAATTACCATTTAGAAAAGCGGTCTTAAAATCCATCTTCCAGATTTCATAGTCATGGTATGCAGTAATGGCAAGTAGGATCCTGATGGGCTTAAGCATAGCCACTGGAGAAATGGTCTCATCATAGTCGACACTTGGTTGTTGAAGAAAACCTTTTTCTACAAGTATAGTTTTGAAGGTCTCAACCTTTCCATCTACACCAATCTTCTTTTTGAAGATCCATTTGCTCCCAATGGGTTTTACCCCTTCAGAAGCAACCTCCAAAGTCCATACTTTGTTGGTGTAAATGGATTCCATCTCAGATCGCATAGCATCCAGCCATTTCATAGAGTCCCCGCTTGTGATGGCTTTCTCGAAACTAGTTGGGTCATCATCTTCCATGATGCAATCCTCGCTCCTACCGTCTATGAGGAAACAATATTATCTCTCACGTCATTGAGAACCCCTACTAGATCTGCGGAGTGGCAGAGGTTCGTCGGAGACTATTGAATCCTCCGGTTCTACCAAATCTTCAGTTGCAGTTTGTGTTTTTGGAATTTCATCATGTTCTACTTCATTACTACTAATTTTTTTTTGTAAGAAATTCCTTTTTCTAAAAAGGTTGCGTGTTGAGCAAAAAACAACTTTTGTTGCTCAATGCAGTAGAATAGATATCCTTATGAATTCTTTGGATATCCCACAAACTTACAAAGAACTGATCGTGCTTTGAGTTTGTCCGGATTCTGTATTTTAACATAGGTCGGACAACCCCATATCTTAACTCGTTTAAGATATGGTCTCTTTCCACTCCATATCTCATATGGTGTTTTAGGCACAGATTTTTATGGAACTTGATTCAAAAGGTATGCAGCTATTTCAAGTGCATAACTCCAAAAGGAAATAGGTAACTCAGCAATACTCATCATAGAGCGCACCATATCTAATAGGGTGTGATTCCTCCGCTCCGATACACCATTGTGCTTGGTATATATGGAGGAGTAAGTTGAGAGAGAATCCTATTGTTTTTTAAATAATCTCGGAATTCTGTGCTTAAGTATTTGCCTCTTCGATCAGATCGAAGGATTTTAATACTTTTACCCGTCTGGTTCTCTACTTTGCTCTTATATTCTTTGAATTTCTTAAAGGCTTCAGACTTGTTTCAACAAGAACACATGTCCGAATCTAGAGAGATCATTAGTGAATGTAATGAAGTACAAGAAGCGATTCCTGGAATGTGTAGGCAAAGGACTGCATACATTACAATGTATCAGTCCCAAGAGTTCAGTATCTCTTACTCCGTGTCCCATAAACGGAGTTTTGGGTATCTTTCCTTTGAGACATGACTGAAAAGTTTCATAATATATAAATTCGAACGGATTCAAATATCCATCTTTATGTAACTTAGCTAGTTTGGTTACATTGATATGACCAAGTCTACAGTGCCGCAAGAAGGCTTCGTTCATATTTGAACTTTTCCTCTTATTGGTGTTTTGTATATTTAGAACTGTATTTTTATTCAGAACATATAAACCATTACACAACGTACCAAACCCAATCAACACTTGATTCAGGAAAATATTCATAACATTTTTCTCTAATGCAAAGTTATATCCATTTTTATCTAATAAAGAAACGGATATTATATTTCATATCATCGATGGTACAAAATAATATTCGTTCAAAATCAATGTATTACTAGTTGGCAATACATGGTGATATTCACCGACAGCTTCGGCAGCAACAATTGCTCCATTCCCTACTCTGAGAGACATATCACCCTTTCTCAGTTCTTTGCTTTTATTTAACCCTTGTAAGATATTACGAATATGGGATCCTGATCTGGTATCTAATACCCAGGACGTAGAGCAGACTGAGAAACAGTTCTCAATAACTAACACACCCGAAGAAGATGGATCAGAATGCTCTTTATTCATTTGGGTTGTATGGAAATCCTTGCATTCCTCTATCCCTTGCTCTTACTCATGATAATTGTCATAAGATAGAGTGAAACCAATGTTCTCCAGCCCAGTATAATAAGCCAGTTCGGTCAATACATTCATGTTATTATCTTAATTAAGACGTGACATGGTCGCTACCTGGAGAGAGAGAGAAGAAAATTAGATTGGTTATTATCTTATTTAATCAAGGTGGCTCCCACTGTTTTTATCAAATCTTCCTTCAAACCATAAAAGGTAAGATTAGCCGGGATTTATTACACCCTACAAGTTTTCTAATCAATCACCCAGGCTAGTGTTGGTACTCCGAGGGAGTCTTCCTGTGCTTTCGCATGGAACTAATTAAATATCCTCGTTTTCGCACGGGCATAACTCCGTTAACACCTTTCTAGAAACCTACTGGATTAGATAATTGTAAAGTGGAAAACTCTCCCCGGAGTAACGCTTACTCACAGTGGGTATCGGGATCCAACTATCACATAGAAGGTATGCAATCTCATTTCAAATTTCAACACTTGAAATTCCCGATAATGGTTTTTACCCAGTGCGGCTTATGACCTTGTAAAGATCAACAAATCATAAACCGCATGTCAAGTTCAACCCGTCATTTCGTGACTGATTTAGACCCGCCCGCAAGACCCTTGACAAGGTCAATAAAGTAGTACGACTAACCTAACCAATCGCATCAACATGCGGCAGAAAAGCACTAATTAACTACCGAACACTACGCCTCGGCAAAGGTCGACAAACGTAGCATGAATACTAAACAGTATCTATCTGAAATGATGGAGGGCTACGACTGGTTTTGAAGAAAACCTTAACGTAATGGACTTCATATCATTGTAGAACCTAATGATTTGAAAAGGAGTGGTTTAAGTTCCGCTTTAAAAATTGAGTAGTTTCAAAACAAACCGAGTGGGTTGTAGCATATTCTAGTTTTTGCTAAAGAGGTCATTCTCGGTGAAGGGACCTAGGCTCTTTCCTCATCAAATGAGGTGCTGGATATTCATAATAGAATACCACTATGCAAAACAAGAACTAGAGCCACCTTTTTGAAAAATTTGATTCTACAACATCTTTTAGGTTTCTTTTATTTGCATTAATCTTATTAATAAAGTCCCATCATTTATGTTTTCTAAACATCACAGAAGAAACGAAAATAAAACACACATATATGTCATCCGTATTCACCATAAAGACCCGGGTCTTCACCGTAAAGTTAGTTAACTTACGGCAGGGTCGGGTCAGGACTATCATGAATTCAAAACATATATAGTGTCTACTAATATATATATATATATATATATATATATATATATATATATATATATAAGTAGCATTCATCTTACGCAGTTATATGATGACATCAAAGAATAGAACAGAACAGCAGAAGCAGATATATGAAATATAGGACATACTTGAAAGTCCATGTTTTAGATTAAACCAGTAACGAAAAACATGGATTCCACAGTCGTGATGAATAGCCAAGCTCACACCACTAGACCCCTATGAGAGTGGCAAGCAACCCTGCTAATTCTAGAATTAAGAGGCCGGCATCGACTCCTCGAGATGGCTTCCCAATGGACTCTAGAACCCGGTTACTTATGCTCTCCGCCTTGGGTCTATCCTAATGCGGAAATGTAAATAATATATATCGAATGGAGACAACAACCTCAACCCGGAAGTGTTCCAATAAAAGAATATTACATACAATTATTTACATGAAGGAAAATTGAAAAAATCTCATCTCACATCCCCGGCTATTCACTCACGACGATCCAATATAAAATATCGATATAGCAACACAATAACATCACATGTCATCAACGTAAGTCAATATGCATACCCCTAATGTCGTTGTCGTATAGCAACGAGATCGGGGATATTGCCATATATTACACTTTCGGTTGCAGAAAAGAAATGTAAACTACAATAATTAGAATCCACATCTATAGACATCATAAACCTGGATTATCACATATTCTGAATTTCATGTCTAACTCTATAAACCATACATTTATGCCTCGATTTGAAAACCCTTTTCAAAGTATAGGTCGGGAAATTCAACAAGGTTTCCGATTTAAAAGATCAAAGGCTCTTCGGGAACTTTAGTGGATGGCCATACCCCCGAGGACACCAACGAAGTGGACATGGGCGGAACACCATGGCCACGAGCACCCAATTGGATACTCTTGGCCATAGGGTTCTCCTATAGTCCCTTGATCGGGGCAAAGGGGCATGGCTGTCTACTAGTGTCTTCCGGTGAGTATTCGCACACGATACGAGATTACGACGGAGTTTCGATCCAAATCTAAACTCCGTGGTAATCCATCAAACAATGCTAAAATGTGAGATTTACAAATTGACAAATAGTTTTCGGAAAACTACACAATGTGGATTCTAAAAATTGTATCACATAACCAAAGTAATTAGACAAAGTTAACATTTCAATCGATGTTTCAATCAACAAAAATTCACAGAGATCTCAACCACTTGAGCCTCATCAAAAGTATCCAGAAAATCTAAAAAAGTGAAAATGAAGAAGTACAAGGAAACTGGAATTCTAACTCCATAAGTGAGCGGTGGAACCGTGGCCAATACATGGTATAGGTAGCGGTTCCGCGGCCATTTGGAGGAATTAGGAGCTCATATTTCTTGTGCCTCCATATAATTGTCTGGATGATTTTCTGAGCATTTTTAATCTGAAAAATCTCAATGTTTCAAAAATGGACAGAAACTAGAATTATCCGGAGTTAAAACATTGATCAAACACTTTAACATCGTCTAAACTTATCCTAAGCATCTAGTTGGCTATGATACCATGAAAGTACGTCTTAGCACCTCTACAAGGGTTCTATGAGCATCAAACATGCAATTTTAAAAATTTAGTAGGCTAAGTCTACTTAAACATGATCATACAAGAGATTAGGGTTTTAAAACATAGCAAAACAAGTTCTAAACTAAGTGAAGAGAGGCTACAACCATTGTAGTCTAGTCTTTCACTTTAAAAGCTCCAAGTAGTAGTCCATAGAACTTTTCTTTGACGCCACTTGAAGGATGGAACGAGCTTGCTCGATGTACTCGTCATCGAAGATGATCCATCTTGAAGTAACTCACACTCAAGCTCACACTTCACTAATAAAGTTATTAGTGGAGAGAACAACCTATACTAATTTTCTAGAGTAGTGTAGGTTGATGAAGTAGGAATTTTGCTCACTAAAAATCTTTCTTTCTTTTTCATTATCTCAACCTAGAAAGAAAACTAGAGAGTAAAAGAAGAAGTTGAACTTGGAGATCAAAGTATGAACCATGAGAATAAGATGAGATTTAGATGAATGATGAATATGTATGAATAAAACAAAGAATGATGATGAGTCATGACTTCTCTAAACTTCTCAAAGCAACCATAGAAAAATGACCCATTCTTCTTTCATTTTAATTCATATATATTAATCATTATCGTGTCATCTTTATCTTTAATATGATTCTCACTCATCCATGTTCTATGTATCATCAACCATGATACAAATGAATATATATATATATATATATATATATTAACAAATATTAATCTCACTTAAGATTTTCTCCTTTATATATATATATATATATCAAATTATTAAATGAACACTTCATTCAATAATTACATGCCCTCCTTCATTTTGCTTGAGCTATGAAACCTCTATGTGGGACTCTAGAGACTCGCCAATACGCTAGCAGTGGGTAATGATCACATTAAATATCCACAGGCCGTCAGTGGTGTTGGCTATAGTGCCATTAAGTCAATTATTATAATCGCAGGAACACGATTGTGATGATTGAGGGAGGACCTATACGGGATAATAATCTTACTCAAGATGATGGTCTGCTATGTAGTTTGTCTTTATCATCACGTACATACATTAGGTTGTATTACAGATCACTAATACATGTTGATAGAGCTCATAGGATTCTTGCTTGACTTCCAGCATTATGATGGCGATCATATACGTAGGAGCTGGGTGGTCTATAAGCGCATCCTTAAATGTCCTTAGTCGAGAGAGTATCGAGACTAGACATCGATACTCCGGAGTAGATTAGTGTATACTTATCGAGACCCCGACGAGGGGCGGTGGCCGGTCTCACAAGCCATTGGTGTTTGTTAGTCACCTAAGATAGTATACAGGTGCTCATTGGGTTATAAGTACACTGGACGGACTCGCCGGGAATATACCAATTTTGTATTATACCTATTGTCATATAGCATTTCTCAGGTGACATGTGTACAGGTTAGTTTTTCAACCTGAGATCGTCATTTGTCTCATGTGAGTTCCCACTGAGCTTTGATTACTACCCTACCACAGCTCAAAGAAGTCATGCAAACAGGTTTTAGTTGAGTATAGTCCCGAGAGACATAGAGCCAGTGAGCAGATCGTCGGGGATTCATCTCTGCCGGTATTGGGAGTTAATGTCGCGTTGTGCATGGGTGGCCATCACCAGAAATCCTTGGCCAAGGTAGTCGAGAATTACTGATTTGGATCAGTAGTTTCACAGGTGGTGATGGGCTTCATACCGACATGAAATATCGCATTATTAGGAGTCAGACTTTATCTACCCCCTAGACTCGATATGTGATACTCTTAGACAAACAGACCAGACTGTGCGGAGATTGTTATGGACAGGCTCGGTAGGGGTTCGGATGAGTTTGCTCGTCGGTCTTCCTTTCGCTCAATACCTGGATAGCCGTTACGTACAGCTGGTGCCGCTGACGTGCTTGTGGTTAAACCCACTGCCAGCAAATTGACGAGTATTTAGTGTCCAACATAGAGGGTTTCCCTGCTTTGGGCGAAACGATATAGAGAACGTATGGTTTTACTGCAGGGTTCGATCATATACGCGTACTAGCTACACGTATCATGGTTCGGACGGATTTACTAGTTGGCTTTAGTTTAAGCCAGATCCTAATATTAGATTATTAGATTATTTTCGTCTCTTTGTATTCATATTTTTCGAAATATAGATATGGGTATGTATATACGGTGATGAGTATTCTTGTAATTTATTACAAGGGTGCTTCTAGAAGAAGACGCCTCATTTTGTTTATAACCATATAGGATTAAATGGTTAATAAGGTGGAGGATGAGGTGTTATTTGCATTGATTGAAGCATGGCTCACTGGTGACTCATCGGGTGACTCATAGAGTGACTCATGCTTTGGTGAACTATTGAAGCATGCTTGATTTATTTAGTTTGCTTCAATAATTCAGAAGGCTTGGAGATTTTTCCTTGATGGAAAAATGGTTCATACAACACTCACATCTCCTTAATCTTCCTTCTTCTACCTCCACCCTAAATGTCTTATGTGTTGAGAAACCTAAAGTGTTATGAGACATATCAGTCCATCATTAAACTCGAAATCATCTAGCCTATCTAGTTTGGCGAACTAGGTACCCTAGTTACCTAAGCTATGAGGTTGGAGCTCGAACTACAAATCCTCAGGTGGATCATCTTCAACCGAGGGAGACTGACGATCAAGCTTGATCATGGAGGCCACTAGGAGCTTAGTAATATGGTTAAAGACCGAAGGATACGGATCATTCGGTATAACCATTCTAACTCCTCTTTAGTTTGATAGCTTAAGGTTTATGGTAGATCCAGATTATAGGATTGTTCTAGCGGTAGTTTATAAAATTTTTGTTCCGCAAACGGTCACGGTAAATGGGCAGGGCACTGGCAGAACCCAACATGTTATCTGAGCCAACCTATAAACCCTAAACTAACAGTTTAAACGATGTTTAAATAACAAAACCGAAACAACTCCACAACAATACAGATAATATTCAAATTTCTGTCAAATTTTATTAGTCTTATAAAACTTTTTTAAACAAATGCAGAAGGCTATTTATCTTGTAACTAGAAGACATTCCAAAAACGAGACACAAGTTCCTTAAGTTGGCCGGCGAGAACGGCAAAATCCTCGGTGTCGCCGATTTTTGAAAGGACTTGGGTTTTGAGTTTTTGGTGGTGTTCCGGACTCTTGAATATTGATTTTTAGGTATTGTTTGTTTTTGACCAGATTGCATATTATGTTATGTTTGGTTTGGGGGCAATACGGAGTATTTCTAAGTTGCTATTTTAACACCGTTTATAAGTTTTCAGTACATACATTACTATCTGCGACCGTGAATGTCATTAGAGCGGTATAACTCGTCTAACTGCTATATGTTCAATTAGACGGGTTCGCGAAGATGACATTCACGTTGATATTTTGTGATTGTGTTGAGGTTGAGGTTGGATTGTCGTGGTGGATAGCTTGCGGTGCAATGGTAGTAGTAAAGTTGAAATTCATTTGTATATTTGATATTGCGGGGTGAGCGTCCGATATGTGGACTACCATTTCTGCCAGTTTGTATATTATTTGTTTGGGGCATGACCGGGTTGAGGTCGATGTCACCCTTGTACATATATTTTCTTTTTCTGTACTAGGATTACGACATGGAGGAGTGCTCGAATAGCTGGATTCTAGAGGGCAATGACCCCGCATCTTATAGTGTTGAGACAGAGGGGGCTTCACTTTAGAATTGGCAGGCTATTTTCCGTACTTGTAGGTGGTATAGGATGACCCACGAAAGGGCGCTCAAGTTACCGAATCCCGTGAAGTGCAGGATGGCCCATTCACTTTGTTGATTGGGGTTGCCTCACTTCTGGGATTGGCGGGTAACTTGCCGTGCTCATATGGGTCCAACTTTTCATAGTATGTGCTATCCACACGACAGGAAACGTCGGGTCTCATTTGCGGCTCAAAAGAAACCCGAGGCTCCAAGATTATCCACCATTTTGTGTTTCTTGCTGAGATTCTGTGATGTGGCTTATATCATGCCTAGGACGAATGTTATATATATTTATATATATACTAGTAGATGTTGTATATGTTTTGCACCCGTGCTAGTCTAGCCCCTGCTCTGCCGTTAGTTATGTAAACTAACAGTGGATGACGGGGCCCCGAGGCGAATGCGGATGGCATATACGTACATTGTATTTCCGTTCCTTTTTCTTGTATGATATGGATTAATTGATAGGACTGTGTTGATTCTGATCAATGCAATGAAAAATAAACCTAAATGATGTTGTTGGAACCAAGTTTTTTCAAAACAGACATTACAGATGTTTTCTTTTGCTTTGCACAGTTGTATTCGATTGGGAATATCTTGCACCTCATTCGACGAGGTAAGAGTCGAGATCCCTTCATCGGGAGTGACCTCTTGGCGAAAGTTTGCGTCATCGTAATAACTTCACTATAGTCGATTCTTTTGCTTTGCATCATGGTATTTAGTTTGGAATATCCTGCACCTCATTCGATGAGGAAAGAGCCAAGATCCCTTCACAGGGAGTGACCTCTTTAGCAAAAGATTTCGCCATTATATATTTGTAAAACCACTCAGTTCCTTCAATAATATCAAGTTCATTATGTTAAAGGTTTTAGCCAAAAACCAGCCACAACCCTCCGTCGTTTCAGATAATTGCTACTTAGTATTTCTGCATTTGGTGATTATTCGTAAAGGCGTAGTGTATGGTAGCTAAGTATGTAGGGTTACTAGGCACACTAACAAGTCTCTACAAGGCATCGACCATGCCCGTTTAAAAAATTTATGTGCCTAAAAAGCCTAAGCAAGATCTTATACTAGAGTTTAGGCGAATCTAAAGGCAAGTAAACAACTTTACTCTAAAATGAATACGAAATACAACCTTTGTAGATCGGCCCTCCACTTCATTTGCTCCTTGTTGAAGTCCCTTCGCTGCGATCAAGGTTCTCCCGGGCTCTTGCATGGCTTCACGACGCGAAGGATGCGACCTTGCTTGAAGTCTCCGAGGCCGAAGATGATCTACGTCGAGCGAATTCCGACTCAAGCTCCTACTTCACTAACTAGAGAATTAGTGAAATAAACACCCTAAACTAAAGTGCTAGTCTAGTACAGGATGGAGAAATAGGAAGTAGGTTCTCTTTAGATTTTTGTAACCTTTCTCACTTTGGATCAAACCCTAGTTTTCTTTTTCTCTTGTCCAATGAAGAAGAAGATGAACAAATGAAAGCGAAGAGGATAATGATCAAGTGTGGAGACTAACCATGGTGAGCGAGTATCATATACTAACTCTTGTAGAGACTTAACCCTAGGCTAATTTTTATGGTTGGGTTAAGAAATATCCATAGTAAAAACAAAACCAAGTTGAATTAGTCAATGCATCCACAAGCTTCCACAAGCTTCATGCATTTTCTAATCCTCCACTTGATTTTGTGATTACTTTAGATATTAAAAACCCAAAATAAAAATTAGCATAGTGTAAGTCTCATACACCCATGGATGATGTATCATCAACCATGATACAAAAATACAACACATTTTAATATATATCATATATATAGTAAAGATGTGTACATGTGAGAAAAAACCCTAAGTGAACATGTGTTAGTAAATGTAAACTAGTATATCTAATATACAATTATACGCTTAATTATTAAATCAACACTTGACTTAATAATCCGGTCATATCTCATATAACCGGCTAACATCCATTGTATCGACTTATCGAATAAATACTTGATTCGATAACCTGGTTATATCATATATAACCGAACAATACAAAAAGTGGCGAGAATAGAATACGGTATCATATACACGCATTATTCTCGGTCCTGCACATATCACATACGTGCTCCTATTTCATTTTGCCTAAGCCAGTAAAACCTCTATGTAGGACTCTAAAGACTCGTCAATACGCCGGCAGTAGGTGATGATCACATCAAGCATCCATAAGCCGTCAGCGGTACTAGCTGGACGTAACGGCTACCCGGGTATTGAGCAATCAGAAAATCAGCAAGCAAGCCCGCTCCAACTCCTGTAAAAGCCTGCCGGTAACACTTCCCGTACAGTCCGGTCTCCTCGTCTGATATGTCGCATATCGAGTTTAGGGGTGGTAAACGTCAGACCCCAATAACCGATAAGTCGTTCCGATGTGAGGCTCATAACGGGTCGAGAAACTACTGGTAACACTTACCAGTAAATCTCTAAATCAGCCCTGGCCAGGGACTTCCCTATTATTGCCAATCGAGCACAGTGCAACATCAACCCCCAATACCGGGAGAGACGAAACCCCTCCTATCGCTCATTACCTCCATGTAACTCGGGACTGTACCCAAAAACCACCGTTTTGCACGCCCTCATGGACGTGGTAAGGTGGAAATCAAAGCACAATGGGAATCACACAAGACACTATGACGATCTCGGGTCTACAGACTAACCTGCACAAGTGTCACCAGAGAACTGCCATCTGACGTGAGGTATAATACCATCTGGGAGTTCTCGGCGAGTCCGTCCATTGTACCCAGTCTCTACTGAGCACCCGTATACCATCTCTGATGTCAAACACCAATGGATATGGGATCATCCATCGCCCATCTTATGGGTCGAGAAGCATATACGCTAGTTTACACTGGTATATCGATGCCCCGTCTCGATACACCCACGACTAAGGACCTTGAAGGATGTACTTATGGACTACTATGTCCCCACTAGTATGATCCGCATCATAGTCCAGGTAGTCAAGTACACATCCTAAGGGCTTTACCAACATGTAACTATAAGACAGTATAAAGTGACAAGTATACATGTTAAAGTAAAGTGCAACCAGATAGCATACTATCATGTCGAGCAAGAAAGTCCTCTCTATATATGTCCAAGCATCCAATATAATATGTAGGGTTCCTAGGCACACTAATGAGGTCTCACAAGGCATCAACCATGCCAATTTCAAATTTTACGGGTGCCGAGAAACCCTAATACGGATCGTTAACTAGAATTTTAGGCGAAACTAGAACTAGTAAACTACTTTACAATGAGTGAACGGAAATACAACCTTTGTAGATCCGGTGCTCGACCTCTATAGCTCCGTGATGATGTCTCCTCGCTACGATCATCGGATCCCGGGCTCTAGTGTCGGCTTCATCGGAGAAAAAGCGGGCTAGGTCATCGACGACGATGCCGAAGATGATCTACGTCGAGGCATCACAAGATCAAGCTCCACCTTCACCAAGTCATGAAACTTGTGAATAAAACACCCTATACTACTTGGCAAAAGGTAGAGGATGAAGAAATAGGAGGTGGGTTCACTTTAGAATTGGTTTTCTCACTCATTTTCACTAGTTGCCATTGTTGATAGCAAGCTTTTCATCATGTGCAGAAGAAGAAGAAGCAAGAATATGATAAGTGTTCTACTAAAATAATAAAATAATTGAATACTTATCATATCCTAAGTATGATTAAGTGTAGAGAATCTACTAGGGTTAGTGAATGGTTAGGTTTAGTAGATGAAGACAAAATGGTCAAACCTTCTTGAAACTTCAACAAGCATCATGATTTTCAAGCAACCATTTTGTTTTCTTCTCTCTTTATTTGTCCAAAAATAAATGGATAAATAAATAAATGAATAATTCAAAACCCTAACCATTATGATAACCATGGTATAAGTCTTTACACAAAATCAAGGAAGCATGTATCATCAATCATGATACAATCAAGTGCACAAAAGTATATCACATATACATCTTGTATACTTAAAGTGAGAAAATCCATTTAAAGTAAACCAATACTAGTTAATGCAAAGTAATATATCAAATGTATAATTATGCATTAAATCATTAAATCAACACTTGATTTAACGATCCGGTCATATCGCATATAACCGACTGGTATCCAATGTATCGGCTTATCGAATCAATCCTTGATTCGATAACTAGGTTATATCGCATACAACCTTTCGACACATTCATCGTGAGAATCGAATACAGTATCACATACTAGTATTATTCTCGGTCCCACACATATCTCATATGCGCTCCTATTTCGTTTCGCTTGAGCCAGAAAACCTCTGTGTAGGACTCTAAAGACTCGTCAATACGCCAGCAGCAGGTGATGATCATATCAAACACCTACAAGCCACAAGCGGTCTGCTAAAATTAACGGCCACCCGGGTATTGAGCGATCAGAAGATAGATGAGCAACCCCGCTCACACTCCTGTGAATCCAACCAGTAACACTTACCGTACAGTCCGGTCTCATCGTCTGATATGTCGCATATCTTGCCTAGGGGTGGTAAACGTCAGACCCCAATAGCTCGATAAGTCGTGTTGATATGAGGTCTATAACAGTTCGAGAAACTACCGGTAACACTTACCAGTAAATCTCAGCAACCCTGGCCAGGGATTTCCGGTTATAGCCAATCGAACACAGCGCAACATCAACTCCCTATACCGGGAGAGACGAATCCCCTCTTATCGCTCATTGCCTCCATGTGATTCGGGACTGTACCCAAAAACCACCGTTTTGCACGCCCTCTTGGACGTGGTAAGGTGGAAATCAAAGCACAGTGGGAATCACACAATACTCTATGACGATCTCGGGTCAACAGACTACTCTGTACCAGTGTCACCAAAGAACTGCCATCTGACGTAAGGTATAATACCATCTGGGAGTTATCGGCGAGTCCGTCCAGTGTACCCAATCTGTACTGAGCACCCGTATATCATCTCTGATGTCAAGCACCAATGGATATGGGATCATCCATTGCCCATCTGTATGGGTCGAGAAGGTATACGCTAGTCTACTCTGGTATATCGATGCCCCTGTCTCGATATACCCACGACTAGGGACCTTGAAGGATGTACTTATGGACTACCATGTCCCCACTAGTATGATCCGCATCATAGTCCAGGCAGTCAAGTACACATCCTAAGGGCTTTACCAACATGTAGCAGAGAGACAATTAGTATACATGTTAAGGTAAAGAGTAACCAGATTGCATACTATCATGTCGAGCAAGAAAGTCCTCCCAATATATGTCCCAGCATCCACTACAATATACATCCTATGTACAGTAATGGCCTCTAGGGCATACATATAACTAACATAATATACATCATCTGTACAATACTGGCAGCTAGGGCATACATACAACTAACAATCTCCCACTTGCACTAGGGCCAGCTGCTGTAGTATCGCATACCGAGCATCCCGAAGAGTCTCTCAATCTGTATCTGGGGAATGGCCTTCGTGAGTGGATCCGCAGTGTTGTTCTTCATGTCAACCCTCCTGACCTCGATCTCCCGGCGATCAACTATCTCCTGGATCAGGTGATACCGCCTCAAAATATGCCTGGATCGCTGATGGGACCTGGGTTCCTTGGCCAAAGCCACCGCTCCATTGTTATCGCAATACAAAGGTATTGGATGCTCAATGGATGGAACCACTCCAAGTTCAATAATGAACTTCTTGATCCAGACAGCCTCTTTGGCAGCATCGTTGGCAGTGATGTATTCAGCCTCCATCGTCGAGTCTGCCACAGTTTCCTACTTGGAACTCTTCCAGCTAACCGCCCCTCCGCAAAGGGTAAAGACAAATCCCGACTGCGACTTAGAGTCGTCCTTATCACTCTAGAAGCTCGAATCGGTAAAGGACTCCACTTGGAGTTCTCCGTTACCATACACCAAGAGCATCTCTTTAGTCCTTCGTAAGTACTTGAGAATGCTCTTCACAGCTGTCCAGTGACTCTCTCCAGGATTAGCTTGACACCTACTCACTGCACTTAGTGAGTATGCTACATTGGGTCTGGTACATAGCATCGCGTACATGATAGCGCCTACTGCCGAAGCATAGGGTATCGCTTGCATGCGAGCTCTCTCCAAATTAGTCTTGGGAGACATCTCTTTAGAGAGAGTGAGCCCTGAGATCGTGGGTAAAAACCCATGTTTGGACTCTTCCATACTAAACCTCTTTAGTATGGTGTCAATGTACCTGGATTGGAACAATCCCAATATCCGTTTAGATCTATCTCTATAGATCCTAATTCCCAATATGCAGGAGGCATCACCAAGATCTTTCATTAAGAATCTTTGTGATAAGAAGAGCTTGACCGATTGCAGCATAGGAATGTCATTTCCTATCAAGAGTATGTCGTCCACGTAAAATACGAGGAAAACAACCTTACTCTCTTCCACGTTCTTATAGATACAAGGTTCATCTACATTTTTGACGAAATCAAACTCTTTGATAACGACGTCAAAGTAGATGTTCCAACTCCGTGATCCTTACTTTAATCCATAAATGGATTTAAGCAGCTTGCACACCTTCCCGCTGCTCCCACTGTCTACGAAGCCTTCTGGCTGAGTCATGTACACGCACTCTTCTAAATCACCGTTTAGAAAGGCGGTCTTAACATCCATTTGCCAGATTTCGTAGTCGTGATATGCAGCGATGGCAAGCATGATCCGGATGGATTTAAGCATAGCCACTGGAGAAAAGGTTTCGTCATAGTCCACACCTGTTCTTTGATGAAAACCCTTTGCAACAAGTCTAGTTTTGAAAGTCTCCACTTTCCCATCTACACCAAGTTTTTTCTTGAAGATCCACTTGCTCCCAATGGGTTTTACCCCTTCAGGAGCATCTTCCAAAGTCCATACTTTGTTGGTGTACATGGATTCCATCTCGGACCGCATTGCATCCAGCCATTTCACTGAGTCCCCACTCATGATGGCCTGCTCGAAGCTAGTTAGGTCATCATCAACCATGATGCAATCCTCGCTCCCACCATCCATGAGAAAACCGTAGTATCTCTCAGGTGGGTGAGGAACCCTACTAGATCGGCTTAGTGGCTGGGGTTCATCGGGAACTACCGAATCCTCTGGTTCTACCAAATCTTCTGTTGTGGTTTGTACAGCTGGAACCTCTTCCAGTTCTACCTCAGAGCCATTAATCTCTTTTGCAAGAAATTCCTTTTCTAAAAAGGTGGCGTGTTGAGCAACAAACACCCTTTATTCCTCACTGTGGTAGAAGATATACCCTCACGAATGCTTGGGATATCCAACAAACTTACACAAAACAGACCTTGCCTCGAGTTTATCCGGTTTTTGTCTTTCGACATATGCCGGGCAACCCCATATCTTAATAAAATTAAGATATGGTCTCTTCCCCTTCCATATCTCATATGGGGTGATAGGCACAGATTTGGTAGGAACCCTATTCAGTAGGTATGCTGCTGTCTCCAGTGCATATCCCCAGAAGGAAATAGGTAACTCAGCTATACTCATCATAGAGCGTAGCATATCTAATAGGGTACGGTTCCTCTGTTCCGATACACCGTTGTGCTGTGGTGTATATGGAGGAGTTAGCTGAGAGAGAATCCCATTCTCTTTTAGGAAGTCCAGGAATTCATTGCTCAAGTATTCACCTCCTCGATCAGATCAAAGGATTTTAATACTTTTCCCGGTTTGGTTCTCGACTTCTTGTTTATATTCTCTAAATTTCTCAAAAGCTTCTGATTTGTGTTTCATCAGGAACACATATCCGAATCTAGAGAGATCGTCAGTGAATGTAATGAAGTACGAAGAACCATCCCTGGCATGTGTAGACATGGGACCGCATACATCACTATGTATCAGTCCCAAGAGTTCGATAACTCTTTCTCCGTGTCCCGTAAACGGAGTTTTGGTCATCTTGCCTTTGAGACATGACCGGCAAGTATCATAAGATGAAAATTCAAACGGATTTAAATATCCATCCTTATGCAACTTAGCTAGTCGTGTCGCATTGATGTGACCCAGTCTACAATGCCATAAGAAGGATTCGTTCATTTCTGAACTCTTCCTCTTGTGTGTGTTTGTTATACTCAGAACCGTTGATTGATTTAGATCATAAATGCCATTGCACAACGTGCTTGATCCAACCAACTTTTGGTTAAGGAAAATGTTCATAACATTATCCTGTAATACAAAATTATATCCCTCTTTACTCAACAAAGAAACCGATATAATGTTGCATATCAGGTTCGGCATGTAATAGCATTCGTTCAGAATCAATGTTTTACCAATTGGCAATACAAGGTGATATTCCCCGACGGTTTTAGCTGCAACAATTGCACCATTTCCAACCCTTATGTCTTTATCACCCTCTCCAAATTCTCTACCTTTCCTAAACCCATGTAACTGATTACATATACGGGATCCTGACTCGGTATCTAATACCCAGGACGTAGAGCAAATGGAGAAACAGTTCTCTGTAACGAACACACCCGAAGAAAATGCATCAACATGTACTTTCTTCATTCGGGTGGCATGGGAATCCTGGTATTCCCCTATATCCTGTTCAGTCTTATAACTCTTATAAGAAAGAACGGAACCAACGTTCCCTAGCACAGTATAACATGCGGGTTCGGTCAATACATCCATATTATTATCTTGATTAAGGCATAATATGGTCGCTACCTGGAGAGAGAGAGAAGAAAACACTTTAGCGTATGCTCTTGCAAGATCAGACTGGTTTATTATTTTATCTAATCAGGATGGCTCTCACTATTTTTATCAAATCTTCCTTCAAACCCTAAAAGGAAAGACTAGCCGGGATTAATTACACCCTACAACTTCGCCAATCTTTCAGCCAGGCCAGTGTTAGTACTTTGAGGGAGGTTTCCCGTGCTTTCGCACGGACCTAATTAAAGTAAACCTCGTTTTCCTAGAGGCATAACCCCGTTGACACCTTTCTAGACACCTACTTGATCGGCTAATTGTCCTGTGTAAAACTCTCCCAGGAGTAACAATTACTCGCAGTGGGTATCGGGATCTAACTATCTCATAGAAGGTATGCAATCGTATTGCAAATCTCAACACTTGAAATTCCCGATAATATTTTGCCCCAAGCATCCCATGACCTTGATGGAGGTCAAAAAACCATAGGGTGCAAGTCAAGTTCAACCCCTCATTTCTTAATTAAATCAAACCCACCCGCACGACCCTTGACGGAGGTCAACAAGGTTGTACGACTACCCTAATCCAATTTGCATCATATACATAAGCAGATAAATACTATTTAGCTACCGCACACTACGCCTTGACGGAGGTCAACAAACGTAGCACGAATACTAAGTAGGACTTATCTGAAATGACGGAGGGCTACGACAGGTTTTTCTGAAAACCTATTGCGTAATAAACTTGATATCGTTGTAGAATCGAGTGAATTTTGAAATGGAGTTATTTTGAGGCTTTTATTAGTTTTTCTAAAGAGGTCATTCCCGGTGAAAGGATCTCGGCTCTTTCCTTATGGAATAAGGTGCAGGATATATCATATATATCACTATGCAAAGCAAAACTCCAAAAGCAGTCAAAAGCAAACCGAGTGTTGTAGTATCTGCCAGTTTTGCTAAAGAGGTCACTCCCGGTGAAGGGATCTCGACTCTTTCCTCATGGAATAAGGTGCGGGATATATCATATATATCGCTATGCAAAGCAAAACTGTAGCTACCCTTTTTGAAAAATTTGATTCTACAACATCTTTTAGGTTTCTTTTCTTTCATTAATCACATTAATGAAGTCCCATCATTTAAGTCACCTAAACATCACAGATAAATACGACGTGCACTTATGCCATCCGCATTCGCCTCGATGTCCCCTCGTGCACCGTTAGGTTAGGTAACTAACGGCAGAGCGGGGCAGGGCTAGCGCGGGTGTAAAACATAAGTAATGCCTATATAATATATCATATATACTATATACAGTATTTATCACAGAACATCAAATGATCACATCACAGATATCGCAGCAGAAGAAACATATGAAACATTGGATATACTAGGACGTCCGTGTTTTATTTTGAGCCTCAATAAAACACGGATTCCACGGTCGCGATGAATAGCCAAATCCATACCCCTAGACCCCTACGAGAGCGGCAAGCAACCCTACCAATTCTGGAGTTAGGAGACCCGGACTCGACTCCTCGAGTTGGTCTCCCACTGGACTCCAGAACCCGGTTACTTGTGCTCTCCTCCTTGGGTCTATCCTAGTGCGGAAAAGTAAATAATATACAAAAGGTGACATCAACCTCATCCTGAAAGTGCCCCAATAAAAGAATATTACATACATTTTAATTTTACATGAATGGAAATAAAAACTCCCATCTCACATAAAACCTCCCGGCTATTCGGAACGCGACGATCCAATATAACATGTCCAACATCACATAACATCACATGTCATCAACGTAAGTAAATATGCGCATCCCAATTGTCGTTGATATATAGCAACGAAACCGGCGATATCACATATTACACTTACGTCACAGAAAAAAGTGTAAAACTATAACATTTGGAATCCACAATCTCTTTAGACATCGTAAATCCGAAATATCACATATTTCGCATTTCATGCCTAACTGTATGAATTCCAGATATTGTACCACATTCCAGATAAATAGACAGTATTAAACTTTCCGATCGAATAATCAAATACCCAAAATTTCCATAATAGCTCAACACTTGAGCGGAGTTAAAAAATTCCAGAATACGTAACAGTAGCAACGGTCCAGCCGTAGAAGGGTCAAGCCAACGCCTCACGTGTGGCACGCCGTACTGCCCCAAACCCTAAGGTTCAAACTGCAGTTCAAGATGGTCACATAATCGAGTTAAGGTTTGTTGTCTTCTAGAGGGTCCATCGCATCACATGCACATTTTTCCGAAAGATTTAAACCCGAGAAAAATTCAACACTTGAAACTTTTTCGTGGCAGGAAAAATTGAGTTAGTGATATCCGTTCAAACATTTTAATACTTACTAAATTATCCGGAATAACATAACAAATTTAAATTCTCCGATCGAATCGACGATTACAAAATAGACCCCAAAATACTCAACACTAGAGTCAGTTTAAAAATACCCATAAAATAGCACAATCAGATACAAGAATTACTGTGCAACCCAACTGTCAAAGTCTCACTGTACGGCCGCGGTTCCGCGGCACAAGCAGGGTATTGCCGTGGAACCGCGGCGGTCCGTACATATTACGTCACCAATTTTGCGCCGTAATTCTTAGAAATCCCTGCTGTATTTTTTAGGTATTTTTAATTCTGAAAAAGCCCAGATTTTGAAAAAAGTCCAGAGAAGGGTTGATTTCGACGTTGTCGGGTTCGTTCGGAGTTTTAACTTCGTTAACACATCGCCTAATGCTCTGGCTAGGCTTTGATACCACTGTAGGGTTACTAGGCACACTAATAAGGCTTTACAAGGCATCGACCATGCCCGTTTAAAAAATTTATGTGCCTAAAACCCCTAAGCAAGATCTTATACTAGAGTTTAGGCGAATATAAAGGCAAGTAAACAACTTTACTCTAAAGTGAACACGAAATACAACCTTTGTAGATCGGTCCTCCACTTCATTTGCTCCTTGTTGAAGTCCCTTCACTGCGATCAAGGTTCTCCCGGGCTCTTGCATGGCTTCACGACGCGAAGGATGCGACCTTGCTTGAAGTTTCCGAGGCCGAAGATGATCTACGTCGAGGGAATTCCGACTCAAGCTCCTACTTCACTAACTAGAGAATTAGTGATGTAAACACCCTAAACTAAAGTGCTAGTCTAGTAGAGGATGGAGAAATAGGAAGTGGGTTCTCTTTAGATTTTTGTAACCTTTCTCACTTTGGATCAAACCCTAGTTTTCTTTTTCTCTTGTTCAATGAAGAAGAAGATGAACAAAAGAAAGTGAAGAGGATAATGATCAAGTGTGGAGACTAATCATGGTGAGTGAGTATCATATACTAACTCTTGTAGAAACTTAACCCTAGGCTAATCTTTATGGTTGGGTTAAGAAATATCCATAGTAAAAACAAAATCAAGTTGAATTAGTCAATGCATCCATAAGCTTCCACAAGCTTCATGCATTTTCTAATCCTCCACTTGATTTTGTGATTACTTTAGATATTAAAAACCCAAAATAAAAATTAGCATAGTGTAAGTCTCATACACCCATGGATGATGTATCATCAACCATGATACAAAAATACAACACATTTTAATATATATCATATATATAGTAAAGATGTGTACATGTGAGAAAAAACCCTAAGTGAACATGTGTTAGTAAATATAAACTAGTATATCTAATATACAATTATACACTTAATTATTAAATCAACACTTGACTTAATAATCCGGTCATATCTCATATAACCGGCTAACATCCATTGTATCGACTTATCGAATCAACACTTGATTCGATAACCCGGTTATATCATATATAACCGACCAATACAAAAAATGGCGAGAATAGAATACGGTATCATATACACGCATTATTCTCGGTCCTGCACATATCACATACGTGCTCCTATTTCATTTTTCCTGAGCCAGTAAAACCTCTATGTAGGACTCTAAAGACTCGTCAATACGCCGGCAGTGGGTAATGATCACATCAAGCACCCACAAGCCGTAAGCGGTACTAACTGGACGTAACAGCTATCCGGGTATTGAGCGATCAGAAGATCAGCAAGCAAGCCCTCTCCAACTCCTGTAAAAGCCTGCCGGTAACACTTCCCGTACAGTCCGGTCTCCTCGTCTGATATGTCGCATATCGAGTCTAGGGGTGGTAAACGTCAGACCCTAATAACCGATAAGTCGTGCCGATGTGAGGCTCATAACGGGTCAAGAAACTACTGGTAACACTTACCAGTAAATCTCTAAATCAGCCCTGGCCAGGGACTTCCCTGTTACGGCCAATCGAGCACAGCGCAACATCAACCCCCAATACCGGGAGAGACGAAACCCCTCCTATCGCTCATTGCCTCCATGTGACTCCGGACTGTACCCAGAAACCACCGTTTTGCACATCCTCATGGACATGGTAAGGTGGAAATCAAAGCAAAGTAGGAATCACACAAGACTCTATGATGATCTCGGGTCTACAGACTAACCTGCATAAGTGTCACCAGAGAACTGCCATCTGACGTGAGGTATAATACCATCTGGGAGTTCTCGGCGAGTCCGTACAGTGTACCCAGTCTCCACTGAGCACCCGTATACCATCTCTGATGTCAAACACCAATGGATATGGGATCATCCATCGCCCATCTCATGGGTCGAGAAGTGTATACGCTAGTCTACACTGGTATATCGATGCCCCGTCTCAATACACCCACGACTAGGGACCTTGAAGGATATACTTATGGACTACCATGTCCCCACTAGTATGATCCGCATCATAGTCCAGGTAGTCAAGTACACATCCTAAGGGCTTTACCAACATGTAATTATAAGATAGTATAAAGAGACAAGTATACATGTTAAAGTAAAGTGCAACCAGATAGCATACTATCATGTCGAGCAAGAAAGTCCTCTCTATATATGTCCAAGCATCCAATATAATATACATCATTTGTACAATACTGGCCTCTAGGGCATACATACAACTAACAAAGTAATGATTTTCTAATGCATAGATAATGCGATTGGTTAGGACGGTCGTGTGACTTTATTGATTATTCATCAAGGGTCATACCAGTGGGTCTAATGCAATCTTAGATAATGACGGATTGAACTTAACTATGACCTTTTGATTTGTTGATTATTCGTCAAGCTCACTTGGGTCCTAGGAGTAAAACCTAAATCGGGAGTTTCAAACATATAAGAAACTTGCCAGGCATGTGTATACCTTCTGGAGTGTAGTGACTTGAGTGGTTTCCATCAAGTTATTATGCGATGATAGTTGGATCCCGATTGCCAGTGCTGAGTATGTGTTATTCCTTGGGTGATTTTTATATGATCCCGACTAATTCTCTCTTTAGGGTTTGAAGGAGAATTCGAGAAAACAGCGGGAGCCATCCCGATTAGATAAAGTGATTAACTATTCTAATCTAGGTTAGAGTGCACGTTGAGTGTTTCTTTTCTCTCTTTCTTTGGCAGCGACCATGAACCGAAACTAGACTAAAAACTCATGAACCAAGTTAACCGAACCTTTTTAAACACTTTGGATTTTGGATTGTCATAGTCGCATATATCCCTGCCGCTCCTACTTTCCTTTTGCATTTCTCTGAAACACTCCATATCACTACGAAGATCCATATTTATTGGATATGCCATCATATAGTTACATACGAACTCGAAGAAACTTGTTTCAGTTTGAGGATGATTTCCAGTTCTGAAGAAATTGAATAGGATTATTCGGTTGTCTTTTATCTTTACCTTCTCTCAGCTTGCGAGGGCTCCTGGTATTAGGAGAGTACACCTATTAAGATTATTGGATAGTTTTCTTCCAAACCATAGGCAGGTGCCGAAAGGTAGGGAAGGAAGAAAACCAATTAGCCTAAATGTGGTGTACAGAAGGTAATAAGTAAAGACATATAAAGGGATTAGAAAGAGGGCAAAGGAGATTGCGACTGCTATCATTCATGACGAAGTCGCGTATATTATCGACACTCCTACTTCCCATTTGTATTTCTCCAGGACACTCCGTATCACTACAAAGATCCATATTGATTGGATATTCCATTGTATAGTTACATACGAACTCGAAGAAACTTGTTTCAGTTCGAGGATGGTTTCCGATTATGGAGAAATTGAATAGGATTATTCGGTTGTCTTTTATCTTTACCTTCTCTCAAATTGCGAGGGCTCCTGATATTAAGAGAGTACACCTATTACGCTTATTGGGTAGTCTTCTTCCAAACTTTAGGCTGGTGCCAAAAGGTAGGTAAGGAAGAAAACCATTTAGCCTAAGTAAGGTATACATAAGGTAATAAGTAATGACATATAACGAGATTGGAGTGAGGGAAAGAAAATATACGGTTACAATCATAAATTTGGATAGTGGAAAAGGAATTACTAGGAATACCTAGATACCCTTTCGAAACATTTTCTTGTTTCAGTTTTACTGTGCAGTGTTAATTGAAAACTGTTTTCCCAATTAGATTCTAACTCCATGGTATGTGTTTACCAGATCTGATTCACATATCTGTATAACATTACAGATGTTGAGTGTGAGTTAGATATTGGGAATTGGGTGATTAGATCCTTAATATATATCAGAATTCTTTGTAATTGGTGATATTTGAAGAAATCACCTGGGTCTTTGCCTGACGGTAAATATTTGGTTTTGAATATCCGTTGTTATGCACCAATTTGAAACTGATATATCTGTACGTTTATTTTATAAAGTGAGATATAACCTTTTAAAATTATGTCTGTGATATTTACCAATATCAGTTGATAGTTAGGTAAGGTGCATCCAATAGCGGTGTAATTCTTCTTAACCATAACACAGTTTTCAACCTACGATGCACAGGGTTTGAGTTATTGAACTCAGCGGACTTATAAAAAGTATTGTATGTTGTCCGATATCCATTAGGACAAAAGGGTTGGTACTCGTACTATATTATGTTTACTTATGACTTCTCGAGTTTTAGACAAGTATTTCGTTGAAATACATGGTCCAAATTTTGAGAAGTTATAGGTATAAGAATAAAGTAGAGAACCATATGCTGGAAGTATCAGGATTCTTCGAGATGATCGAAAATGTAGATACTTGTGCTAGGTATTCCATTGTAATTAATAGTTTTGAGAACTTGTTTCTCTTTCAGGTTACTCATCCGTGGGTACGCTCCTTGATGAGTAATGCTGCTTGGCCTTCTTCCATTTAGTTGATACGCACTGAAAACGGCTGCATGTATTTTGAATCTGGTTCCAATTAAATTAGTACCTTTTTTTTCTATAGTGGATATAGAATGGATTCATATCTTAACGATGTTAAAGTATATGGAGTGGTTCGGCTTATGCTTAAAACTAGAATTTGGATAAACTCAAGGCATGTTTCAGTAATGGCAGTTTGTGGGTTATCCCGGGTATTGATGAGGGTTAACATTCTACCATTTGGAAGATCAATAGTTATATTATTCTTGACTCGCCACCGGTTTTAGTAAAATAAATTATTTCCAGAAAACATTAGTGGGAGTATGGTAGAACTGGAAGTTATTCCAAAACAACAAACAATTACTGAAAATTTAGTAGAACCTAAAGATTCAATTGGATTCGATGATCCATTATCCATTCTGCAGATTTAGTTGGTAACCTCAGGCACCCGAGAAGTACTTCGGTGTAGGGTTGCTAGGCACGCTCACAAGGTTCTACGAGGCATCAACCATGCCCGATTTAAAAATTAGCCGTGCCGAACAACCCAAAGATGGATCTTTAAACTTGAGTTTAGGCGAAAACAAGTATGTTAAACAGTTTAACACTAAGTGAGAGGGATTACAACCTTTGTAGATCCGGTCCTTCACTTCTTAAGCTCCATGTTGAGGTTCCTTCGCTGCGATCATCGTGTTCTGGACTCTCGAGAGGCTTCACGAAGAGAATGATGCAACCTTTGCTTCCGATCTTCGATACAAAGATGATCTACCTTGAAGTTTCGTTAACACAAGCTAACACTCATAATATGAAGTGAACACCCTCATCTACATGGCAAGGGAAGATGAGGATGATGAAGTAGGATTTTTGCTCTCTTTTATAATCTTTCTCTCACTCATTTATCATCACTTAGATCAAAGCTAGAAAGCTTTGCAAGCAAAGAAGAAGAAGGAAGAAGATGATAGAATTCATTTGTGATGAATAATAAAAAGTTATCATAATCATTTATGCAACCATGGTTGTAGTAACCAATATAGAGAGTTTACTAGGGTTAGGGTTTGGGTTGGGTTAAAGGGTGAGTCACAAAGAAATATCTATCATAATATCTTAACAAATGACAAAGTAAAACCATCTAGAAACATCTAGAATACATTAACCCAAATCAAACCCTAATCTTGTTTAAACTCCTCTAAACATGTTGCATTAATAATTATAACATGTTACAATATTATATATCACATATACAATATTTATTATAACAAAATAAAATAATACATTTAACATATATCGCATATATATCAATGTATTACCCGAGTGAGAAAAAGAATCTTTCAGTGAGCAAATATTAGTTAATGTAATTTAATATATCATATATATTATTATACATTAAATTATCGAATCAACACTTGATCCGACAATCCAGCTATATCGCATATAACCGACTAATATTTATCCGTACCGATTCATCGAATCAACACTTGATCCGATGACGCAGCTGATATCAAATATCGCGAGAATAGAATACGGTATCTCATATCGTATTATTCTCGGTCCCGCACATATCACATACGTGCTCCTACTCCGTTTTGCCTGAGTCAAGAAAACTCTGTGTAGGACTCTAAAGAATCGTCAATACGCCGGCAGTAGGTGATGATCATATCAAACACCCATAAGCTGCAAGCGGTCAGCTAAACGTAACAGCCACCCAAGTATTGAGCACTCAGAAGATCAACAAGCAAGCCTGTACACACTTCTGTGAATCCAAACAGTAACACTCCCGTACAGTTCGGTCTCGTCGTCTGATCTGTCGCATATCTCGCCTAGGGGCGGTAAACGTCAGACCCCAATAGCTCGATAAGTCGTGTCGATATGAGGTCTATAATAGTTCGAGAAACTACTGATAACACTTACCAATAAATCTCAGCAACCCTGTCCAGGGATTTCCGGTTATAGCCAATCGTACACAGCACAACATCAACTCCCTATACCGGGAGAGACGAATCCCCTCCTATCGCTCATTGCCTCCATGTGATTCGGGATTGTACCTAAAAGCCATCTTTTTGCACGCCCTCTTGGACATGGTATGATGGAAATCAAAGAACAGTGGGAATCACACAAGACTCTATGACGATCTCGGGTCAACAGACTATTCTGTACCAGTGTCTCCGGAGAACTGACATCTGACGTGAGGTATAATACCATCTGGGAGTTCTCGGCGAGTCCGTCCAGTGTACCCAGTCTCCACTGAGCACCCGTACACCATCCTTGATGTCAAACACCGATGGATATAGGATCATCCATCGCCCATCATATGGGTCAAAATGCGTATACGCTAGTCTACTCTGGTGTATCGATGCCCTGTCTCGATACACCCTCGACTAGGAACAGTTATAGGATGTACTCGTCGACTACCGTGGCCCCACTAGTATGATCTCATCATAGTCCCAGTAGTCGAGTACATATCCTAAGGGCTTTATCAACATGTAACATAGAGACAATCAGAGTACATGTTAAGATAAAGTACAACCAGATTGCATACTATCATGTCGAGCAGGAAAGTTCTCCCTATATATGTTTAAGCATCCATTACAATATACATCGTATGTACAGTAATGGCCTCTAGGGCATACATATAACTAATAATCTCCCACTTGCACTAGGGCCATCTGTTGTGGTATCACTTACCCAACAATTAGCTGCGGTTGAAGTATCTCATACTCAATCATCCCATAAAAGTCTCTACTGGGAAAAAGGCCTTTGTGAGTGGATCCGCGCTGTTGTCCTCTGTGTCAACTCTCCTAACCTCGATCTTCCTAGAGATCAACCATCTCCATTATCAGGTGATATTGCCTAAGAATTATATCTAGATTTCTGATAGGACGGGGGTTCCTTGGCATAAACCACAACTTCATTGTCACACAATGGTAGGAACGAAGTTCATCTTATGAACTTATATAACCAGACTGCCTCTTTGGTAGCATCTTTGGTAACGTGTATCTTGCCTTTAATCGTCTAGTATGTCACGGTATCTAGCTTGGAACTCTTCCAACATACCGTCCCTCCACTGAGGGTAAAGACAATGCCTGCGACTGACATTCAGTCGTTCTTATCACTCTGGAACCTTTCCAGTGATTCTCCCCAGGATCCATTGATACCATCTCACTACAACTAGTGAGTATCCTAACATCCAATTAGATCTATCTTATAGATCCGAAAACCAGGATTTAGGAGGTATCACCTTGATCCTATATGGAGAATCGTTGTGATAAGCGGAGATTGACCGAGTGTAGCATACGAAACTCCTTCCCTATCAAGAGTATGTTATCCACGTACTCTACGAGGATCACCACCATACTCCCTACTACCTTTTTGTATATACAAGGTTCATCTACCATTTTGATGAAGTCAAACTCTTTGACTACCACATCAAAACAGATGTTCCAACTCCGCGATGTCTGTTTTATCAAATAAAACATCTTACACACATTTCCGCTGCTCCCACTGTCTACGAAGCCCTCTGGCTGTGTACTTATAGACGCTATTTTCTAAAACATCATTTAGAAAAGCAGTCATGACACCCAACCGCCAGATATCGTAGTCATGGTATGTAGCCGTGGCAAGTAGGATCTGGATGGACTTAAGCATAGCTTTGAAAGTCTCAACTTTTCCATATACTCCAAGTAATCTTCTCAAGATATACTCGCTCCTGATGGGGATTTAACCCTTCATATAAAGCAACCAAAGTCCATACTTTGTTGGTGTATAAGGATTCCATCTCAGATCGCTAAGCATCCAGTCATTCTTACAGAGTCTCACTCCTGATGGCCAGCTCGAAACTAGTTGGGTCATCATCTCATGATGCAATCCTCACTCCCACTGTCATAGAGAAACCGAAGTATCTCTCAGGTGGGTGAGGAACTCTACTAGATCGGCGGAGAGGCTGAGGTTCGTTGGTTACTATTGAATCGTTTGTTTCTACCAAATCATCTGCTGTAGTTTGTATAGCTGGAACTCCTTCCGGTTCTACAGAGCTGATTTTGCCTCGAGCTTGTCCGGATTATACTTTTAGACATAGGCCGGACAACCCCAAATCTTAACAAACTTAAGGTATGGGCTCTTCCTTTTCCATATCACATATGAAGTGGTAGGCAACTGATTTGATTTGATCCCTATTCAATAGGTATACAACTTTTCAAGTGCATAACTCCCAAAAGGAAATAGGAAACTCAGTAGTACTCATCATAGAGCACACCATATCACATAGGGTGCTATTGCTCCACCCCGATATACCATCGTGCTATGGTGTATTCGGAGGAGTAATGCTAAGAGAGAATCTATTTCTCTTTTAGAATAGTCTAGGAATTCCGTGCTCAAGTATTCTCCTCCTTGATCTCATTAAGGGACATAATACTTATACATGTTTTTGGTTCTCTACTTCTAACTTATATTCTGTGAATATCTCAAAAGCTTCGGACTTGTGTTTCTACAGGAACATATGTCTGAATCTTGAGAGATTATCAGAGAATGTAATGAAGTAAAAAGAACCGTTCTTGGCATGTGTAGACAGGGAACCTTCATACATCAGCATGTATCAATCCCAAGAGTTCACTAACTCTTTCTCTGTTTCCAATAAACAGAGTTGTGGTCATCTTTACTTTGTGACATGACCGGCAAGTTTCACAAGATGTAAATTCAAACAAATTTAATATGCATCTTAATGTAACTTCAGCTAGTCGGGTCGCATTGATATGACCTAGTCTACAATGCCTCAAGAAGGATTCGTTCATTTCTGAACTCTTCCTCTTGTGTGTGTTCCGTATACTAAGAACTGTAGTTTGATTTAGAACGTCAATGCTTTTAGATAACGTGCCTGAACCGATCAACTCTTGATATAGGAAATGTTCAAAACATTATCCAACAATACAAAATTATATCCTTCTTTACTAATAAAGAGACTGATATGATTTTGTATATCAGGTTCGGTATCTAATAACATTCGTTCAAAATCAATGTATTCTGGTAATACAGGGTGCTAGTGACCAACAGACTTGGCTACAACACTTGCACCGTTTTCTGTCTCATGAAACTTATCACCCGTTCTCAGTTCTCTACCTATCTGTAGCACATGTAACAGATTACATATGTGGGATTCTGATCCGGTATCAAATACCCAGGATGTAAAGGATACTGAGAAACAGTTCTCTGTAATGAACACACCCGAAGAAGATGCATCAGTATGCACTTTCTTCGTTTGGGCGGCACGGGAAATCTGGTATTCCCCAATTTCCTGCTCTGTCTTATAACAATTATATGTTGGAGCAGGACCAACGTTCCCCAGCTCAGTATAACAAGCGGGTTCGGTCAAATATATCCGTATTATTATCTTGATTAAGGCGTGATATAGTCGCTACCTGGAGAGAGAGAGAAGAAAACACTCAGCGTATGCTCTTGCAAGATTAGATTGGTTATCTAATATATCTAATCAGGATGTCTCCCACTGTTTTAGTCAAATCTTCCTTCAAACCCTAAAAGGAAAGACTAGTCAGGATTAATTACACGCTACAAGTTCGCCAATCTTTCAGCCAGGCCAGTGTCGGTGTAAGTCCACGTTGCCCACCCCGGTGCTTACGGGGAGGCGGAAAACATAATAAAAAACGGATTTTTAATGACTTAGGCAACATGGACCTTGCTTGTGAGGATCTTTGCTAAACGAAAACTAGCTAAAGTAAACTAACAACTAACTAAGTTGTAGAAAGGTTATACCTTGAGCTCGAACTCCTTCTCTCCATGCTCGTCGGAATGGTAGAAAGGCCTCACCTTGCTTGTCTTCTTCCGTCAAAGAAGGATCCACCCGAAAGCCTCGACCTTTAGCTTCAACTCCAAGCTAGGAGTAACTAGAGTGCAAGAAATGCTAAGACTTGAACCCTAGAAGAGAGTAGAGAAGATCAAGTGAAGGTTTTTCTCAAGCTTTTTGTTTCTCAACACATGAGAGGGAGAGAGCTTGAGGGAGAGGATGAACAAGAGAGAGAAATGATATGAGAGAATATGAGAAAATAATAGAGCCATTCTCACTAATATGTGTGAATTAATTTAATTGAATAATTAGCTGGATAATTATCATGGTAAATCATGACATGACCATTATCATTTCAATTTGCAAAGATCAAAAAGCATCTTCCAAAAGAAATGATGATGGTCAAAGTGTCAACCTAGGTCAACAAGTCAAAGAAGTCAAATGGTCAACAACCACAACCATGGATAATTATTAAACTAATTACTAATTAACAATAACACACACATAAATATTAGGGTTAATAAAATGACAATAGCCATTAACCCTAATCAAGGTCCTCTCCCTCAATCTCAAGCAACTGTGCATACGCACCCGCATTCGTGATCCGAGGAACACGAACACAACGAGAAAAACCAATCTCAAATCATATACTAGGATCCGGCTTAAACCAAAGCCCGCTAGTATAAACTGTCCGGACAGCAAACGTGCACAAGTGCGCGAATGTGAACGAACCCTGTCGCAAAACCATGCGACCTCTACTCATTTAGCCTAAAGGCGAATAGCTCTCTGTGTGGGACTCTAAAGACTCGACACTACGCTGGCAGTGGGTTTAACCACAGACCGCAAGCGGCACTAGCTGTACGTAACGGTCCCCAGGTAGATGTCGATAAGAAGACTGACGAGGTGAACCCCATCTGAACTCCTACTGAGCCTGTATGTGACAATCTCCGTACAGTCCGGTCTGTTCGTCTGATACATCGCATGGCGGGCCTAGGGGGGCGGTGAACGTCAGTCCCCTAATAGCGGTACAAGTCGTGTCGGAGTGTAGCCCAAAACACCCTGAGATAACACTGGAAGCCTACCAGTATATCTCGCTTGCCCTGGCCAGGGACTACTCGTGTAATGGCTCTCCTGGACACAGCGCGATGTCAACCCCCAATACCGGGAGAGACGAATCCTGTCTAACCGTCACTGCCTCCAAGTGCTTCGGGACTGCACCCAAAAACTACCTGTTTGCACGACTCCTCTGAGCCGTGGTAGGGTAGTAATCAAAGTGCAGTGGGAACACACTCGAGGCGAAGTGACAGTGTCAAGTCAGCGGACTAAGCTGTACTCATGTCACCTGGGAACTGATAACTGACGATAGGTATATTACCAACCAACAGTTCCCGACGAGTCCTGTCCAGTGTACTCGTAACCTAACGAGCACCCGCATACTATCTCAAGTACGACGTACTAACGGCTGTGGGACAGACCGTCTCCCACACTGGGATGAGAAGCGCATACGCTAGTCTACTCCGGAGTATCGATGCCCTGTCTCGATAGTCCAACGACCAGGGACCTGTATAAGGATGTGCTTATAGATTACCCAGCTCCCACGAGTGCGAGCGCCATCACAACGCTGGTAATCAAGCAAAGATCCTAAGGGCTCTACTAATATGTATACCAGCAATATGCTAAAAGAAACACATGCACATATTAAAGCAGAGACAAACCAAGTAGCATACTACCATTTCGAGCAAGATTGTATATACAACTGTGAATATCCCAAGCTTCCATTAAGTAATATACAAACTAGTATGATACAGTAATGGCCTCTAGGGCATATACACTAACAATCTCCCACTTGCACTAAGGCCATGTACTGGCGTATCGAAGACCTATCATCTCGATCAGCCGCTCGAACTGAGTCTGGGGCAAGGCCTTGGTGAATGGATCTGCTGTGTTATCCTCTGATGCAACTCTCCGGACCTCGATCTCCTGGCGATCCACAATCTCCCTGATCAGGTGATACCGCCTTAAGATGTGTCTGGATTTCTGATGGGACCTAGGTTCCTTCGCTAAAGCTATAGCCCCGTTGTTGTCGCAATACAGAGGTATTGGGTCAACAATGGACGGAACCACCTGAAGTTCTTTCAAGAACTTCCTCATCCAGACAGCTTCTTTTGCGGCATCAGATGCAGCGATGTATTCCGCTTCCATAGTCGAGTCAGCAACGGTTTCCTGTTTGGAGCTCTTCCAACACACCGCCCCTCCATTGAGGGTAAAGACAAAACCCGACATGGACTTGGAATCATCCTTGTCACTTTGGAAGCTGGAGTCAGCAAAGGCCTCAATCTGCAGGTCCTTTCCGCCATACACCAAGAACATCTCCTTAGTCCTTCTCAGGTACTTGAGAATGTTCTTTACTGCTATCCAATGTTTCTCCCCAGGGTTTGACTGATACCTGCTTACCACACTCAGTGCATAAGCCACATCCGGTCTGGTACACAACATCGCATACATTATAGAGCCTACCGCAGAAGCGTAGGGTATAATAGACATGCGATCCCTCTCCAAATCAGTTTTGGGAGACATCTCTTTGGAGAGGGTGATCCCGTGACAAGCCGGTAGATTACCGCGCTTGGAATCTTCCATACTGAATCTCTTCAGTATGGTGTCGATGTACCTGGACTGCGAGAGTCCTAATATCCTCTTGGATCTGTCACGGTAGATCCGGATACCCAGAATGTAGGAGGCATCACCCAGGTCTTTCATGGAGAACCTGTGTGACAAGAACCCCTTGACAGATTGTAGCATAGGAATGTCATTTCCTATTAAGAGAATGTTATCCACGTATAAAACGAGGAATACTACAGTTCTCGCTACAAATCTACAATAGATGCATGGTTCATCTGGATTTTTGATAAAGCCAAATTCTTTGACCGTCTCATCAAAACAGATGTTCCAACTCCGTGATGCCTGCTTGAGTCCATAAATGGACTTGAGCAACTTGCACACCTTTCCGCTGCTCCCACCCTGAATGAAACCCTCTGGCTGGTCCATATAGACACACTCCTCTAAATGACCATTTAGAAAAGCTGTCTTTACGTCCATCTGCCAAATCTCATAATCGTGGAAAGCAGCGATGGCAAGAAGGATCCGAATGGATTTCAGCATAGCTACTGGAGAAAAGATTTCGTCATAGTCCAAACCAGGTCGCTGACGAAAACCCTTTGCTACCAGTCTAGCTTTATAGGTCTCAACCTGTCCATCTACACCAATCTTCCTTTTGAAGATCCACTTGCATCCTACGGGTTTTACCCCGTCTGGAGCAATGTCCAACGTCCATACTTTGTTGGTGTACATGGACTCCATCTCGGTGCGCATTGCATCCAGCCATTTTACCGAGTCGACGCTCTGAATGGCTTGCTGGAAGCTAGTAGGCTCATCACAATCTAGGATGCAGTCTTCTCTATCCCCGTCAATGAGAAAACCGTAGTATCTCTCGGGCGGATGAGACTGCCTACTGCTCCTGCGGAGTGGCATAGGAATGTCCTGTTCTTTCGAACCTTCTGGTTCCACTAAGCTTTCAGTAATAGTCTGTGGTTCTGGAATTTCTTCCAGTTCTATCGCGCTCCCACTTATTTCTTTTTCTAAAAACTGATGTTCCAGAAAATGGGCATTACGAGAAACAAGGACTTTTTGTTCCTCTGCGTAATAGAAAAGATACCCCCTGGAGTTCTTTGGGTATCCCACAAACTTGCACAGTACTGAGCGTGCCTCGAGCTTGTCCGTATGCTGCTTTTTGACATAAGCTGGACATCCCCAAATCTTCAAGTATTGAAGATAGGGTTTCTTCCCACTCCATAACTCATATGGTGTGGTAGGCACAGTCTTAGTGGGAACACGGTTCAAAAGATATGCAGCTGTTTCTAGTGCATATCCCCAGAATGATCGCGGTAACTCAGCGTTACTCATCATGGACCGTACCATATCCAATAGGGTCCGGTTCCGTCTCTCCGATACACCGTTATGTTGCGGAGTGTATGGAGGAGTAAGCTGAGAGAGAATTCCATTCTCTTTTAAGTAATTCAGGAATTCAGCACTTAAGTATTCTCCTCCTCGATCCGATCTTAGGATCTTGATACTTTTGCCGGTTTGTTTTTCTACTTCATTCTTATATTCCTGGAACTTATCAAAAGCTTCGGATTTATGCTTCATTAAGAAGATGTGTCCGAATCTTGAGAAATCATCCGTAAAAGTAATGAAGTAAGAAAAACCGCTTCGCGCATGTGTAGACATTGGACCGCACACGTCGCTGTGTACGAGTCCCAAGAGCTCGCTCGCTCTTTCTCCGTGTCCAGTGAACGGAGCCTTTGTCATCTTTCCCATGAGACAAGATTCACAAGTGGCATAAGACTGATACTCGAATGGATCCAAGTATCCTTCTTTATGTAACTTAGTCAACCGTGTCTCATTGATGTGACCCAGTCTACAATGCCATAAGAAAGCCTGATTAATATCTGGAGACTTTCTTTTGTGTGTATTCTGGATATTGAAAACCTGTGGTTGGTTTAAAACGTAAATACCGTTGTTTAATGTACCTGACCCAATCAAAACTTGATTAAGGTGAATGTTCACTACATTACTTACAAATGCAAATTCATAACCTTCTTTAGATAATAAAGATACAGAAATGATATTACAGGTTGCATTTGGTACATAATAACAACTACGCAAAACCAAAAAGTGTCCATCTGATAATCCCAGGTGATAGTCCCCCACGGCCTCTGCATCCATGCTAGCACCGTTCGCAACTCTGAGGGTCATGTCACCTGCCTTCAAAACTCTACGCTTTCTCAATGCCTGCAAGGAATTACAGATATGAGATCCTGATCCGGTATCCAATACCCAGGATGTAGAGTTTATTGATAGACAGTTTTCAATAACATACACACCTGAAGCTGAAGCTGCAACTCGCTTCAAATCCTGTGTTCTGGCTTTCCAAGCCTTGCAATCTTGTTTCCAGTGACCACTTTTGTGACAATAGAAGCATTCTTCCTTCCCCACCATCTTCCCCGCTACTTTTGTTGCTTTACCCTTTCCCTTCGTATCCACTTTACCGACACCGCCTCTTGGTTTGGCGGGGGCTTTCTTCTTCTTGCCCTTGGCTTTCGCCCTGGACCTAGAAGAGGAAGATCCTCCTACAAACAAAGTGGATGTCTCCCTACCCTTCTGTAGGGTGCCCTCAGCAGTCCTCAACATGTTCAGAAGTTCGGCAAGTTCAACCTCCTTTCCTTGCATGTTGAAGTTAAGAATGAACTGGGCGTAAGTGGAAGGAAGGGACTGGAGAATCAAATCGGTATAGAGTTCATTCTCCAACGTGGTCCCAAGGTCCGCGAGCTCCTCTATGTAGCCGATCATCTTAAGCACGTGGTCCGCTACCGATGATCCGACGGCCAACCTTGCCGAAAAGAGCTTCTTCGACACTTCGTATCTAGCGATACGAGACTGCTCCCCATACAGTTCTTTTGTATGGAGAAATATGGACTCTAGGTCCATATTCTCGTGCCTCCTCTGATGTTCGTTGTCCATCGAGGCTAGTACGAGGCATCTGGCCCTCGCGCAATCTATCTCCCATGTCTTACGGATTTCTACATCCACGACGCTGGAGGTGGGACCTGGGACAGGGGGAGCTTTGGTGGTAAGTATATACCCCAGCTTGTCATAAGTGATCGCCATCTTGACATTCCTGAGCCAATCTTTGTAGTTTGGGCCTGTCAATATATTTTTATCTAACAGTAACTTAAGTCCGGTCATGTTGAATGGTCGCTGCAATTAGGAGAGAGAAAAGAAACACTTTAGCATGATGCTCTTGCAAGTTTAGAGTGGTTTTTAGTTTGTCTAAACTGGATGGCTCCCACTGTTTCTCGAATCCCTTCTCAAACCATAAAGAAAAGGATTAGCCGGGATCATTCTCACCGTACAATACTTGCTTAACCGTTCAGCCAGGCCAGTGTCGGTACTTCGAGGGAGGTTTTCCAACGCTTTCGCGAAGTTCCTTAATTAAATAACCTCTTTTCCCTGTGGGCGTAGCCCCGCTAACACCTTTCTAGACACCTACTAAGTTTATAGCATTGATCGTTAAGTGAGAGTTTTCCCGAGGAGTAGCATATACTCACAGTAGGATCGGGATCCAAATATCATCGCGTGATAAAACCGAAGGAATCCTACCAGAATCATCACACTCCAAATGGTATGCAAATCTAGCAAGTTTCAGTACTTATGAAACTCCCGATGTGGATTTTTGCCCCATGCTCTTATGACCTTGGCGTGAGGTCAAAATGTCATAAGTCACATGTCAAGTTCTTCCCATCATTATCCTGGTTAATTTGAACCCACCCGTACCTACCCTTGACGTAGGCCAAAACGGCAGTACGACTGTCTCAAATCAACGCATTCTATCTATGCAACGGATAAATATCCGGCAGCTACCAATCACTATGCCTTGGCGTGAGGTCAAAATACATAGCTTGAATACTACCGAATATTTAACCGAAATGATGGAGGGCTACGGATGGTTTTGGCGAAACCGTGAACGTAGTGAACTTGATATAATCGATGGAACGAGATAGCTTTTAAAAGGAGTGGTTCAAGCTCCGCGTTTAAAAGTTTTAGTTTTGAAAAGAACCGAGTGGTTTTCAAAGTGTTCCATTCGACTTTTACTTGGTTTATTTCTTGCATTAGTTCTTTTAATGGGTCCCATCATTTAATCCTACCATTGCAGAAAACAACCAAAATATGACGTACGCTTATGCCATTCGCATTCGCCACGGGGCCCCGTCATCACCCGTTAGGTTACTTAACTAACGACAGAGCGGGGGCTGGGCTAGCGCGGCTGTAAAACATAAGCAACGCCTAAATAGTTATTATATATAAATATATAGCAATGATAGACATTACAGATCACAGATGAATACATTGGATATACTAGGAATCCGCAATGCGTTCGAGCCTGCAACGTAAAGCGGATTACACGGTCGCGGTGAATAGCCAATACCCCACCCAAGACCCCTACGGGTGCGGCAAACTACCCGCCAAGCACCCGAAGCGAAGCAACCTCCCTCACCACCGTGAGTAGGCCACTCGGCGCTTCGAGATACCCGGTAGTTTGTGCACCCCCTCCATGGGTCTATCCTAGGAGCAAAAACAGTAAAAAGAATTATACAATGACGGCTACAACCCCGACCCGGTTGTGCGGCCATACAAAGAATATTATTACATCAATTTACATGTTACAAATGAATGAAAGAAAAACAACGCTCATCTCACATCCACCCCGGCCATTCACCCGCGACAATCCAATCCATTCATATCCACAAACCAATAACAATAACAGATCATGTATAACCCCGACTAATCGTCTTATAGCGATTAGCCGACGTTCAATACATGCAAGCATTACAGATATAACCGATGTAGTTAAAGTGTAGTGAAGTTCCGAAAAATACGGATTTATAGGCCCCCAAAAGTAAATTTTAGTTCTGGAAAATCTGGGCACATATAATATATCCTAAAAATCCCAAAACCAACAAAAACACACACTGCACGAAAAACGATGCAGAGAACACGACAAACCGCGGCGCTTCCGCGGCACATGCCTACCTCGTGCCGCGGAAGGGCGGCGGTTTGAACGAATCACTGTACCGTTTTTCATGGGTGTTTATAGAAAACCCTGAGACGAATTTATAAGTATAAAGTTTTTCATTTAGAGCAGGAAAATTTTTAACAGAAACTAGGGTTTTGCAAAAGTTTGGTTTTTGGATTTTCCGGTTTCGAAACTTCGTTACACTTCACTACCTAGCTAGTTTGAGTTTAGTTAGGCTCTGATACCACTGTAAGTCCACGTTGCCCACCCCGGTGCTTACGGGGAGGCGGAAAACATAATAAAAAACGGATTTTTAATGACTTAGGCAACATGGACCTTGCTTGTGAGGATCTTTGCTAAACGAAAACTAGCTAAAGTAAACTAACAACTAACTAAGTTGTAGAAAGGTTATACCTTGAGCTCGAACTCCTTCTCTCCTTGCTCGTCGGAATGGTAGAAAGGCCTCACCTTGCTTGTCTTCTTCCGTCAAAGAAGGATCCACCCGAAAGCCTCGACCTTTAGCTTCAACTCCAAGCTAGGAGTAACTAGAGTGCAAGAAATGCTAAGACTTGAACCCTAGAAGAGAGTAGAGAAGATCAAGTGAAGGTTTTTCTCAAGCTTTTTGTTTCTCAACACATGAGAGGGAGAGAGCTTGAGGGAGAGGATGAACAAGAGAGAGAAATGATATGAGAGAATATGAGAAAATAATAGAGCCATTCTCACTAATATGTGTGAATTAATTTAATTGAATAATTAGCTGGATAATTATCATGGTAAATCATGACATGACCATTATCATTTCAATTTGCAAAGATCAAAAAGCATCTTCCAAAAGAAATGATGATGGTCAAAGTGTCAACCTAGGTCAACAAGTCAAAGAAGTCAAATGGTCAACAACCACAACCATGGATAATTATTAAACTAATTACTAATTAACAATAACACACACATAAATATTAGGGTTAATAAAATGACAATAGCCATTAACCCTAATCAAGGTCCTCTCCCTCAATCTCAAGCAACTGTGCATACGCACCCGCATTCGTGATCCGAGGAACACGAACACAATGAGAAAAACCAATCTCAAATCATATACTAGGATCCGGCTTAAACCAAAGCCCGCTAGTATAAACTGTCCGGACAGCAAACGTGCACAAGTGCGCGAATGTGAACGAACCCTGTCGCAAAACCATGCGACCTCTACTCATTTAGCCTAAAGGCGAATGGCTCTCTGTTTGGGACTCTAAAGACTCGACACTACGCTGGCAGTGGGTTTAACCACAGACCGCAAGCGGCACTAGCTGTACGTAACGGTCCCCAGGTAGATGTCGATAAGAAGACTGACGAGGTGAACCCCATCTGAACTCCTACTGAGCCTGTATGTGACAATCTCCGTACAGTCCGGTCTGTTCGTCTGATACATCGCATGGCGGGCCTAGGGGGGCGGTGAACGTCAGTCCCCTAATAGCGGTACAAGTCGTGTCGGAGTGTAGCCCAAAACACCCTGAGATAACACTGGAAGCCTACCAGTATATCTCGCTTGCCCTGGCCAGGGACTACTCGTGTAATGGCTCTCCTGGACACAGCGCGATGTCAACCCCCAATACCGGGAGAGACGAATCCTGTCTAACCGTCACTGCCTCCAAGTGCTTCGGGACTGCACCCAAAAACTACCTGTTTGCACGACTCCTCTGAGCCGTGGTAGGGTAGTAATCAAAGTGCAGTGGGAACACACTCGAGGCGAAGTGACAGTGTCAAGTCAGCGGACTAAGCTGTACTCATGTCACCTGGGAACTGATAACTGACGATAGGTATATTACCAACCAACAGTTCCCGACGAGTCCTGTCCAGTGTACTCGTAACCTAACGATCAACCGCATACTATCTCAAGTACGACGTACTAACGGCTGTGGGACAGACCGTCTCCCACACTGGGATGAGAAGCGCATACGCTAGTCTACTCCGGAGTATCGATGCCCTGTCTCGATAGTCCAACGACCAGGGACCTGTATAAGGATGTGCTTATAGATTACCCAGCTCCCACGAGTGCGAGCGCCATCACAACGCTGGTAATCAAGCAAAGATCCTAAGGGCTCTACTAATATGTATACCAGCAATATGCTAAAAGAAACACATGCACATATTAAAGCAGAGACAAACCAAGTAGCATACTACCATTTCGAGCAAGATTGTATATACAACTGTGAATATCCCAAGCTTCCATTAAGTAATATACAAACTAGTATGATACAGTAATGGCCTCTAGGGCATATACACTAACAGTCGGTACTTTGAGGGAGGTCCCGCGTGCTTTCGCACGAACCTAATTAAAGTAAATCTCGTTTTCCCAGAGGCATAACCCCGTTAACACCTTTCTAGACACCTACTTGATCGGCTAATTGTAATGTGTAAAACTCTTCCAGGAGTAACTCTTACTCGCAGCGGGTATCGGGATCCAACTATCTCATAGAAGGTATGCAATCTCATTGCAAATTTTAACAGTTGAAATTCCCAATAATATTTTACCCCTAGCATCCTATGACCTTGACGAATGCCAACAAACCATAGTCTACCAGTCAAGTTCAACCCGTCATTTCCTGATTGAATTAAACCCACCCGCACGACCCTTGACGAATGCCAACAAAGTCGCACGACTACCCTAACTCAATCTGCATCATATGCATAAGCAGATAAGCATAAATAGCTACCGCACACTATGCCTTGACGAAAGCCAACAAACGCAGCACGAATACTATGAAGTACTTATCTGAAATGACGGAGGGCTACGACAGGTTTTTAAGAAAACCCTTTGCGTAATGAACTTGATATTGTTGTAGAATTGAGTGATTTTAAATGGAGTGTTTTTGAGGCTTTTCTAGTTTTGCTAACGGGGTCACTCCCGGTGAAGGGATCGTCGGCCCTTTCCTCATCGAATAAGGTGCAGGATATTTCACAAATACCACTATGCAAAGCAAGAACTATAGAAGCGATCAAAAGACAAACCGAGTTTGTAGCATCTGCTAGTTTCACTAAAGAGGTCACTCCCGGTGAAGGGATCTCGGCTCTTTCCTAATCGAATAAGGTGCTGGATGTTCTACAAGGAACACCGCTATGCAAAGCAAGAACTAGAGCTACCGGTTTTTAAACAAGTTTCTACAACATCTTAGGTTTCTTTTATTTCATTAATCTCATTAACGAAGTCCCATTTTAATATGCTTCACAAGCATCACTTTTGAAACGAAATCTGCAATATAACATATATCTCATATATATAATATAAACATTCGTCACATGCAGTAATATGATCTCATCACAGAACATTGCAGCAGAAGAACATATACGAAATATTGGATATACTAGGACGTCCGTGTTTTCAATACGAGCCTGTATAAAACACGGATTCCACGGTCGCGATGAATAGCCAAACCCACATCCCTAGACCCCTACGAGAGCGGCAAGCAACACTGCCAATTCTAGGGTTAGGAGACCCGGTCTCGACTCCTCGAGATGGTCTCCCACTGGACCCTAGAACCCGGTTACTTGTGCTCCCCGCCTTGGGTCTACCTAATGCGGAAAAGTAAATAATATACAACGGTGACATCATCCTCAACCTGGAAGTGCCTCAATAAAAGAATATTACATACAAATGAATTTTACATGAATTAAAAAAAAAAAACTCTCATCTCACATAAAACCTCCGGCTATTCAAAAACGCGACGATCCAATATAACATATCACAGCAACACATAATATCTCATATCATCAACGTAAGCAAGTATGCGTATCCCGATTGTCGTTGATGTATAGCAACGAAGCCGGCGATACACCACATACTACGCTTACGGTCATAGAAAAGAAAGTGTAAAACTACAACAGTTGGAATCTGCAACCTCTTTAGACATTGCATGCCTAACCAAATGAATTCCTTAGACATCGCATGCCTAACAATTATAAACCCCGCATTTTAGTCTCATTTATCGAAAACACTTTTCAATATCAAATCGGGCAATTCAACACGATTCCCGACATCCTGATCGAATGCTCGTCGCAAACTTTAGTAGATGGCCGCACTCCCAGATGCCGTCGACGAAGTGCACTAAGGCGGAACACCGCTGCCGCGAGCACCGGAATGGATGCTTTTGGCGACGGGGGTTCTCCTACAATCACTTGGTGGGGGCTATGGGGTGTAGCTGTCTATTAAGTTTACCCGGCGAGTATCCGCGTACGCTACGTGATTGCGACGGACTTTTGATCACATCAAAATTCTGTGGCAACCGATCATCTGAGACTGAACTGCTAGATTTATAACATTCAAATTAGTTATCTCATAACTACCTGTGGATTTCAAATATTGTATCACATTCTAGATAAATAGACAATGTTAAACTTTCCGATCGAATAATCAAACACACAAGATTTTCCCAATATATCTCAACACTTGAAATCAGTTTAAAAACATCCATCACATGCCACAGTACCAATGGTCCAGCCGTAAAAGGGTCAAGCCAACGCCTGACATGTGGCACGCCGTACTGCCACAAACCCTAAGGTTCAGAGGCAGTTCAAGACGGTCACATAATCGAGTTAAGGTTTGTTGTCTTCTAGAGGGTCCACCGCGTTACTTGCATGATTTAGAACGTTCTTAAACATGAGAAAAAAATCCAACTTTTGAAAAATTTTCCGACAGGGGAAAAAGTGAGTTATTGATATCCGTTCGAACTTTTTAACAGTTTCTAAAAATTATCCGGACAAAACTAAACAAAGTTAAATTATCTGATCGAATCAACGATTCCCCAATACAACCCTAGAAAACTCAACACTTGAGTGGAATTAAAATATTCCCAGAAAAAAATAACAAGAAAGGATCTAAGAATAATTAAGTGAAATTCCAGGGACTAAGTCCATATTTTGGCCGTGGAACCGCCGCACAACCCTTGGTTTCGCCGCGGTTCCGCGGACAAATTTTTGAGTTAGAGGTCCGTACTTCACAGTAATTCTTCGGTTTTCCTGCTTAATTTTCTGAGCATTTTTAATTCAGAAAAAACCACATTTTTGAAAAATGTACAGAGAAGGGTTCGAGTCGGGGTTTTCGGGTTCGATCAGACTTTAAACTTCGTCTAGACTTCGCCTAAACCTCTAGCTTGGCTCTGATACCACTGTAGGGTTGCTAGGCACGCTCACAAGGTTCTACGAGGTATCAACCATACTCGATTTAAAAATTAGTCGTGCCGAACAACCCAAAGCCGGATCTTTAAACTTGAGTTTAGGCGAAAACAAGTATGTTAAACTGATTAACACTAATTGAGAGGGATTACAACCTTTGTAGATTCGGTCCTTCACTTCTTAAGCTCCATGTTGAGGTCCCTTCGCTGCGATGATCGTGTTCTGGACACTCGAGAGGCTTCACGAAGAGAATGATGCAACCTTTGCTTCCGATCTTCGATACAAAGATGATCTACCTTGAAGTTTCATTAACACAAGCTAACACTCATAATATGAAGTGAACACCCTCATCTAGATGGCAAGGGAAGATGAGGATGATGAAGTAAGATTTTTGCTCTCTTTTATAATCTTTTTCTCACTCATTTATCATCACTTAGATCAAAGCTAGAAAGCTATGCAAGCAAAGAAAAAGAAAGAAGAAGATTATAGAATTCATTTGTGATGAATAATAAAAAGTTATCATAATCATTTATGCAACCATGGTTGTAATAACCAATGTAGAGAGTTTACTAGGGTTAGGGTTTGGGTTGGGTTAAAGGGTGAGTCACAAAAAAATATCTATCATAATATCTTAACAAATGACAAAGTAAAACCATCTAGAAACATCTAGAATATATTAACCCAAATCAAACCCTAATCTTTTTTAAACTCCTCTAAACATGTTGCATTAATAATTATAACATGTTACAATATTATATATCACATATACAATATTTATTGTAACAAAATAAAATAATACATTTAACATATATCGCATATATATCAATGTATTACCCGAGTGAGAAAAAGAATCTTTTAGTGAGAAAATATTAGATAATGTAATTTAATATATCATATATATTATTATACATTAAATTATCGAATCAACACTTGATCCGACAATCCAGCTACATCGCATATAACCGACTAATATTTATCCGTACCGATTCATCGAATCAACACTTGATCCGATGACGCAGCTGATATCAAATATCGCGAGAATAGAATACGGTATCTCATACCGTATTATTCTCGGTCCCGCACATATCACATACGTGCTCCTACTCCATTTTTCCTGAGTCAAGAAACCTCTGTGTAGGACTCTAAAGAATCGTCAATACGCCGGCAGTAGGTGATGATCATATCAAACACACACAAGCTGCAAGCGGTCAGCTAAACGTAACAGCCATCCAGGTATTGAGCGCTCAGAAGATCAACAAGCAAACATGTACACTCTACTGTGAATCCAAACAGTAACACTCCCGTACAGTCCGGTCTCGTCGTCTGATATGTCGCATATCTCGCCTAGGGGTGGTAAACGTCAGACCCCAGTAGCTCAATAAGTCGTGTCGATATGAGGTCTATAACAGTTCGAGAAACTACTGATAACACTTACCAGTAAATCTCAGCAACCCTGGCTAGGGATTTTCGGTTATAGCCAATCGAACACAGCACAACATCAACTCCCTATACCCAGAGAGGCGAATCCCCTCCTATCGCTCATTGCCTCCATGTGATTCGGGACTGTACCCAAAAGCCACCTTTTTGCACGCCCTCTTGGACGTGGTATGATGTAAATCAAAGCACAGTGGGAATCACACAAGACTCTATGACGATCTCGGGTCAACAGACTACTCTGTACCAGTGTCACCGGAGAACTGCCATCTGACGTGAGGTATAATACCATCTGGGAGTTCTCGGCGAGTCCGTCCAGTGTACCAAGTCTCCGCTGCGCACCCGTACACCATCCTTGATGTCAAACACTGATGGATATGGGATCATCCATCGCCCATCATATGGGTCAAGATGCGTATACGCTAGTCTACTCTGGTGTATCGATGCCCTGTCTCGATACACCCTCTACTAGGAACAGTTATAGGATGTACTCGTCGACTACCGTGGCCCCACTAGTATGATCTCATCATAGTCCCAGTAGTCGAGTACATATCCTAAGGGCTTTATCAACATGTAACATAGAGACAATTCGAGTACATGTTAAGATAAAGTACAACCAGATAGCATACTATCATGTCGAGCAAGAAATTCCTCCTTATATATGTCCAAGCATCCATTACAATATACATCGTATGTACAGTAATGGCCTCTAGGGTATACATATAACTAACATTCGGTCTCCTCAAAAATGGTGACAGGGGGGTTTTTGATTACCCAAACTTACCACTACTACTATTCTAGACTATGAGATCTGGCAAGAGGATGAGTATAACGTCGTTCTAAATTAGCTTTATAAGTGCACGTGTATATGACTTTACCAGAGAATTGTTGTAGTCGGTGGGAGCAGCGGAAGCATAGTGGGCAGATAGCTTATGTCTATTTATAGACTAAAGTAGGTATAGCAGAGATATAACACCTATTTTTAATATGACAGTCATAGAGTTTGACTTCATCAGAATAAGAGGTGGATCTGGTAAGAAGGTAGTAGGGAGTGATGTCCTGGTATTTGGATGACATGCACTTAATAGGATGTGATCTTCCTATACTACAATCGGTTATACTGTGGTTATCACAAGGTGTTTCTTCACATAGGATCTTGATAAAATATCAGGGATTCTAGTTACTAGATCTATGGTTTTAGATCTAGATTTGGAAAGCATCCCAATTTGGGTGCTTTGACATTATTGTAAAGGTGTTTTAAAATGGACGACTCCTGGCATAGTGGTGTACATGTAGGTGATGGAGTCTCCCTCTCTAAAGAGATGTCTTCCAGACCGATGAGGAGAGGGATTTGCATCATTAGCATATCACTTGCTTAGGCAATTGAGTTAATTATGAAATGTCAAGTACCACACCAGATATTGATTTTGCACTAGCTACAATAAGCATATATATATTAATCCAATCCTTGCAGGGTTACCTAGCACAACAACAAGATTTCGGGAGGCATCGTCCATGCCAATTTCAAATTTTTGCCGTACTAAAGAACCCTAACCCTAGAATCTTAACTAGAGATTTAGACGAACTAGCAATGCAAACAACTTTACATCTAAGTGAATGAGGAATACAACCTTTGTATACCGGTCCTTCACTTCTAAGGCTCCATGTAGTAGTCCCTTTGCTCCAAGTAGTGAACACTCGAACTCTAGTAAGGGTTCACATGAAGAAATGAACAAGCTTGCGCGAAGTCTTCGAGGCCGAAGATGATCTACGTCGAGGAGACTCAAGCTCATGATACCTCTTCGCTAATGGTGGATTAGTGAAGCAAACACCCTAAACTAAATGGCTAATATAGTAGATGATGATGAAGTAGGAATTTTGCTCACTTTAGATTTATTTTTCTCATAATATTTCTTCATTTTGAGAAAAGCTAGCAAGCTTTCTCATGAGGAAGAAGAAGATGAAGTGGAGATGTGAAATGAAAACTCATGAGGTGAGAATAGAAACCATGGATGAGTTAGTGTCATACACTAACTCATGTAGAGAATAAACCATGGCTAACAATAATGGTTAGGTTAATAAATATCTACAAGTAAAACAAAGCTAGTGGACTAAGTCAATGGTAAGATAAGCTTCTCTAAGCTTCTAGCCATGACAATTTTCCATCTAATTTTGATTAACTTGGATAAATAAAAACTCTAGGATTATCATAAGTATGGTATGAGTCTCATACACCCATGTAGCATGTGGCATCTAACATGACATAAAATAATGTACATTAATATATATCACATATATACTAAATGTACATACGTGAGAAAAAGAAATGTTTAAGTGAGCTTATATTAGTTAATGTAATTCAATATATCAAATATATAATTATGCATTAAATTATTAAACCAACACTTGATTTAATAATCTGGCTATATCAAATATAACCGACTAATATCAGATGTATCAACCAATCGAATCAACACTTGATCCGATAATCCGGTTATATCACATATAACCAACAGTTATCACATATCGTGAGAATGGAATACGGTATCACATACGCGTATTAATCTCGGTCCCGCACATATCACATATGTGCTCCTACTTTGTTTCGCATGAACCAGGAAACCTCCGTGTAGGACTCTAAAGACTCGTCAATACGCCGGCAGCAGGTGATGATCATATCAAACACCCACAACCCGCAAGCGGTCTTCTAAACGTAATGGCCATCCGGGTATTAAGCGATCAGAAGATCAACAAGCAAGCCTGCTCATACTCCTGCGAATCCATTCAGTAACACTATCGTATAGTCCGATCTCTTCGTCAGATATGTCGCATATCGTAGCCTGGGGGTGGTAAAACGTCAGACCCCAATAGCCTGATAAATCATGCCGATGCAAGGTCCATAACAGTTCGAGAAACTACTGATAACACTTACCAGTAAATCTCAGAAACCTTGGCCAGGAATTTCCTGTTATGGCTAATCGAGCATAGCACAAAATTAACCCCCAATACCGGGAGCGACGAATCCCTTCCTATCGCTCATTGCCTCCATGTAACTCGGGACTGTACCCAAAAACCACTGTTTTGCACGATCTCTTAAACGTGGTAAGGTGGAAATCAAAGCACCGTGGGAATCACATAAGACTCTATGACGATCTCGGGTCGACAGACTAACCTGTACCAGTGTCACCATAGAACTGCTATCTGACGATAAGTATAATACCATCTAAGAGTTCTCGGCGAGTCCGTTCAGTGTATCCAGTCTCCACTGGGCACCCGTATACTATCTCTGATGTCAAACACCAATGGATATAGGATCATCCATCGCCCATCATATGGGTCGAGAAGCATATACGCTAGTCTACTCTGGAATATCGATGCCCTATCTCGATACTCCCACGACTAGGAACAATTGAAGGATGTACTTACCGACTATCTCTGGCCCACTAGTATGATCTGCATCATAATCCTGGTAGTCAAGTACTCATCCTCAGGGCTTTCTCAACATGTAATAGAGAGACAATAAGTGTACATGTTAAGATAAAGTGCAACCAGATAGCATACTATCTTTTCGAGCAAGAAAGTCCTCCCTATATATGTCCAAGCATCCATTACAATATACATCGTATGTACAGTAATGGCCTCTAGTGCATACATATAACTAACAATCCTGGAGAAACGCTGGTAAGCAGTTTTGAACATAAGTGGATGTTCTTGGTATATGGTAACGACAACCTCATTCGAGAGGCGGTTATCATTTCAAGCTTCCAAGGTGACCTGGATGACAGAGTGGCTGTCAGAGTTATAGTTTTCCCTCTTTTGAGGGGCTGTATGTCGGACAGGTAGTCCAAGCGGATACTGGGGAAGGCATGGCATATGATACTGATTAAGTTTAGTGCATGATACGGTCTATGAAGTTCATTGGATTTGGAGTTCATTTGTGAAGGGGTCCCATCAGATATCGAGAAAAATTCTAAGACAGGTATTGCTCATTTCGGAAGATAGTCTTTCTCCACAAAGTTAAGATATAGAGAGATAAAGAAAGAAACAATGGAGCGGTTCACTCACTGAGGCTATTTCTCGAACACAATAGTTTCGTAAACGGGCTTTGCGAGACTGATTAGTAGAGAAGTTAGGTGTTCGGTATCACATGGGATATGAGTATGCGGCACCGCAATAATTAGCCTTAAGTGCAAGTGTCATGCCCCGCTTCCCAGTGTACGGGCAAGGGGACGCGATAAGGCCCGCTATGTATTTACTCAGAAGTAAATACGCTAAACGTATCTAAGCAATATAAAGTAAATGTACACAAGAAAATGACAATAGATGTAATTGAACAACAACTTTTATTTATTAATAATTCTTTACAAGTACAACTGGAATGTAAATACATGAGTAGAAAGCAATGCCTAAACAATGGCATAACTGAAATGGAAATAGTATGTGCAAGTATCTAAAGCTCTCGGTCAAATGCTAACTGATCTAAGTCCTCGGCACTGGGCTCGATCTCTAGTGAGTCCGATCCACCTGACAACATTCCAAAGAAAGAAGAAAAGGAATGTCGTCATTGAACAATCGCTCGGTACGTCCCAAAGATGAGTAGAGATAGAATATACAGAAAGAGAATATAACTAATAATATTTTATTATAATGTTAACGCAGTTGTTTGTAGCTTGGTACAGAAAATGCCAGTGTATACGAGAGGAGTCCTATTATTCCAGAGACTAAGGTATAAAGATCATAAGGAACCGTTCAGCCACAGTACAATGGCAATGGATATTCAGATTGGGTGTATTATGGTTATAGTCTCGTGCCACTTCTAACACCTTCCGTACCAATCTACCCCTTTAAAAACCCCGCGATATTTTTTTTATTGATTGTATTGTTTTATTATATAAATGGATGACTTGCCGAAACCATGATATCAGTAAACAGAATGGATATAAATGGATAGTCATGTAGACGGATTATATCCATGGTTCGATTCAGTCAATATAGATTGATATAGATTGAATAGACGGATTCATGTTGCATTGTAGTTTTATACATGAATCATATTCAAGTAAGATTGATTAGATTGAGACTCAGTCTGAGTCAGACACTTTGAAAAGAATTTGAAATCCTGAATTAGTTTGGAGTTATCGGTAACTGCTGCACATGGACGGCAGGATTTGTGTTATTCCAAGATAATTACCGTATTGATAACACCATTTGTTAGATTGTATATCTTAGATAGGCAAGCACCCACATTCTTCGGCTCCCTGAGACTCAAGAGAATTGGTCCCGCTTAAACCTATATTTACTAGGGTCCTTATTGTAATTTAGTATAACTTGAGGGGGGCTTTATGTAAAAAATAGTTTTGATATAATTTCAAAATACACCTCAAGTATTTAATTATTATCTTTATTATATTCATAGATGTATATTTTATAAAAGTGAAATTTCTAGTGAGTAGAACCAACTTTTCATTATATATGCTACTTTAATGAAATATTAGAATTGTTTTGTATTTGGATGGTAGTTTCATGTAATGGTAATTTCTTTGATTTACAAAACTTGGAATATTTGTATAATATATTTAAAATAGATCTTTTGATAATATTCATATATATATTTATATAAAAATAAATTTGATTTATTTTCTAGAAATCTCATTTTCTTAAAAATAGCATTAGAAATTCCATCGAAATTCGAATGCTCCTTGCGGAGGTCTGAATTCCGCTCTACTAGGCCCGAGGACGTGCGATAACCCGCACCATCCCAATTGAGGTTCCCCAAAAGTGGGTTGTAAAGGCGTAATTACAAGGAATTAGATAATACTTTTCTTAAAGAAAATGGTTTTGTAATAGTTTAGGGTATTTTAGTGTAACTCGTAATATTCCCAAAAACATTGACCAAAAGTAAATTGTGCTATGTCCAATATATGTGTTGTGATAAGGTAGGTAATTAGCTCGTGATCTATCTAAAGATAATACAAGTATTATGTTGATTTGTGTCGAAAATAAAGTATGTGGTATTTAACCGTAAAAATACGATAAAAGTTGCATAAATGATTCTTTTGAAATGAAACTTGTTTTAATGTGTTTGTTAATGTTTGTTAAACATTATATGAGAGTATGATATTTTATTGTTTAAAAAAAATAGAATTTTTAAAGAAAAACCGAATCGGAAGTCGGATTAACTCCGCTTCCGTCGGGTTTTAGAAACGAGGCTTTTTAAAATAGGAGAGGAGAGGGGGAGAGGGGACTTACTGGATACAAGGTTAGAGGGGAGAAGAAGGAAGCTAGGGAAAGTGTCGGGGCGTCGTATTTTCGCCGGAACTTCACCCTTTGCTAACTCCACTTGCACACTATAAGGACTTGAGAATTTTATAGAGTTTTTGTAATAGAATTCTGAGTGAGGACGGGTGAAATGGAGTGTGGTATTTATAGGGAAAATTTAGGTTTTTGGGGGTTAAAGAATGCATTAAAAATGAAATAAATAGAGGAATTATCACTCTATGGATATTTTCAGAGTAAACAAACAATGTGAGGTTAGTGGGATAGGCGAAGAGTTGCTCTGGAAAAAATTCAAGGCAGTACCTACGGGGGGAACCGGCGGTACCGTGGTTTTCTTTGATTTTGCCGGTCGAAACCTGGTGAAATGGGCTTAGAATTGTGCAATTTTCCCTGTCGTTTGGTATACTCTCGTCCACATGTTTGATTATTCTATAACTCTTCATTCTACGTGTAGTGCACGTACAAACCCTTGGGCTTCTAAAAGATTAAAAAAAATTTAATAAAAAGATAATGTGGCTGATGGGATTTGAACACAGGTTCTATATCACAGCAATGTAATACTTTACCAGTGAGCTACAAGCACTTTCTTGCTGTTCAAAAAGCAAAACAAATATTTATAGTGTACACAGGATTTGCAAATACCTCAATTGTACATTAACTTTTAAACAATTTTCTGTACATTGAAATTGGAGTTGTTACAACAAGTGGGAGATTGTTGGCTATAGTGCCCTCAATTCAATTATTGTAATCGCAGGCATGCGATTATGATGATTGAGGGAGGACCTATACGGGTAGAACAGTCTTACTCGAGATGATAATATATGCTATCTGGTTTGTCTTTATTATCATGTACATGCATTAGGTGGTATTACAGATCACAATTACATGTTGATACAGCCCATAGGATTCTTGCTTGACTACTAGTATTATGATGGCGATAATATACGTAAGAGCTGGGTGGTCTATAAGCACATCCTTAAATGTCCTTAGTCGAGGGAGTATCGAGACTAGACATCGATACTCCGGAGTAGACTAGTGTATACTTATCGAGACCTGGACGTAGGGCGGTGGCCGTCTCACAAGTCATTGGCGTCTATTAGTCACCTAAGATAGTATACAGGTGCTCATTGGGTTATAAGTACACTGGACGGACTCGCCGGGAATAAGCCAGTTGGTATTATACCTATTGTCAGATAGCAGTTCTCAGGTGACATGTGTACAGGTTAGTCGTCAACCTGAGATCGTCATTTGTCTCGTGTGAGTTCTCACTGTGCTTTGATTACTATCCTATCACGGCTCAAAGGAGTCGTGCAAACAAGTTTTGGTTGGGTACAGCCCCGAGCCACATGGAGACAGTGAGCGGATCGTCGGGGATTCATCTCTCCCGGTATTAGGGGTTAATGTCGCGTTGTGCACGGATGGCCATCACCAGAGATCCTTGTCCATGGTAGTCGAGAATTACTGATTTGGATCAGTAGTTTCTCAGGTGGTGATGGGCTTCATACCGAAATGGAATATCGCGTTATTAGGGGTCTGACTTAATCCACCCCCAAGACTCGATATGCGATACTCTTAGACGAACAGACCGGACTATACGGAGATTGTCACGGACAGGCTCAGTAGGGGTTCGGATGCGTTTGCTCGTTGGCTTTCGTTTCGCTCAATACCTGGATAGCCGTTACGTACAGCTAGTGCTGCTGACGTGCTTGCGGTTAAACCCACTGCTAGCGTATTGACGAGTCTTTAGAGTCACACACAGAGAGTATCCCTGCTTTGGACGAAACGATGTAGAGGCCGTATGGTTTTACGGCAGGGTTCGTGTTGGTGATAGTGCCCTCAGAGTCAATTATTGGATCGCAGGCACGTGATTGCAATGATTGCGAAGGACCTATACCGGTAGGACAGTCTTACTCGAGATGATAATATGCTATCTGGTTTGCCTTTATCAGTCGTGTATAGTTTCAGGTGACTGATCACTGTTACACTTTGATAGAGCCCTTAGGATCTTGCTTTACTACCAACAGTATGATGGCGATCATATACATGAGATTTGGATAGTTTATCAGCATATCCTTAATTGTGGTCCCTAGTCGTGGGAGTTTCGAGACAGGGCATCGATACTCCGGAGTAGACTAGTGTATACAGTCGAGACCCCGACGAGGGGCGGTGGCCGGTCTCACAAGCCACTGGTGTCAGTTGGATCACCTAAGATGTATACAGGTGCTCTTTAGGTTATGAGTACACTGGACAGGACTCACCGGGAACCTGCTAGTTGGTATTATACATATCGTCAGATAGCAGTTCCCTGGTGACATGTGTACAGGTTAGTTCATCGACCTGAGGTCGTCATTTATCTTGTGTGAGTTCCCACTGTGCTTTGATTTCTACCCTACCACGGCTCAAAGGAGTCGTGCAAACAGGTAGTTTTTGGGTACAGTCCCGAGCCACATGGAGGCACGTGAGCGGATCGGCAGGGGATTCGTCTCTCCCGGTATTGGGGGTGAGATCGTGCTGTGTCTAAAAGAGACATTACACAAAGCCCACGGCTGTGGCAGGAGATTTACTGGTAGGTACTCCAGTAGTATCTCAGGGTGTTATTGGGCTACACTCCGACACGACTTATACTGCTATTAGGGGTCTGACGTTACTAGCTCCCTAGGCAGATATGCGATACTCATAGACGAACGGACCGGACTGTATATACATTGTCACTGTTAGGCTCAGTAGGGTTTCCGGATAAGTTCGCTCATCGGCCTCCCTTGAGGTCAGTCCATGGGCAGCCGTTACACATAGCTAGTGCCGCTGACGGTTTGTGGTTAAACCCACTGCCAGGGTACTGACGAGTCATTAGAGTCCCCCACAGACAGTTTTCCAAGTTCGGGCGAAACGTTGTAGAGGCCGTATGGTTTTATGGCAGGGTTCGGAAAATGCACGTGCGTTTATGCACGTGTCATTTTTCGGGCAGATAATACTGGTGGGCTTTGGTTTAAGCCGGATCCGAGTATTATATTGAGTAAATATAATATCTTTGTCTCAGTTGCATTTGTATTCGGTCGTAATACAAATGCGGGTATATTTATACAGTTACAGGGTTATCCTGAAATTCGTTTCGGGATCACTTTTGGAAGTTACCAGTTTCCAGTTTTCTATCAGCCATCTTTTAACATTCGGTTAAAGATGGATTTATCTTTTCTTTAGAAGAGTGTGGATGCTTCTAGAAGGTTCTAGAAGGTGGTGACTAGGTTAGAGTGGTGTTATTGTTTCATTGGTTGCTTTCTTTGTGTTCACACTAGATATTTATCCTTGTGGTTACCTCCTCTCTCCTACACTCACCCCCCACCTCTATATGATGGCCGTCCCCTCCCCTCTCTCATACACACTTGATGATTATGGTTGCTAGAAAGAAAAGATTATGATAGTTTTGGGGTGTATGGAAATTTCATTGCTCATTTCATTCCATCACCCGATTTAAATGCCAACTTCATTAACCGTTCGTCCATAGCTTCGGACGGAACGAGACAAAGTCTTCTACTCATTCTCTACATCAATCTTGGTCGTCTCTTTTAGCAAACTTAACGACCGAGTTTCCTCGAGTCAGAGGAGGGAGCCCGTTTAAAGTGTGGTGCCACCTGGACGAGGAGATCAGATATTGACGAGATCGGAGCAGCCGCAACGGAGCGTGGGATGATGTTTAAAGAACGAAGGACTTGGATCGTTCGGTATAACCTTTCTACTCTGTTTACAGTTTGTTAGTTTAGCAATAATGGCAGATCCGGGTTAAAGTATACGATAGCGCGAGTTAAAAAAGTTTTTGTTCCGCAATTGGCGTCTGTAGACGGCCGGGGCGTTACCGTAGACTTACAGTGGTATCAGAGCCTCACCATTTTGCTTTACTAACTTGTGCTAACGCGTTTAAAATATCGATCGGACCGAATATCAATAACTGCAAAATTTCCATTCACAGTTTCTGTTGATTTTTAAAGGGTTCCAAAAATTATTTTACATATCACAGAAATCTGTGCAGGATTTTCTAAGCACACCGTACAAATTTGGGCACGTGACTCAACAATACTGCCGCAGAATCGCGGTGAAACCTAGGGTTTGACCGCGCATCCGTGGCCATTCTGTGAGATCATGGCTCCAAATTTGCACAATGTCTTCTTCTCTGGAAATTGGGGTTTTTGGTATATATCTTTTGGGCCCAGTTTTTGTTAATGTACAGCAGATGTTCGTGGGGCCCACTTCGTGATATTTAGTTGATCGAAATTTAAACATGTTAGTTTACAGTGCTTACATTATATCTCCCACCGGGAATGTCATTTGATCGGTAAACCGCGTCTGATTTCTATAGTTCTTTTAGACGGGTTTGCGAACGTGACATTCGCGTTGATGTTCTGTGTTGTGCTGTGATACTGCGGATTTGTCGTGGTGGATAGCAGTGTGCAATGGTAATGCAGTTTGGATTTATTTATACATTTGATATTGCGGGGCGAGCGTCCAACATGTGGACTGCCGTCACTGCCTGTTGTATAATATTCTTTTGGGGCACGACCAGGTTGAGGTCGATGTACCCGTTGTACATATTTTTCATTTCTGTACTAGGTTTTACCCCGTGACGGAGTGCACGGATAGCCGGGTTCCAGAGGGCAACGGGTCCGCATCTCATGGCTTTGAGAGGCAGAGGGGCCTCACTCTAAAATTGGCAGACTATTCGCCGCACTCGTAGGGGGTACAGGTTGACCCAAGAAGGGGTGCTCAAGCTACCTGATTCCGTGAAGTGCAGGGTGGTCCATTCATTTTGCTGTAGGGGGCTGCCTCGCTTCAGGTTTTGGCGGGTAACTTTCCGCACCCGTAGGGGTCTAGGTTTCATTGCACAGGCTATCCACACGACCAGGGGAACATCGGGTTTCAGCAGCGGCTCTATGAAACTCGGGGATCCCAGATTATCTGTATTGTTCTGTGATGCTTATTACTTTTCTGTAATGTTGCATATTATCACGCCTGGAGCGATTATTGTATATTGGTATATATACTATTAGATGTTGTATATGTTTTACACTCGCGCTAGTCCAGTCCCCGCTCTGTCGTTAGTTAAATAACCTAACGGGTGATGACGGGACCTAGTGACGAATGCGGATGGCATATAAGTACATTTTATTTTCGTTCTTTTCTGGTGTGATTATTGATGGGACCGCGTTGATTCTGATCAATGCAAAGTAAAACAAACCTGTTTGCAGTTGTTGGAACAAATTTAAAAGTGTTATTGCAAAGACGTTTCCTTTTGTTTTGCATAGCGGTATTCAGTGGAATATCCTGCACCTCATTCGACGGGGCAAGGGCCGATATCCCTTCACCGGGACTGACTCCTTGGGCAGAAGTTTGCGTCAGGGTAATAACTTTACTATAGTCGATTACAAGTTGCTTTGCATAGCGGTATTCAGTGGAATATCCTGCACCTCATTCCACGAGGAAAGAGCAGAGATCCCTTCACCGGGAGTGACCTCTTTAGCAAAGGTTTTCGCCACTATATTTTTATAAAAAGCTATCAGGTTCCTTCAGCGATATCAAGTTCGTTACATTAAAGGTTTTTCGGCAAAAACCAGCCGTAGCCCTCCGTCACTTCTTTTGGGTATTCAGTAGTATTCAAGCAATGTATTTTGACCTAACGCCAAGGCATAGTGTTTGGTAGCTGCTGGGTATTCATTTGTTGCATAGATAGATGAGTTGGTTTGGGACAGCCGTTCTGCCATTTTGACCTAACGCCAAGGGCATGTGCGGGTGGGTTCAAATTAACAAGATAGTGACGGGTAGAACTTGGCATGTGACTTATGACATTTTGACCTAACGCCAAGGTTATAAGAGCATGGGGCAAAAAATCTTATCGGGAGTTTCTAAAGAAACTGAAACTTGCCAAGTATGCGCATACCTTCTGGAGTATGAGTAACGTGGATGCATTCCGTCGCGTAATCATGCGATGAGAGTTGGATCCCGATTCGCACTGATGAGTTGGTTAACTCTTCGGGTGATCCCGATTGATTCTTCTTTCAGGTTTGGAGGAGAATTTGACAGTACAGTGGGAGGTTTCCAGATTAGATAAAGTGATAACCATTCTGATCTAGGTTAGAGTGCACGCAGAGTGTTTTTTCTCTCTCTCTCTCTCTGGAAGCGACCTTTGACCGACCCTAGACTATGACTCAGTGACCAAGTTAACCGAACTTTCTTAAAATACTGGCTTTTGGATTGTCTATGTTGCATAAGTCATTGCCACTCCTTCTTTTTCCCTTTGTATTTCTCAGAACACCCGTATTACTACGGACATCCACTTCCATTGGATAGATCTATCGTATGGTTATATACGAACTCAAAGGGACATCTTCGAGGATTGATCCAGGTTCAGGAGAAATAGAATTGGTTTATTCAGTTGTCTTTTTATTATCACCTTCTCTCAGGTTGCGAGAGCTCCTTGGTTTAGGAGAGTACACCTATTACGCTTATTGGATAGTCTTCTTCCAAACCATAGGCAGGTGCCGAAATGTAGGGAATGAAGAAAACCAATTAGCCTAAGTAGGGTGTGCAGAAGGGAATAACTAAAGACAAAATAAAGGGATTAGAAAGAGGGGCAAAGTAAATTGCGACTGTTATCATTCACGACCAAACCGCGTACTTCATTGCCACTCCTACTTCACCTTTAAAAAGAATAAGGTATTATTCAATTGTCTTTTATCATCACCTTCTCTCATGTTGCGAGTACTCCTTGGTTTAGGAGGGTACACCTATTATGCTTACTGGATAGTCTTCTTCCAAACCATACGCTTGTAAGTGCACGGCGGCGCCCCGGCCGTCAATCCGACGCCGGAATGCGGAAACGGTGATAAACTTAAATTTTGCGGACTTTGCAAACCGGCACCACCGCGCACTAAACTCCGGATCGTAACCATTAACAAGTCTACGCTACTAATAAGAAAGGGAAGAGATGTATACCGACGATCCAAGTCCTCCGGTCTTCATCTCCACTCCGATCTCCTCGCGGGATCTCCGTCCGTCTCCTCCTCGTCGGAAAGGGCACCACGAAGCCGGGTACTTTTACGGGCTCCCACCTCAATACCGAGGCAACTCGCGCATGAAGCCGGCAACTCGACATGCTCAAGATATGCTGTAGGAAGTGTAGTGTAGAGTGGATGTCTCACTTTGGGGTTTTAGAGTTGCCTTTAGATGGAGGGAATCAAGAAGAAAAATGGTGCTTGCATTTTTCTAGCATCGAAAATGAAATCAAGAATGCTACTCTCTCAAAGATGAAGCTCTCATCTTTTTCTTTCTCTCAACAATGAAAAACTTCTTTCATCAAGTGAGAAGAATGGTGGAGGAAAAACCATATATCATATGAGGGAGGTGAGTGTAGGAGAAGAAAAAGAGGTGACCACATCCAAGGGACAAAGAAACATACAACCATGCTTGTTACTATTAAACCCATACCCTTTCAATCACAATAAAAAGCAAGTCAATGGTGCAAGATATGAAAGCCATCATAATCAATACAATTGCAAGAAACCCCCCCACAAAGTGTTATTTGCAAAACTGCAAATAACCCCCTCCATCGAAAAAGTCCGGCCGGGAAAGAACAAAGGAAAACCGGCCGGAACGGAATGCAAACTGGCAACTCCAGAAAACTGGTCCCGTAATAAATTACAGGAAAACCCCAATACTGTGCATACACACCCGCATCTGTATTCCGTCCGGATACAAATGCAATGAGACAAAATCTACACTGTACTAAACTAAGACCAGCTTAAGCCAAAGCCGGCTAGTTAAATCCGTTCGATCCTGATCCGTGCAATACCGCATGTATCTGATCGAACCCTGCCATATAACCATACGGCTACTAGTACAAACCGTCCGATCCAGATCCGTGCAATACCGCACGTATCTGATCGGACCCTGCCATATCTCCATACGGCCTCTACAGCGTTTCGCCCGAAACTTGAGTAACTGAAAGTGTGGTGGACTCTAAAGACTCGTCAATACAATGGCTGTGGATTTAACCACTAGCACGTCAGAGGTATAAGCCAATACGTAACGGGCCACCAGCTATTGACTAAAAGGGACGTCGATGAGGAAGCTCACCCCGACACCCAACTGAGCCTGTCAGTGACAATATCCGTGCAGTCCGGTCCGTTCGTCTATGAGTATCGCATGGCGGGCCTAGGGGGTTGGTAAAAGTCAGACCCCCAAAAGCGGTACAAGTCGTTTCGGAGTGTAGCCCAGAACACCCTGAGATACTACTGGAATACCTACCAGTAAATCTCCTTGCCTTGGCCAAGGACTTTGTGTAATGGCTCTCCTAGACACAGCACGACCTCACCCCCAATACCGGGAGAGACGAACCCCTGAAGATACGCTCACTGCCTCCATGTGGCTCGGGACTGTACCCAACTAAAACCTGTTTGCACGACTCCTTTGAGCCGTGGTAGGGTAGTAATCAAAGTACAGTGGGAACTCACACGAGACAAATGACGATCCCCAGGTCGATGAACTAACCTGCACACATGTCACCAGAGAACTGCCATCTGACGTCGGTATATGACCAACTAGCATGTTCCCGGCGAGTCCTGTCCGGTGTACTCATAACCCAATGAGCACCTGTATACATCTTAGGTGATCCAACTGACACCAGTGGCTTATGAGACCGGCCACCGCCCCTCGTCGGGGTCTCGACTGTATACACTAGTCTACTAATGGAGTATCGATGCCCGGTCTCGAAACTCCCACGACTAGGGACCTTTTAAGGATATGCTTGTAGACCCCCAGCTCCCACTTATATGATCGCCCTCATACTGCTGGTGGTCAAGCAAGAATCCTAGGGGCTCTATCAACGTGTAATAGCGACGTGTCAGGTCACCTAAAACAGTACACGATGATAAAGGTAAACCAGATAGCACACTATCATCTCGAGTAAGACTGTCCTACCGGGATAGGTCCTCCCTCAATCATTACAATCACGTACCTGTGACCTAATAATTGACTCTGAGGGCACTATCTCCAACAATCTCCCACTTGCACTCAAGGCTAATTATTGCGATGTCGCATACTCACAGCCCGTGTGATACCGAACATCCAACTCCTCTACTAGTCAGTCTCACAAAACTCGTTTGCGGAACTATTGCGTTCGAGGAATAGCCTTAGTGAGTGGATCCGCTTAGTTGTTTCTTTCTATGTCTCTCTATATCTCAAGTTCGCGGAGAAACCCATCTCCCGAAATGAGCAATACCTGTCTTAGAATTTGTCTGGATGTCTGATGGGACATAGCTCATAAATGAACTCCAAATCCAAACTTCTTAGACTGTATCGTCAACTGAACTTAATCAGTATCCTGCGCGCCATGTCTCCCTCAGTATTGCCTTGGACTACCTGTCCAAAATACTGCCCCTCATCAGAAGGAAAAACTATAACTCTGACAACCTCCTTGTCGTCCATGTCACCTTGGAAGCCTGGAATGATAACTGTCTCCTGAATGAGGCTGTCGTTATCATATCGCTAGAACATCCACTTATGTTCTAAAACTGCTTCCGATTGTTTCTCCAGGATTGGATTAATGTCAACTTATTGCATCTAGTGCAAGAACAACATCTGGTGTGGTACTTGACATCTCATGATTGACTCAATTGCCTAAGCAAGTGATCTGCCAATCATGCACGTCCCTCTCCCCTTTAGTCTGTAAGACACCTTTGGAGAGGGTGACTCCATTACCTGCAGGTACACTACCGTGCCAGGAGTCGTCCATCCTAAATACTCTTAGAATGCTGTCAAGTACCCTGATTGGGAAACCACCCAAATCTAGATCTAAAACCATAGATCCAGTAACCAGTATGTCAGATATAAAATCCATTTCCTTTGTGGAGAAACCAATGTGTGACGACCAAAGTATAACCGATCGTAGTATAGGAGTTTCTTTTCCTGCTTTGTGTATGTCATCCAAATACCATGACATCACATCCTACTACCTTCTCAACAGATCCATCTCCTATTCTGATGAAGTCAAACCTATGACTGTCACGTCAGAAATAGATGATCTATCTCCGCTACATCTGCTTTAGTCTATAAATAGACATAAGCTACCTGTCCACCAATGCTTCCGCTGCTCCCACTGACTACGACAACCCTCTGGCAGAGTCATATACACATACACTTCTAAAACTAGTTTTAGAATGACGCTATACTCATCCTCCCGCCGGGTCTCGTAACCTGGAACAACAGCAATGGCAATTGTGGGTAAACAAGAACTTCCCTGTCACCGTCCTTGAGGCCACCGTAGTGCCTCTCGGGTGCCTGAAGTTACCCACCTTATCTGCGGAGTGGCCAATGGAATGTCAATCCAGATTGAATCTTTAGGTTCCTTATCAAATCTTCAGTAATCGTTTGTGGTTCTGGAATTAGTTCCAGTTCTACCATACTCCCACTACTGTTTTTCTGAAAAAATCCATTTTTAATAAAACTGTGGCGAGTCTAGAACAATATTGCTATTGTTCATCCAGATGGTAGAAAGTCAACCCGCGTCATAACCTGGGTCAACCCACAAACAGCCATTACAGAAACGTGCCTTGAGTTATCCAGTGTCTGGTTTTAATCATAAACCGGACAACTCCCCGTACCTTAACATCGTAAAGATATGAACTGTTCTATATCCAATATAAAAACAGAGGCACTGATTTAATTGAACCAGATTCAAATCATGCAGCTGTCCCCAGCGCATGTCAACTAAATGGAAGAAGGCCGATCAGCGTTACTCAACTTAGGAATACTTCCAATTATGAGTAACCTGAAAGAGAAGCAAGATCTCTTTATCATTACTATCAACTGAATACCATACACAAGTATCTACATCTTCGATCTCTTTGAAGAATCCCGATACTTGCTATACCTGGTTCTCTACTCTATTCAAATACCAATAACTTCTCCAAATTCGGACCCTGTGTTTCCACGAAACACTTGTCTAAAAACTAGAGAAGTCATAAGTAAACTGAATGTAGTACGAGGACCAACCCCTCTGTCCCGATGGACCCTGGACAACATACAATACTTTGTATAAGTCCCTTGAGTCTGATAACTCATTCACTGTGTGTCGTAGGTCGAAAACTGTACTTATGGTTAAGAAGAATTACCCCGCTGTTTAATGCTCCTTACCTAACCATCCACTGATATAGGTAAATGTCGTAGACATAATTTCAGAAAGGTATATCTCACTCTATGAAAATAGACGTACAGATATATCAATTTGAAATTGGTGCATAACAGCGGATATTCAAAACCAAATATTTGCCAACCGGCAAACAGCCCAGGTGATTTCCTCAAATATCACCGATTACAACGAATCCCGATATAATGAGGATAATCACCCAATTCCCAATAACTTACTCCCACTCATCATCTGTAAAACCATACAGATGTGAGAATCATACCTGGTAAATACATACCCTGGAGTAAGTATCTAATCGGGAAATCAGTTTTCCTTTAACATTACACAGTGAAACTGAAACATTGAAATGTTTCGATGGGGTATCCTGGTATTCTTAGTAATGCCTCTTCCAGATTCACGACTGTAACCGTATAATTCTTTGCCACCTCTCCAAATCCCTTCATATGTCTTTAGTCTTTACCTTCTGTACACCCCTTTAGGCCAAATGGTTTTCTTCCTTCCCTACCGTTCGGCACCAGCCTATGGTTTGGAAGAAGACTATCCAATAAGCATAATGGGTGTACTGTCCCTATCCTAGGAACACTCGCAACACGAGAGAAGATGAAGATAAAAGACACCTGAATGTACTTTATTCCTATTTCTCCTGGACCAGAATCCATCCCCGAACTGGAACAAGTTCCTTTCGAGTTCGTATATAACCATACGATGGATTATCCAATAAACTGTGGATCTTCGTAGTGATACGGAGTGTCCTGGAGAAATACAAAGGTGATTTTAGGATTGGCGAAGAAATACCTGGTTTGGTCGTGAATATCTGTTGCAATTTACTTTGCCCTCTTACTAATCCCTTGCTTTGTCTGAACTTAATACCTTCTGCACACCATCGTTATGCTAATTGGTTTTCTTCATTCCCTACCGGTCGGCACCAGCCTATGGTTTGGAAGAAGACTATCCAATTTGCGTAATAGGTGTACTACTCCTAAACCAAGGAGTACTCGCAACCTGAGAGAAGGTGAAAAAGAAAAGACAACTGAATAATCCTATCCGTTTTCTCCAGAACCGGAAACCATCCTCGAATTCCTTCGAGTTCGTATCTAACCATACGATGGTTTTGTCCAATGGAAGTGGACGTTCGTAGTAATACGGGGTGTCCTCGAGAAAAGGGTAAAAGTAGGAGTGGCAATGAGGTCTGCAACTCTGACAATCCAAAAGCCAGTGTTAGGAAGGTTCGGTCAACCTGGTCACTGAGTCATAGTCTTAGGGTCGGGTCAATGGTCGCTGCCAAAGAGAGAGAGAAAAGAAACACTCAGCGTGCACTCTAACCTAGATCAGAATGGTTACCAATTTATCTAATCTGGAATCCTCCCACTGTACCTCAAATTCTCCTCCAAACCTGAAAGAAGAATTAGTCGGGGTCACCCGAGGAGTAAACTAACTCATCAGTGGGAATCGGGATCCAACTATCATCGCATGATAACGTGACGGAATCCGCTCACGTCAACACACTCCAGAAGGTATGCGCATATCTGGCAAGTTTCAGTTCTTTTGAAACTCCCGATGTGATTTCTGCCCCATGCTCTTATGACCTTGACTTTGGCCAACATATCATAAGTCACATGTCAAGTTCTACCCGTCATTCTCCAGGTTAATTTGAATCCACCCGTACATACCCTTGACTTTGGCCAAAATGGCAGCACGACTGTCCCAAACTAACGCATCTATCTATGCTGCATATGAATACCCCAATAGCTACCAATCACTGTGCCTTGACTTTGGCCAACATACACAGCTTGAATACTATTGACCACCCATATGAAACGACGGAGGGCTACGAATGGTTTCTGGCGAAAACCTTTAACGTAAAGAACTTGATATCGTCGAAGGAACGGATAGCTTTTAAGAAAATATAGTGACGAAAACCTTTACTAAAGAGGTCACTCCCGGTGAAGGGATCTCGGCTCTTTCCCCGTAGAATGGGGTGCAGGATATTCCAACTGAATACCACGGTGCAAAGCAAAAGTAATCGGCTATAGTGAAGTTAATGCCCTGACGCAAACTTCTGTCCAAGGGGTCACTCCCGGTGAAGGGATCTCGGCCCTTGCCTCGTCGACTGAGGAGCAGGATATTCCAAATGAATACCACGATGCAAAACAGAAATGAACGTCCTTGCAATAACAGCTTTTTGAAAAGTGTTCCAACAACATCAGAATAGGTTTGTTTTTAACTTGCATTGATCCGAATCAATGCAGTCCCATCAATTGATCACACCAAAAAGAACGAAAATATACTGATGTACGTATATGCCATCCGCATTCGCCACTGGGTCCCGTCATTACCCGTTAGGTTAGCTAACTAACGACAGAGCGGGGACTGGACTAGCGCGGATGCAAAACATATACAACATCTACTAATATATATACCAATATATTATATTCGCTCAAGGCGTGAATAAAATGCAACATCACAGAAATGTACAGCATCACAGAAACAATACAGATATCTGGGATCCCCGGGTTTCACAGAGCCGCTGAAACCCGACGTTCCCCTGGTCGTGTGGATAGCCTGTGCAATGAAATCCTAGACCCCTACGGGCGCGGCAAGTCACCCGCCAAAACCTGAAGCGAGGCAGCCCCCTTCAGCGCCGTGAATGGACCACCCAGCACTTCACGGAATCCGGCAACTTGGGCACCCCTCCTGGGTCAACCTGTACCCCCTACGAGTGCGGCGAATAGCCCGCCAATCCTAGAGTGAAGCCCCTTCCGTCTCAATGCCATGAGATGCGGGCTTGTTGCCCTCCAGAACCCGGCTATCCGTGCACCCCTCCGCGGGGCAATCCTAGTACAGAAAGTAAAATATACATACACCGGGTACATCGACCGCAACCAGGTCGTGCCCCAAAATAATAATACAAACGGGCAGTGACGGCAGTCCACATGTCGGACGCTCGCCCCGCAATATCAAATGTACATAATACAACATCACAGTACTAGCATTGCATCCAGGCTATCCTCCACGACCGATCCGCAACATCACAGCATAAACAATGAACATCAACGTGAAAGTCACGTTCGCAAATCCGTCTAACCGGGCTATAGCAGTTAGACCGGATTTACCGATCGAGTGACATTCACGGTCGCAGATATAATGTAAATACTGTGAAAAATGTGTTTAAAATTTTCCGATTGATCAAAAATTAACAAGTGGGCCCCAAACCAATACTGTAGCACTCACAGAAATAATTGGCCCAATTTTAATATTCCAAAACCCCTAATACTAGCCCAGAAGCCCACTGGGAAATTTTGGCCCATTGATCTCTCTAAGTTGCGGCGGATCCGCGGCCCAATAGAAGGGTGAGGCCGCGGTTCCGCGCTCTGGAAGAGGGATCAGTGCGTCGAATTTTCCCAGAGTTCTTAGAACTTTCTGAACATCATTCTGAGACCACCTGAAAAATTTTTAGACACCAAAAATTTCCAACAGAAAACTGATGCTAACAAAATACGGGTTTTGGAACATTTTGATCGATCGGAAAGGCAAACACATTACACAAAGCTAGACTAAGTTAATGGGGAGGCTCTGATACCACTGTAAGTGCACGGCGGCGCCCCGGCCGTCAATCCGACGCCGGAATGCGGAAACGGTGATAAACTTAAATTTTGCGGACTTTGCAAACCGGCACCACCGCGCACTAAACTCCGGATCGTAACCATTAACAAGTCTACGCTACTAATAAGAAAGGGAAGAGATGTATACCGACGATCCAAGTCCTCCGGTCTTCATCTCCACTCCGATCTCCTCGCGGGATCTCTGTCCGTCTCCTCCTCGTCGGAAAGGGCACCACGAAGCCGGGTACTTTTACGGGCTCCCACCTCAATACCGAGGCAACTCGCGCATGAAGCCGGCAACTCGACATGCTCAAGATATGCTGTAGGAAGTGTAGTGTAGAGTGGATGTCTCACTTTGGGGTTTTAGAGTTGCCTTTAGATGGAGGGAATCAAGAAGAAAAATGGTGCTTGCATTTTTCTAGCATCGAAAATGAAATCAAGAATGCTACTCTCTCAAAGATGAAGCTCTCATCTTTTTCTTTCTCTCAACAATGAAAAACTTCTTTCATCAAGTGAGAAGAATGGTGGAGGAAAAACCATATATCATATGAGGGAGGTGAGTGTAGGAGAAGAAAAAGAGGTGACCACATCCAAGGGACAAAGAAACATACAACCATGCTTGTTACTATTAAACCCATACCCTTTCAATCACAATAAAAAGCAAGTCAATGGTGCAAGATATGAAAGCCATCATAATCAATACAATTGCAAGAAACCCCCCCACAAAGTGTTATTTGCAAAACTGCAAATAACCCCCTCCATCGAAAAAGTCCGGCCGGGAAAGAACAAAGGAAAACCGGCCGGAACGGAATGCAAACTGGCAACTCCAGAAAACTGGTCCCGTAATAAATTACAGGAAAACCCCAATACTGTGCATACACACCCGCATCTGTATTCCGTCCGGATACAAATGCAATGAGACAAAATCTACACTGTACTAAACTAAGACCAGCTTAAGCCAAAGCCGGCTAGTTAAATCCGTTCGATCCTGATCCGTGCAATACCGCACGTATCTGATCGAACCCTGCCATATAACCATACGGCTACTAGTACAAACCGTCCGATCCTGATCCGTGCAATACCGCACGTATCTGATCGGACCCTGCCATATCTCCATACGGCCTCTACAGCGTTTCGCCCGAAACTTGAGTAACTGAAAGTGTGGTGGACTCTAAAGACTCGTCAATACAATGGCTGTGGATTTAACCACTAGCACGTCAGAGGTATAAGCCAATACGTAACGGGCCACCAGCTATTGACTAAAAGGGACGTCGATGAGGAAGCTCACCCCGACACCCAACTGAGCCTGTCAGTGACAATATCCGTGCAGTCCGGTCCGTTCGTCTATGAGTATCGCATGGCGGGCCTAGGGGGTTGGTAAAAGTCAGACCCCCAAAAGCGGTACAAGTCGTGTCGGAGTGTAGCCCAGAACACCCTGAGATACTACTGGAATACCTACCAGTAAATCTCCTTGCCTTGGCCAAGGACTTTGTGTAATGGCTCTCCTAGACACAGCACGACCTCACCCCCAATACCGGGAGAGACGAACCCCTGAAGATACGCTCACTGCCTCCATGTGGCTCGGGACTGTACCCAACTAAAACCTGTTTGCACGACTCCTTTGAGCCGTGGTAGGGTAGTAATCAAAGTACAGTGGGAACTCACACGAGACAAATGACGATCCCCAGGTCGATGAACTAACCTGCACACATGTCACCAGAGAACTGCCATCTGACGTCTGGTATATGACCAACTAGCATGTTCCCGGCGAGTCCTGTCCGGTGTACTCATAACCCAATGAGCACCTGTATACATCTTAGGTGATCCAACTGACACCAGTGGCTTGTGAGGCCGGCCACCGCCCCTCGTCGGGGTCTCGACTGTATACACTAGTCTACTAATGGAGTATCGATGCCCGGTCTCGAAACTCCCACGACTAGGGACCTTTTAAGGATATGCTTGTAGACCCCCAGCTCCCACTTATATGATCGCCCTCATACTGCTGGTGGTCAAGCAAGAATCCTAGGGGCTCTATCAACGTGTAATAGCGACGTGTCAGGTCACCTAAAACAGTACACGATGATAAAGGTAAACCAGATAGCACACTATCATCTCGAGTAAGACTGTCCTACCGGGATAGGTCCTCCCTCAATCATTACAATCACGTACCTGTGACCTAATAATTGACTCTGAGGGCACTATCTCCAACAACGCTGGTGCCGAACGGTAGGGAAGGAAGAAAACCATTTAGCCTAACGATGGTGTACAGAAGGTAATGACTAAAGACAAATAAAGGGATTTGGAGAGATGTCAATAAAATATACGGTTGAAGTCATGAATTGGATTATGGAAGAGGCATTACTATGAATACCATGATACCCCTACGAAACATTTTCATGTTTCAGTGCACTGTTAAAGGAAAATTGTTTTTCCGATTGGATACTTACTCCAGGGTATGTATTTACCAGGTTTCATTCTCATATCTGTATGGTTTTACAGATGATGAGTAGGAGTAAGTTATTGGAAATTAGGTGGTCATCCTCATTATATCGGAATTCGTTGTAATTGGTGATATTTGAGGAAATCGCCTGGGTACAGTTTTCAACCTACGACGCACAGGTTTTGAGTTATTCAACTCAGCGGACTTATACAGAGTATTGTATGTTGTCCAGTGTCCTTCAGGACAAAGGGATAGGTCCTCGTACTATGTTCTGTTTACTTGTGACTTCTCTAGTTTTTAGACAAGTGTTTCGTAGAAATACAAGGTCTAAGTTTTGAGAAGTTGTGGGTATAAGAATAAAGTAGAGAACCAGGTGTCACAAGTATCGGGATTCTTCAAAGAGATCGAAGATGTAGATTCTTGTGATTGGTATTCAGATGATAGTAATAGTTTTGAGAAACTTGTTACTCATAATTGGATGGATTCCTAAGTTGAGTAATGCTGATTAGCCTCTTTCCATTAAGTTGATATGCACTGGAGACAGTTGCATGATTTGAATCTGGTTCCAATTAAATAAGTGCCAAAGTTTCTATATTAGATATAGAATGGTTCATATCTTAACGATGTTAAGGTACGGGGAGTTGTCCGGCTTATGCTTAAAACCAGACTCTGGATAACTCAGGGCACGTTTCTGTAATGGCTGTTTGTGGGTTGACCCTAGGTATGACGATGGTTAATTTTCTACTATTTGGAAGATCAATAGTGATATTGTTCTTGACTCGCCACAGTTTTAGTAAAATGGATTTTTTCAGAAAACAGTAGTGGGAGTATGGTAGAACTGGAAGTGATTCCAGAACCGCAAACGATTACGGAAAATTTAATAGGACCTATATATTCAATCAGGTTTGACATTCCATTAGCCACTCAGCAGATATAGTGGGTAACCTAAGACACCCGAGAGGTACTCCGGTAGCCTCAAGGACGGTGACAGGGAGGTTCTTATCTACTTAGACTTGACACTACTGTTGTTCCAGGCTATGAGACCCGGTAGGAGGGTTGTTGTGGTCAATGGGACCAGCTGAAGTATAGTGGGCAAGTAGCTTATGTCTATTTATAGACTAGAGTAGTTATAGCGGACATAGATCATCTAGTTTTGATGTGACTGTCATGGGTTTGACTTCATCAGAATAGAGGATGGATCTGTTAAGAAGGTAGTAGGTTGTGATGTCATGGTATTTGGATGACATACACAGAGTAGAAAGTAAAATTCCTATACTACGATCGGTTGTACTGTGGTCGTCACACAGTTGTTTCTCCAGACAGGATATGGATATAATATCAGACATTTTGGTTTCTAGATCTATAGTTTTAGATCTAGATTTGGGTAGTTTCCCAATGTGGGTACTTTGACAGTATTCTGATAGTTTTTGGAATAGATGACTCCTGGCATGGTGGTGTACCTGCAGGTGATGGAGTCACCCTCTCTAAAGGTGTCTTACAGACTAAAGGGGAGAGGGATGGGCATGATTGGCAGATCACTTTCTTAGGCAACTGAGTCAATCATGAGATGACAAGTACCACACCAGATGTTGTTTTTGCACTAGATGCAATAAGTTTGTATTAATCCAATCCTGGAGAAACATAAGGAAGCAGTTTTAGAACATAAGTGCATGTTCTACGGATTTGATGATGGCAGCCTCCTTCGGGAGACGATTATCATTCCAGGCTTCAAAGGTGACATGGTTGACCGAGTGATTGTCAGAGTTATAGTTTTCCCTCTGACGAGGGACAGTATTATGGACAGGTGGTCCAAGAGGATACTGTGGGTGGCATGGTGCAGGATACTGATTAGGTTCAGTGATCGATACAGTCTAAGAAGTTTGGATTTGGAGTTCATTTATGAACTAGGTCCCATCAGATATCCAGACATATTCTAAGACAGGTATTACTCAATTCGGGAGATGGCTTTCTCCGCGAATTTGAGATTAAGAGAGACATAGAAAGAAACATCTAGGCGGATCCACTCACTGAGGCTATTTCTCGAACACAATAGTTTTACAAACGGGCTTTGTGAAACTGATTAGTAGAGGAGTTAGATGTTCGGTTTCACACGGGTTGTGAGTAGTCGACATCGCAATTATTAGCCTTAACTGCAAGTGGGAGATTGTTGGTGATAGTGCCCTCAGAGTCAATTATTGGATCACAGGAACGTGATTGCAATAATTGCGGAGGACCTATACCGGTAGGACGGTCTTACTCGAGATGATAGTATGCTATCTGGTTTGCCTTTATCAGTCGTGTACAGTTTCAGGTGACTGATCACTGTTACACTTTGATAGAGCCCTTAGGATCTTGCTTTACTACCAACAGTATGATGGCGATCATATACGTGAGAGTTGGGTAGTTTATCAGCATATCCTTAATTGTGGTCCCTAGTCGTGGGAGTTTCGAGACAGGGTATCGATACTCCGGAATAGACTAGTGTATACAGTCGAGACCCCGACGAGGGGCGGTGGCCGGTCTCACAAGCCACTGGTGTCAGTTGGATCACCTAAGATGTATACAGATGCTCATTAGGTTATGAGTACACCGGACAGGACTCGCCGGGAACCTGCTAGTTGGTATTATACATATCGTCAAATAGCAGTTCCCTGGTGACATGTGTACAGGTTAGTTAATCGACCTGAGTTCGTCATTTATCTCGTGTGAGTTCCCACTTTGCTTTGATTTCTACCCTACCACGGCTCAAAGGAGTTGTGTAAACTGGTAGTTTTTGGGTACAGTCCCGAGCCACATGGAGGCACGTGAGCGGATCGGCAGGGGATTCGTCTCTCCCGGTATTGGGGGTGAGATCATGTTGTGTCTAGGAGAGCCATTACACAAAGCCCATGGCCGTGGCAGGAGATTTACTGGTAGGTACTCCAGTAGTATCTCAGGGTGTTATTGGGCTACACTCCGACACGACTTATACTGCTATTAGGGGTCTGACGTTACTAGCCCCCTAGGAAGATATGCGATACTCATAGACGAACGGACCGGACTGTTTATACATTGTCACTGTTAGGCTCAGTAGGGTTTCCGGATGAGTTCGCTCATCGGCCTCCCTTGAGGTCAGTCCACGGGCAGCCGTTACGCATAGCTAGTGCCGCTGACGGTTTGTGGTTAAACCCACTGCCAGGGTACTGACGAGTCATTAGAGTCCCCCACAGAAAGTTTCCCAAGTTTGGGCGAAACGTTTTAGAGGCCGTATGGTTTTATGGCAGGGTTCGGAAAATGCACGTGCGTTTACGCATGTGTCATTTTTCGGGCAGATAATACTGGTGGGCTTTGGTTTAAGCCGGATCCGAGTATTATATTGAGTAAATATAATATCTTTGTCTCGGTTGTATTTGTATTCGGTTGTAATACAAATGCGGGTATATTTATACAGTTACGGGGTTATCCTGAAATTCGTTTCGGGATCTCGGGATCACTTTTGGAAGTTGCCAGTTTCCAGTTTTCTATCAGCCATCTTTTAACATTCGGTTAAAGACGGATTTATCTTTTCTTTGGAAGAGTGTGGATGCTTCTAGAAGGTTCTAGAAGGTGGTGACTAGGTTAGAGTGGTGTTATTGTTTCATTGGTTGCTTTCTTTGTGTTCACACTAGATATTTATCCTTGTGGTTACCTCCCCTCTCCTACACTCACCCCCCACCTCTATATGATGGTCGGCCCCTCCCCTCTCTCATACACACTTGATGATTATGGTTGCTAGAAAGAAAAGATTATGATAGTTTTGGGGTGTATGGAAATTTCATTGCTCATTTCATTCCATCACCCGATTCAAATGGCAACTTCATTAACCGTTCGTCCATAGCTTTGGACGGAACGAGACAAAGTCTTCTACTCATTCTCTATATCAATCTTGGTTGTCTCTTTTAGCAAACTTGACGACCGAGTTGCCTCGAGTAAGAGGCGGGAGCCCGTTTAAAGAATCGTTGATGTGGTGCTATCTGGACGCGGAGATCAGAGATCGACGAGATCGGAGCAGCCGCAACGGAGCATGGGATGATGGTTAAAGAACGAAGAACTCGGATCGTTCGGTATAACCTTTCTACTCTCTTTACAGTTTGTTAGTTTAGCAATAATGGCAGATCCGGGTTAAAGTATACGATAGTGCCAGTTAAAAAAGTTTTTGTTCCGCAATTGACGTCTGTTGATGGCCGGGCCGCTACCGTAGACTTATAGTTCAATCATATATGTGTACTAGCTACACGCATCATGGTTCGGACGGATTATACTAGTTGGCTTTAGTTTAAGCCGGATCCTAGTAATAGATTATTGGATTATTTTCGTCTCCTTGTATTTGTATTTTTTGAAATACAGATATGGGTATATATAGACGATGATGGTTATTCTTGTAATTTATTAAAAGGTTGCTTCAAGAAGAAGACACCTCATTTTGTTTATAACCATTTAGGATTAAATGGTTAATGAGGTGGAGGATGGGGTGTTATTTGCATTGATTGAAGCATGGCTCACTTGGTGAATCATGGGGTGACTTATGGAGTGACTCATGCTTTGGTGAACTATTAAAGCATGCTTGATTTATTTAGTTTGCTTCAATAATTCACAAGACATGGAGATTTTTCCTTGATGGAAAAATGGTTCACACAACACTCTCATCTCCTCAAGCTTCCTTCTTCTACCTCCACCCCAAAAGTCTTATGTGTTGAGAAACCTAGGGTGTTATGTTACATATTAATCCATCATTAGACTTTGCATCCTCTAGCCTATCTAGTTTGGCGAATTAGATACCCTAGTTACCTCGGCTATGAGGTTGGAGCTTGAACTACAAATCCTTAGGTGGATCATCTTTGGCCGAGGGAGACTGAGGATCATATTAGTGTTATATACCCTAGAGGCTATTGTTGTATAGTACTAGTTTGTATATTACATTTTAAAAGCTTGGGATATACATCGATATAGTAACAGTCTTGCTTAATATGGTAGTATGCTACTTGGTTTGCTTCTATCTTAATATGTGTATATGTTTCTTTTAACATATCATTAATACATATTGATAGAGCCCTTAGGATCATTGCTTGACTACCAGCATTGTGATGACAGTCACACTGGTGGGGGTTGGGAAGTCTATAAACACATCCTTATATAGGTCCCTAGTCATAGGATTATCGAGACAAGCATTGATACTCCAGAGTATACTAGTGTATACGCTTCTCATCCCAGTAGGGGAGATGGTCTGTCCCATAGCCATTAGTACGTCGACTGTAGATAGTATGCAGGTGCTCATTGGGTTATAAGTTACACTGTACGGACTCATAGGGAGCAGCTGGTTGGTACTATACCTATCGTTAGGTAGAAGTTCTCAAGTGACATGGGTACAACATAGTCCGTTGACTTGACACTGCTACTTCGCCCCACTATTCTTAGATTACTACCCTACCACGGCTCTATTGAGTCATGCAAACATGTAGTAGTTGGGTGCAGTCCCGAAGCACTTGGAGGCGGTGGCAGTCAGATAAGATTTGTCTCTCCCGTTATTAGGGGTTGGTGTCACGCTATTTTTGGAAAGCCATTACACAAAGTCCCTGGTCAGGGCAAGCGAGAATTATTGGTAGGTACTCTAGTAGTTTCTTAGGGTGTTTTGGGCTCCATTCCGACATGACTTATTGAGCTATTAGGGGTCTGACGGTTACCGCCCCCTGAGCCCGATATGCGATACTCTTAGACGAACAGACCGCACTGTACGGAAATTGTCATAGATAGGCTCAATAAGAGTTCGGTTGAGTTTGCTCATCGGCTTTCTTATTGAAAGATACCTGGGTATTCGTTATGTGCAGCTAGTACCGCTGACGTGCATGTAGTTAAACCCATTGCCAGCGTACTGTCGAGTCTTTAGAGTCCTACACGGAGGGTTTCCCTGCTTCGGGCGAAACGATATACAGGTCGTATGGTTTTACGATAGGGTTCGAATATATACATGTACTTGTGCACGTATGATGTTCGGACGGATTATATTAGTGGACTTTGGTTTAAGCTGGATGCTAGTAGTATATTATTAGATTAGTTTCATCCCATTGTATTCATGTTTCTCGGCATACGGATACGGGTATATATATACGGATGAGGAGCATTCTTGTAATTTGTTCAAGATGGCTTCTAGAAGAGGATACCTCATTAGGATTTTTATATTTTGATTAAAACATTTATGATGTGGAGAAAATGAGGTGTATGTTTGTATTAAATGAAGCATGACTCATGAGGGTGACTCATGGTGATTCACTATTTGAATTAATGAAGCATGCTTGATATTTAGCTAGATATTTTTGTGAGATATTTGTATTCATCATTTATTCACAAAGCAATCCATATTCATTCTAATATCAACACTACACTCTCAACTTCCTCAAGCTCTCTTCTTCTTCCTGTCAAACACTAATTGTCTCATGTGTTGAGAATTCTAGGGTTAGTAAGACTTATAAATCCTTAATCACTCTCTATATCCTCTAGGTCATTTAGATTATCACTCTAGGTTACCTAGTTACCTCATCTTAGAGGTAGAAGCTCAAGGTAGGAACTCTCGGGTGGATCTTCTTCGACTTGAGGAGGTCGACGAGGAGGCATGATCTATACTCACTACAAGGAGCTCATGAAGAGGAGAAGGACAGGAAGAACAAGAAGGACTAGTAACTTGAGGTATAACTTTCTTAGGTAGTAGTTAAACCTCATAGTTTGTATATTAGTTAGTGTTTAGTATCGATCCTGGAGTTTAGTCGATGTTACTATGCATATAAAAATCGTTTTTTGCAAACTCCGCCTCCCCGCGAACACGCGGGGTGCATGACATCGATTTACAGTGGTATCAGAGCTACTAGGCAGGGATGCTGACCAATGGGGGTTCTCACTGTGGTGATAGTGGTGGCGAAGCACAGGCTCTTACCCCCAGGGTGTCCCGTGCGGTTATATGGTTCGGCGGGTTGTAGTCCGTCGTGAGGGGATTACGTAAAAAGTAGCTGCTGAGGGGCCTATAGGCGCCACGGCCAGTTTTCGCTCCGGCGACTAACCCAAAAGTGGTATTAGAGCCAGCTAAACCATAACTAACAGATTAGACGACAAGTAAAACTACTAAACCGAAATAACTCCAAAACACGAAACTTGAAATCCAAGTTTTTGTCGAAATTTGCAGAGCCTCCAATTTTTTTTTAAACAATTGCAGAGTACTCTTTTGGTTGTTACATGAACACACAACAAAAACAAGACATTTCCACCCATTTTTGGCCGGTCAACCCATTTTAAAAAACCGGCCTCACCGGGTCAATGGTGTGGGAATGCCTCGAGTTTTGTTCTGGGTTCTTGTCTCTTGGATTTAGGGTTTCAGGTGTTGTTTGATTTTACCAATTTTGATTATACCGTTAATTCTCTATTGTGGCAATACAGAGTGTTTCGAAATCGCAGTTTTAACGTCGTTTAACAGTTTCAGTTGTTAAATGTGTTCATAAACTTTCGCTAATTGCTATATGTTAGTTAGTTAGGGGTTGTACATATTTGTGATGATTGGTTTGTGTATATGAACATTATTGGATCGTCGTAGATGAATAGCCGGGGATGTGAGATGAGAGTTTATTTCATTTAAATGTAAATTGTAATTTGATGTAATATTATTTTGCGGGGCATATCTGGATTGAGGTTGTAGCCATCGTTGTATTATTTCATTTACTGTTTTTGCTCCTAGGTTAGACTCAAGGTAGGGTGCACAAACTACTGGGTACTTTGAAGTGCTGAGTGGCCTACTCATTTTACTGTGGGAGGCTGCTTCACTTCGGGTATTTAGCGGGTAGGTTGCCACACCCGTAGGGGTCTAGGGTATGGTTTTGGCTATTCATCACGACCGTGGAATCCGTCTTTCGTTACAGGATTAAACAAAACACGGAATTCCTAGTATATCCAATATGTTCACCTGTGATCTGGAATGCCTATTATTGCATGAGACGAATGTATATATTTTATATGTTATATAATATACGTTGCTTATGTTTTGCATCCACGTTAGTCCTGCCCTCGCTCTGGCATTAGTTAAGTAATCTAACGGTGTTAGACGGGCCCAGTGGAGAATGCGGATGGCATAAGCGTACGTTGTATTTTCGTTTCTTTCTGTAATGATAGGTGTAAATGATGGGACTGCATTAGATTAATGCAAGGCAAACAAACCAAAGCTGAATTGTTAGAACAAATTTTTAAAACACTAGGTCTTTTCAAAACAGCAAACTTTTAAAATGCGGAGCTTAAACCACTCCTTTAAAAGCTATCAGGTTCCTTCGATTAAATCAAGTTCATTACGTTCACGGTTTCGCCAAAACCAGTCATAGCCCTCCGTCATTTCAGTTGGGTATTCAGTAGTATTCAAGTTATGTATTTTGACTTTCGCCATGGCATAGTGATTAGTAGCTGCTGAATAATCATCCACAGCATATATAGATGCGTTGGTTTGGGACAGTCGTACTACTATTTTGGCCTTCGTCAAGGGTATGCATGTGTGGATTCAAATTAATCTGGACAATGACGGGTAGAACTTGACATGTGACTTATAATATATTGGCCTTCGCCAAAGTCATAAGAGCATGGAGCAAAAATCCACATCGGGAGTTTCTAAAGAAACTGAAATTTGCTAGTGTTGCTTACCATTTGGAGTGTGATAATTTTAGTAGGATTCTTTCAGGATTATAACACAATGATATTTGGATTCCGTTCCTACTGTGAGTATATGCTACTCTTCGAGTAATTTTTTCACTAAACGATCAATGCTATAAACCAAGTTGGTGTCTAGAATGGTGTTAGTGAGGCTACGCCTCCAGGGAAAAGAGGTTATGTAATTAAGGAACTTCGCAAAAGTGTTGGAAAAGCTCCCTCGAAGTACCAACACCAGCCTGGCTGAAAGGTTAAGCAAGTATTGTAGAGTGAGATTAATTCTGACTAATTCTTCTATTATGGTTTGAGGAAGGATTCGAGAAACGGTAGGAGCCATCCTGTTTAGATAAACTAAAAACCAATCTAAACTTGCAAGAGTATCATGCTAAAGTGTTTATTCTCTCTCTCCTAATTGCAGCGACCAAGATGACCAGCCTTAAGTTACTTTTAGATAAAATCATATTAACAAGGCCAAACTATAAAGATTGGCTCAGTAATGTCCAGATGGACATCACATATGACAAACTGAATTATCTTCTTACTACTAAAGCCCCCGCTATCCCAGGTCCATATTCCAGCGTCACGGACAAGGAGATCCGTAAGACCTGGGAAATTTACAGTGCGAAAGCCAACTGGCTCGTGCTGGCCTCTATGGATAATAAACCGCAGAGGTGGCACGAGAAGATGGATCTTGCTTCTATCTTCCTCCATACCAAGGACTTATATGGAGAGCAATCTTGTATCGCAAGATACGAGACCTCGAAGAAATTATTTCAAGTGAGGTTGGCTATCGGGTCATCCGTAAGTGACCGCGTCCTTAAGATGATCAACTACATTGAGGAACTCACGGACCTAGGGACCACATTGGAGAACGAGCTATACACAGACTTGATTCTACAGTCCCTCCCCTCTACCTACGCCCAGTTTATCTTGAATTTCAATATTCAATGTAAGGAAGTTACACTTTAAGAATTCCTCAACATGTTGAGGAGCGCTGAGGGCACCCTACAGAAGTCCAGGGAAACACCCGCTCTACTTATTGGAGAATCTTTCTCTTCTAGATCCAAAGCGAAAGCCAAAGGGAAGAGGAGGAAGAAGAAGGCCCCCACCAAACCGAAAGGCGGTGTTAGTAAGGTAGAGGCAAGGGGAGAGGCAAAAGTTGGAGGCCGGTGGTAGGGAAGGAAGAATGCTTCTACTATTACAGGAAGGGCTATTGGAAGAAGGACTGCAGGGCCTGAAAAGCCCAGAACCAGGGTTCGAAGCACGTTGTGGTTTCGGCTTCAGGTGTGTTTGTAATTGAAAACTGTCTGTCAATCAACTCTACCTCTTGGGTATTCGATACCGAATCAGGATCTCATATCTGTAATTCTTTGCAGGCACTGAGAAGCCGTAGAGTTTTGAAGGCGGGTGATATGACCCTCAGGGTTGCTAATGGAGCGAGCGTGGATGCTGTGTTCGTAGGGAAATATCACTTAGGATTGACAAGTGGACATTTTCTGGTTTTGCGCAACTGTTTTTTTTTTGTACCTAATTTGACTTGTAATATCATTTCTGTATCTTTGTTAGCTAAAGAAGGTTATGATTTTACATTTGTAAGAGATTTCGTAAACATCCACCTTAATCATAGTTTGATTGGGTCGGGTAAACTAAACAACGGTATATACGTATTAAACCAACTTCAAGTTTTCAACGTCCGGAACACACACAAAAGAAATTCTCCAGAATTAAATCAGGCTTTCTTATGGCATTGTAGACTGGGTCACATCAATAAAACACGGTTAACCATGTTACATAAATAGGGATATTTGGATCCGTTCGAATATCAGTCTTATAAAACTTGTCAATCATGTCTCAAAGAAAAGATGACAAACACTCTGTTCACTGGACATGGAGTAAGAGCGAGCGAGATCTTGGAACTCATATACAGCGACGTGTGTGGTCCAATATCCACACATGTAAGAAGTAGTTATTCCTATTTCATTACTTTTACGGATGATTTCTCTAGGTATGGATATGTCTTCTTGATGAAACATAAATCTGAGACCTTTGAGAAATTCCAAGAACATAAGAATGAAGTGGAAAAACAAACCGACAAAAGTATCAAGGCACTGAACTCTGATCGAGGTGGTGAATACTTAAATGCCGAGTTCCTGGATTACCTAAAAGAGAATGGAATTCTCTCTCAGCTTACTCCTCCATACACACCACAATAAAACGGTGTATCGGAGAGACGGAACCGAACCTTATTAGATATGGTACGTTCCATGATGAGTAACGTTGAGTTACCACGATCCTTCTGGGGCTATGCACTAGAATCAGTTACTTATCTTTTGAACAAGGTTCCTACCAAGACTGTGCCTACTACACCATATCAAATATGGAGTGGGAAGAAACCCTATCTTTAATATCTAAAGATATGGGGATGTCCAGCTTTCAGTAAAAAGCAACATGCGGACAAGCTCGAGGCACGCTCAGTACTGTATAAGTTTGTGGGATACCAATAGAACCCTAGGGGGTATCTTTTTTATTACGCAGAGGAAAAAAAGGTTTTTGTTTCTCGTCATGCCCAATTTTTGGAAAATCAATTTTTAGAAAAAGAAACTAGTGGGACCGTAATAGAACCGGAAGAAATTCCAGACCAACAAGCTATTACTGAAAGTATGGTGGAACCAGAAGTTTCAAAAGAACCAGACATCCCCGCGCCACTCCGTAGGACTAGTAGGCTGTCTCATCCGTCCAAGGGATACTACGGTTTTCTCATAGACGAGGATAGAGAGGATTGCATCATTGACAATGATGATCCAACTAGCTTCTAGCAAGCCATTAGAGCAGAGAGATGGTAAAATGGCTGAATGCAATGCGGACCGAGATGGAGTCCATTTACACCAACAATGTCACGACCCGAATTGGCACGTGACGGCTCATAAACTACGCAACGTCTACAGGCGTAACACAATTTAAGAAGGCCAAAAACCCAGAAACCTAAACCATCAAAAACAATAAAAGATAAGAAACATTGTTTAAACTTTTGAAAATCTCAAGTATAAATTCTTTAAGTCCAATTTACTTTCTTGAAAATTTTGGCAGCACCTCCTTTGTAAAAACTAGCCCCAAAAATGGATACATACAAAGATAAAAGTATTACATCCCCAACGGGAGAAAATCCACGCCAAACGGCGGAAAACAACCACCACAAGCAAATATACGACGCCGTAGCGAAGAAAAAGACGATAAAATTAAAACTGTATATAAAACACCGACAGAGTCAAAAATATATACAATATCATCCTCACATCTCGTCTCTAAGTCAATACATGATAATGGTTGATGGAGAGTACAAGGTACAAGATAACAATAAACAACAACAGATAGCTGCAAAACCCACTTGTATCAAAACCGTGCACAGTCAGCCGAAGCGGTATCTACAGCAAAAGATGATACGAAAGATGGAAAGCCTGCCGTGACTGCCCAGTGGAAACACCTGCAAACACTGTGGCACAACGGGAGTGAGTTACAAACTCGTGAATAGTAAATAACATATACAGGTAATCGCAAGTTTGCACGTACAGCGCGAATCTAAAACATGCAAGCTGATAGCAATAAGATTGCAGTATGTATGTGCAATTGTTATGAAAAGTACTCTAGCAGGTACTACAATATATGAAGCAATAAATAAAAATATTTATATGCAACAGTCATGAAAATTACTCTAGTAGGTACTACTAATAAATGAAGCAATGCATTTAAAATAAATGAGGAGTATGGAATAAAATATGTTATCTCCATGGAATCCTGACCTCCTGGTATGACCAAAGTCCATCAAGACAATCTAAATCCCAATTTCATCGATCAGCCCCCAAATTGGCTCTCATATCCTGTAAATCTCATATATATCCTGAGTGTCAAATATCAAGTAAATCTCATAAATCCTGAGTGTCCAATATCAAGTATATCTCATATATCTTGAATGTAAAACATCAAGTAGATCACACATATCCTGTTTGTACAATATCAATATCAAGTAAGTTTCATATAAGGTGAGTGTCTAACATCGACACCCAAAACATCATGAAACAAGTGTCAAGTATCGACACCGAAATACTGAACTATCAGGTGCTGTCACCACGACTGGCCTTGATAGGTACGTATCATACGCTATCTGAAAACTCGAGTGTCTAGCTCGGACCCTCGAAATTCGACGTATCTGTACACACATGACCCCGGTCGATATCCCCATGATAACCGCCCTGTCAGAAGTACTGTCACCGGTAGGTATGGTTACCCTGTCAGGCTCATTGGCAAGTTACATCGACTCTTGCCCCGGGATACCTCCGGGCCCCACCATGTACCCTCATACAGCCCATTATGCCTCCTCGCATGGGGTATATATATATGCTCAGAACTGAGAAATCTCATGGTGGCCGCAGAAATATCATATCAAGAGAAACCGGGTTTTTCAAATAATGCATATTTTCATGAAACTACCACGGTCCTCAAATCCAGAATACATCAAGTAAAGAATAAAATACTTGCATGAAACATTATGATGATATATTATAAAGACCTGTATACATATATATTAGCGTCCCACTCTAATAATATATATATATATATATATATATATATATATATATATATATATATAACAGCGTCCCATTCCACTGCTATATATACTTAGGAAACAAACATCAAAGAACATCGTATGAAATTCATATAACCATGTGGAATCCAAGAAATATAATATATGCAGCATGAAATAGTAATATGAGCATATTAAGAAAAAACCCGCTATTTAACTGCAACAAGTTATTAAATATATCATGCGGTTCCTGATTCCTCCGAAATCAGATGCAACATCATATACAGGTGAACATGTAGCTATAACAAGGTATGCGAAACCATGTCGGTATAGCAAGGTATGTGTGTCCATATGTAAGTATGTATGATGTAAATGTATCTGTAGCAAGGTATGTCTCTATACCTATCCATAATACCCTCCAGGTATATGTATGTATGTATGCCAGATGTATATGTAGCTATATCTCATATGTGTATATACCTATCACTAATGGTACACTATTATATAGGTTTATGGGTAACTAGCATGTAAGCATGTCAGGGCATATGTGTAAGCATGTAGCTATACAGGTATGCTATATGTCATATGTACAATGAAAATAAGGATCATGTCTCAATGTCCCTAAGCAATCCAATATCACATATGTATAGGTGTTATGCGTGTCATGGCAATTATTGACGGTGTGAGTGGCATACAATCAGTGCTCGTGCAACATGAACCGTCAATAATAGTGTTGTGGCTCATTAATACTATGTTTGAATGCAATAGGTAAATGAGATCCTTAACTAAGATACACATACACAAACGAGTCCATATACTAAACCCTAAAGGTCAAGTCACTTAATCAAGCCCAAACGCATAACGCCTTGCGGGCGATTCCCCTATAGATATTAAATCTACGCACCAACGATCCTGGCTAAGTAAAGCCAACCACCTGCTTTCCCCTCTTCGCAGCATCCGAAGTCCCCGCCTGCGATCCTGAACACATATAACAATGAAGCAAGTGTATATATGCAATCGACCAAAATACGTACAACTACGTTTAACCGACACACCAACTACAAAAATACTCCAAAGTGTTCGTTTTAGTGGCTAACGCGCGTAGCGACATTACAAAACGAACTCAAGAGCAAAATTTACACAAAGACACGAACGACATCGGCACGACCCTAGCTAGAAACGTAAAGAGACACGACTACCAAGTCTAGACCCTGATCGTACCGATCGCACATTCACAACACAACATATAGCGTGGAACCAATGTACATAACGTCACAACGTCAAAAGAAACCCACACCTAAAATATCCGTAAATCTAGTAAGAAGTATATCATTTTAGCACAAAACTATAATTTTTATCAAAACTAGAATTTACAAACATCTCAAAATAGTAAGGTTAAACCATTTAAACCTTTACAAAAATTTTAGATTTCACTAATTAGGATTAGCAAAAGTTTAGTTTATTAATTAGCTTAATTAGCCGATTAGGAAAATATCATTTAACAAATTAGCAACTTGATTAAGTTTTCATTTGTCTTAACTTATCACTTAACCAATCCACTAATCAAAACCCTAATTTGATTATCAAAATGATATCTTGAATTTCTAAATATGAATTTAAAAGCTTAAATTAAACATCTAAATAAGCTAATTAAAGTATTAAACTACAAAAAGAGATTAGGGTTAAGGTTTTATACCTTCAAAGAATACCACTTGAAACAAGAAAAACCAAACTTTTGCCTCCAAAATCCTCACTAGAATGAAGATCTAAGCAAGTTTTGTGAAGAAGAATGATAGTTTTGGATTATATTTGAGTTTGTATGAATTTATTTGGATTTTTCATGATTTATTTTGAAGCAAAATGAGAAGAAATGAAGCAAATATGCACAAGGGCAGCAAAGAAGCAAGTGGCCGGCCAAGGAAGAAGAGCTAGGGTTTGTGTGGAGTTGTGTGGAATTTTCTAGAAGAAAACTTCAATTATTGCATAATAAAACAAAATACCATTTTGTCACTATTTTCTTTTTCTTTAAAACACAAAATAAATCCTAAAAATCTAGATATTTTGGAGAGAAGGTTATAAACATAATTCTAGTGATTAGTTTAGCATAAAACCGTATTAGTAGTAATTAACCCACAAAAAAAATTACCACTAATAAAGTGCACAAATAAAGCATTAAAGTAATATTTTATTAGGGGAAAATTCTATGTGAACCAAAGCTTCCCATTGACCCCCAAAGTTTGCGCACCAGCTTTATTCTAGTTAAACTAGGTGCCGGCAAGTTTATATTGAAGTTTGATCACAATCGGTTTAAAACGGAAAATACCGACTATTTTACCCTAAAAACGGAAAAATTCTCGTGACGATTTCTAAAGCGTTACAATCTTCCCCCCTTAAAGAAATTCGGTCTCCGAATTTAAAATTCTCACTATGCGTACCTTCAAAAAGATGAGGGAAAGAAATCTTCCGCATCTCGCTCGCAGCCACTCAAGTGATCACCTCACTAGACGGCTACGCCAAAGAACCATCACAGATGACAAGACCCTTGACCGAAGTTCCTCCACCTGTCGATCCACTATAACTATCGGTTGCTGGTGAATAAAAGATCGCGTCCAAGCTAAATGTTCTAATGCTGAATCATGTGAGAAAGGTCATGAAGGTAATTGTGAAGTATCGACACAAGGAATACGGGATGAATACTCAATAATCTGGACGGAAGTGCCATATTATAAGCAACGGTACTAACTCACTTCAAGGATCTCAAAAAGACCTATAATTCTGGAACTAAGCTTCCCAAAAGTCAACACGCCATTCATCGAAAAAATCAATAGGAATACATGATCTCCCACTACGAACTCAAGTCCGCGAGGTCTATATAAGACTTCTGTCTGCACTGGGCTACTTTCATCCTGACCTGAACCAACTGGATATTCTCCGACATCTCTGGACTAGCTGGGGTCCAAAAATCCTAAACTCGTAGAGTTAGTAAAACAGACTGGTGATCGACACATCGTACCACACAAGGCCAGAAAGGTTGCCAATTGGAAAGTCTCCTGATAACAACTATCGAAGGAGAGCCCTATCAATGGCAAGTGACGATCCTACAGCCAACAACCAATTAGAACGTAAGCACAAGTTTAACCTCCTGAGTCTGTATAGTCCGCCATGTCTAACCATCGGCCTACAGATGGAAAAGCGGATCTAAAGCTCAACCAGTACATAAGACTTCCTGAAGCTTCAGCCAAAGATAGCTAGCGAACGGGTGCCTCTATTGAATACAACGCAAGAAAGAACTCCGTGCAAACGTACAACTCACCGAAGAACACAGAGCAAACTGAGTATAACCGGACAACAACACCCAATTGGAGTTACACCCTGCCTAAACCTGGGTAGACACCACCATGAAATTCAAGGAGATCTGCTCCCATTCCCACTCTAGAACGGTTAAAGGTTGCTCTCTCCAGCCGGTCTCAACTGCTCAACCAAGCATGCAACAAGTCAGACACCTCGAAACGAAGCCTGAAACTTCTCTCTAATCATCCCTGCCTACCGTAACTAACTCTCAAGTTATGTTACATCTTGGTGGCACTTAGATGAACACAGAAAGCTGACTGATGTGCCTACTCTGGGACCTCGCGTCTCTACCTATCAGTATTAGGTACACACCGACGAGTCTGGAATATAGCACACCCTGGTCACAAATCGGAACTCCGAATCTTTACCCAGCCGAACATGCTCAGAATCTCAGACAAACGAGCATCAGCGGGCTAAGCCTCATGAACGATTAAGGAAAAGTGGACGGGCGCGGACATGAGCAAGCTGTCCCCTCAGTAGAGGCGAACTTAAGCTATACTCCATGATCACACAAGAACTGTAAATCTGCAGAAGACTGTCTCTGAACTGCGCACAACTGGAACAAGCTACCCCGTGGCCTACGAGTAAAAGCAACAACTACCACAATCGCCTTGCCATGGGAAAATAAATGATCTCACAAACACAGTCCTTCACAAGCTACATCCAACAGTGCTGTTTCAATAATCAAAACCCGCTGCAGGAAGATGTATATTAAGCTCTGGTGGTCCGTGAAAATTCTGACACGACTTTCCATACAAGTAGTGTCTCCAATCTTCAACGCAAAACCACTGCGGCCATCTCCAGATCATGAGTGGGATATCCTACTCGTACTCCCTCCAACTGTCGGGAAGCATGAGCGATAACTCAATAGTGCCACATCAGTACACAATTGAGCCCCACTCGCAAAACATCACAGTAAATAACAAAGTCGCCCGATCAGAAGCAAAGATAGATCTGATGCAGTCATCACCTGAGTCTTCAACCGCTGAAAACTCCGCACGCATGCCTCAGTCTAAGAAAAGGAACTCCCTTCCCTGTCAATCCGGTCAACGGTGCAGCGATACACAAGCAATCCTGCACGAAACGGAAGTAAAAACTGGCTAATCCCAAAAAGCTGCGTCCCTGCTACAAGTCTAGGCCAAAACTGTATGGCCTCGATCTCTTTCGGGTCCATACGAAAACCGTCTTCCGTAACCACATGACCTTAGGAAGTCAACACAATCAAGCATGAAGGAACACTCCGAGAATTTAGCAAACCGCTGGGGCTCTCCCAATGTCTGCAAAACAAATCCTCAAGTGCTACATAAGTTCCTCACGACACATTAAAATAGACCAGAATGTCATCACTACACAAGAATCAACTGGTCGAGGAACGGCCTGAAAGAACCTAGTTCATCACATCCACAAATGCTGCTAGGGCATTGGTGAGTCCAACGACACCACCAAAACTCAAATTTCCCGTAGCGCACACAAAGCAGTCTTCAGAATGTCCTCACTCCGAACCCGCAACAAATGATGACCTGATCCCAAAACAAACTTAGAAAAGCTTGTCTCGCACCCTGGAGCTGATCGAACAAATCGTCAAGGCGAGGTAAAGGATACCTATCCACACCGTAACTCGGTTTAATTGACGACACTTCGATATACAACCTCAAACTGCCGTCCTTCTCTTGACGAGCAGAATAGGAGCTCCCCAAAGCGAAACACTTAGACTAACAAGTCCCTCAACAAACAACTCTGCAGCTGATCCTTAAGCTCCCTAAGCTCTGCCAACTCATCTGGAACAACGTCGGAAAACTCTTGCACGAAAGGATCTCGGTCCAATAACTCACTGTGGCGCCAGTAACACGAATGAGAACCAAGAAACCTCGACATCCACTCCTTAAAAGACGACTAGCGAAAAAGGCTGAATTCTAGCTGTGAGAAGCGACACCACTGTCCCCCTGCACAACAAGAACTGACTCGCCGGGAAAACAAAACCTGACTGTTTTCTCGCGGCAGTCCATAGACGCATAGCACGTAGGTAACTAGTCTATGCCCAGGAGAACGTCAAATCCAACATCTCTAGAAGGATCAAGTGACAGATGAATCTCTATCTCCAAACCGATTGGCACACGACCGTAACACGTGTCGCACAACAAAAGAATCGCTGACAGAAATTAACACAACAACAGCTGATCTAGCATACATAACTCTCAGCCAAACCATGGCATAAAGTATGTAAAACAACAAGTGCATATATCCCGAACAAAACAAACCTATCAATCAAAAGAACAAACAAATTAAGAATATCTGAAAACTTTGCACTGGACGACCGTGCGACCTGATGAGTAGAACCAAACTCTCGTCTATGCTCTCTACCCACGACTGGTTGAACTCCTCCTCTGCCAACCGGTCCCCTCTGAACGAACCTTCCGCGTCCCCGACCTCTCTGCTCGAAAGTCTGACGCGGTGCCAAGGAATAATGTCCGATGAAGTGTTGAAGGCTCCCGCATCGAAAACATCCATACGATGGCTGCTGATCCTCCTAGGGATAAAAGCCGAACGACTGTCCTCGTCCCAAGCCTCTGCTATCCTCGCGACGTGCACGACGCCTGTTACGGCGATTGAACGTCTGTATCTGGGCTGGTACACCTGCACGAGCCCTCCTCTGATCCGGAACTCTCAAAGTCTCTGGAAGACCTGCCTCGTCAACTAAGACTGCATCCACTGGTGCTGTATACATAACACTCTGCTGTGTGCTGACCGCAAGGAAAAACTGGGTAACAGGGGTGGCAACCTCCTGTCGCTGCGCTCGAATGGCCTCAACCAAAGACCTCATCGTCGGGCGCAAGTCCTGCATCTCAGCCACAAGCCTAGCAAGATAATCTGTCGGAGGCGGATCCATCTACACCTGTGCAACGAGCGTACCATCCTGGCCAGTCCTTATCCCAAACGAGTCAACTTTGACCTCGGCACTCACTGCATCTCTCTGAGTCCCCATAGTCATCGACGACATAAGTCTAGCAAAGAAAATAGGATTCGATCAGAACACGAAAGTCGAATCACAAGGATGTATCATTAAGGAAGGAATTTCAAGAAATTAGTACTTAGGTCGCTTTAGACAGAGCACCGGGTCATAAGTATGCCGCGGAACATACACACGCTACGTTACTCTGCTTAAGCTACCTACTCCATCATACCAAGATCATCCTACACCCCGAAAGGTAAAACTTAGCGTTCTGATACCAACTTTATCACGACCCGAAATTGGCACGTGACGGCCCTTAAACTACACAACGTCTACAGGCGTAACGCAATTTAAGAAGGCCAAAAACCCAGAAATCTAAACCATCAAAAGCAGTAAAAGATAAGAAACATTGTTTTAACTTTTGAAAATTTTGGCAGCACCTCCTTTGTAAAAACTAGCCCCAAAAATGGGTACATACAAAGATAAAAGTAAAGCATCCCCAACGGGAGCAAATCCACGCCAAACGGCGGAAAACAACCACCACAAGAAAATATACGACGCCATAGTGAAGAAAAAGAAGATAAAATTAAAACTGTATATAAAACACCAACAGAGTCAAAAATATATACAATATCATTCTCACATCTCGTCTCTAAGTCAATACATGATAATGGTAGATGGAGAGTACAAGGTACAAGATAACAATAAACAACAACAGATAGCCACAAAACCCACCTGTAGCAAAACCGTGCACAGTCAGTCGAAGCGGTATCTGCAGCAAAAGATGATACGAAAGATGGAAAGCCTGCCGCGACTGCCCTGGGTAAACACCTGCAAACACTGTGGCACAACGGGGGTGAATTGACAACTCGTGAATAGTAAATAACATATGCAGGTAATCACAAGTATGCACGTATAGCGTGAATCTAAAACATGCAAGCTGATAGCAATAAGATGGAAGTATGTATGTGAAATAGTCATGAAAAGTACTCTAGCAGGTACTACAATACATGAACCAATAAAAGACAATATGTATATGCAACAGTCATGAAAAGTACTCTGTCAGGTACTATTAATACATGAAGCAATGCATATAAAATAAATGAGGAGTATGGAATAAAATATGTCATCTCCATGGAATCCTGACCTCGTAGTAGGACCAAAGTCCATCAAGACAATCTAAATCCCAATTTCCTCGATCGGCCCCCAAATTGTCTCTCATATCCTGTAAGTCTCATATATATCCTGATTGTCAAATATCAAGTAAATCTCATAAATCCTGAGTGTCCAATATCAAGTATATCTCATATATCCCGAATGTACAACATCAAGTAGATCACACATATCATGTATGTACAATATCAGTATATCCCACATATCCTGTATATACAATATCACTATCAAGTAAGTTTCATATAAGGTGAGTGTCTAACATCGACACCCAAAACATCATGAAACAAGTGTCAAGTATCGACGCCGAAATACTGATCTATCAGGTGTTGTCACCACGACTGGCCCTAATAGGTACGTATCATACGCTATCCGAAAACTCGAGTGCCTAGCTCTGACCCTCGAAATTCGACGTATCTGTACGCCCATGACCTCGGTCGGTATCCCCACGATAACCGCCATGTCAGAAGTACTGTCACCGGTAGGTATGGTTCCCCTGTCAGGCTCATGGGCATGTTACATCGATTCTTGCCCCGGGGTACCTCCGGGCCCCACCATGTACCTTCATACGGCCCACTACGCCTCCTCGCATGGGCTATATATATATATATGCTCAGAACCGAGAAATTTCATTGTGGCTGCAGAAATATAATATCAAGAGAAACCGGGTTTTCCAAATAATGCATATTTTCAAGAAACTACCACGGTCCTCAAATCCAGAATACATCAAGTAAAGAATAAAATACTTGCATGAAACATTATGATGATATATTACAAAGACCTGTATACATATATATTAGCGTCCCACTCCACTAATATATATATATATATATATATATATATATATAAGAGCGTCCCATTCCACTGTTATATATACTTAGGAAACAAACATCAAAGAACATCGTATGAAATTCATATAACCATGCGAAATCCAAGAAATATAATATATGCAGCATGAAACAGCAATATGAGCATATAAAGGAAAAACCCGCTATTTAACTGCAACAAGTTATTAAATATATCATGCGGTTCCTGATTTCTCCGAAATCAGATGCAACATCATATACAGGTGAACATGTAGCTAGAACAAGGTATGCAAAACCATGTCGATATAGTAAGATATGTGTGTCCATATGTAAGTATGTATGATGTAAAAGTATAAGTAGTAAGGTATGTCTCTATACCTATCCATAATACCCTTCAGATATATGTATGGATGTATGCCAGATGTACATGTAGCTATGTCTCATATGTGTATATACCTATCACTAATGGTACACTACCATATAGGTATATGGGTAACTAGCATGTAAGCATGTCAGAGCATATGTGTAAGCATGTAGGTATACAGGTATGCTATATGTCATATACACAATGACAATAAGGATCGAGTCTCAATGTCCCTAAGCAATCCAATATCACATATGTATAGGTGTTGTGCGTGTCATGGCAATTATTGACGGTGTGAGTGGCATACAATCAGTGCTCGTGCAACATAAACCGTCAATAATAGCGTTGTGGCTCATTAATACTATGTTTGAATGCAATAGGTAAATGAGATCTGTAACTAAGATACACATGCACAAACGAGTCCATATACTAAACCCTAAAGGTCAAGTCACTTAATCAAGCCCAGACGCATAACGCCATGCGAGCGATTTCCCTGTATATGTTAAATCTATTCACCAACGTTCCTGGCCAAGTAAAGCCAACCACCTGCTTTCCCCTCTTTGCAGCGTCCGAAGTCCCCGCCTGCGATCCTGAACACATATAACAACGAAGCAAGTGTATATAAGAAATCGACCAAAATACGTACAACTACATTTAACCGACACACTAACTCCAAAAATACTCCCAAGTGTTCGCTTTAGTGGCTAACGCGCGTAGCGACATTACGAAACGAACGCAAGAGCAAAACCTACACAAAGACACGAACGACATCGGCACGACCCTAGCTAGGAACGCAAAGCGACACGATTACCAAGTCTAGACCCTGATCGTACCGATCGCACATTCACAAAACAAGATATAGCGTGGAATCAATATACATAACGTCACAACGTCAAAAGAAACCTATGCCTAAAATATCCGTAAATCTAGTAAGCATTATATCATTTTAGCACAAAACTACAAGTTTTATCAAAAATAGAATTTACAAACATCTCAAAATAGCAAGGTTAAACCATTTAAAGCTTTACTAAAATTTTAGATTTCACTAATTAGGATTAGCAAAAATTTAGTTTTTTAATTAGCTTAATTAGTCGATTAGGAAAATATCATTTGACAAATTAGCAAGATGATTAAGTTTTCATTTGTCTTAACTTATCACTTAACCAATCCACTAATCAAAACCCTAATTTGATTATCAAAATGATATCTTGAATTTCTAAATATGAATTTAAAAACTTAAATTAAATATCTAAATAAACTAATTAAAGTATTAAACTACAAAAAGAGATTAGGATTAAGGTTTTATACCTTCAAAGAATACCACTTGAAACAAGAAAAACCAAACTTTTGCCTCCAAAATCTTCACTAGAATGAAGATCTAAGCAAGTTTTGTGAAGAAAAATGAAGGTTTTGGATTATATTTGAGTTTGTATGAATTTATTTGGATTTTTCATGATTTATTTTGAAGTAAAATGAGAAGAAATGATGCAAATATGTGCAAGGGCAGCAAAGAAGCAAGTGGCCAGCCAAGAAAGAAGAGCTAGGGTTTGTGTGGAGTTGTGTGGAATTTTCTAGAAGAAAACATCAATTATTGTATAATAAAACAAAATACCATTTTGTCACCATTTTCTTTTTCTTTAAAACACAAAATAAATCCTAAAAATCTATATATTTTGGAGAGAAAGTTCTAAAGATAATTCTAGTGATTAGTTTAGCATAAAACCACATTAGTAGTAATTAACCCACAAAAAAAAGTAATTACCACTAATAAAGTGCATAAATAAAGTATTAAAATAATATTTTATTAGGGAAAAATTCTATATGAACCAAAACTTCCCATTGACCCCCAAAGTTCGCGCACTAGTTTTATTCTCGCTAAACTAGGTGCCGGCAAGTCTATATTGATGTTTGATCACAATCGGGTTAAAACGCAAAATACCGACTATTTTACCCTAAAAACGGAAAAATTTGCGTAACGATTTCTAAAGCGTTACAAACAAAGTATAGACTTTGGACATTGCACCAAAAGGGGTAAAAACTGTAGGCAGCAAATGGATCTTCAGGAAGAAGATTGGTGTAGATGGACACGTTGAAACCTATATGGCTAGACTTTTTGCAAAAGGATTTCGTCAAAGACCTGGTTTGGACTATGATGAAACATTTTCTCCAGTGGCTATACTCAAATCCATTCGGATCCTTCTTGGCATTGCTGTCTTCCACGATTATGAGATTTGGCAGATGGACATAAAGACCGCTTTTCTAAATGGAAATTTGGAAGAGTCGCTACTACAAAAAAGGGTTGCCCCTACGGAGATAGGAATCCGTAGGGGCAATTTTTTATTGCCCTTACGGATTAATCCATAGTTCCATCGGTTTTCCTCTACGGTGCCTTACGGATTAATTAAAAATATTAAAATGTAATCTTTTATTTAGCCCTACAGAGCCGCAAAAGAAAACCCTACGGATTAATCCGTAGGGGCAACAAATGGATTTTTATAAAAAAAAATATAACTCAGTAATTTCCCTTCTGAACCCAAAATATTCCCAACTCCCGCGCACGCGATCGACTTCATCATTGACAATATAATCTCCGTCGCCATCGATCGAGAGTAGAATCCTTCCTTGTCGACAGTAGAATCCTCATTGACTGTTGTCGACAGTAGAATCCTCATTGACTGTCTCCCAACCTCCATCGACAGTAGAATCCCAGTCTCACCGAGAGTTGGGCTCTTTTCCGCCACCTGTGACTCGTCGACCGCAGAATCCTCGTCGAGCTCTTTTCCCCCGCCACCTGAGGTGAGTTAATTTCAATTTTGAACTTATAATTATGCTTTTTCGGTGTTATTGTGGATTTTAGGGTTAAGGTTCAGTTTAGGGTTAGGGTTAAACGATTCTGGTTTTGGGTAGGGTTCAGTTTAGGGTTAGGGTTCGGTTCAGGATTAGGGTTAGGGTTAGAGTTAGGGTTAGGGTTAATTAAGTAGGGTTAGGGTTAGGGTTTGGTTAATTAGGTAAAATAGGGTATGATGATTAGGGCTAGGCGTTGGGTTAATTAGATTAATTATGGTTAATTTTGGTTTGTTCTAGAGTTAATTTGTGTTGGGGTTTGGGTGATGATTAGGGTTAGGTTAATTTGGGTTAGGGTTTGGGCTAGGGTTAATTTGGGTTAATTAGGTAAAATAGAGTGTATTTGTGTTAGGGTGTTGATGTGGTTTAATTGGGTTAATTAGTGATAATTTGAAGAGTTAGGGTGTTGATTAGGGTTAATTTGGGCTAATTGGGTTAAGTTTGGGTTAATTAGGGATAATTTGTGTTAGGGTGACGATTAGGGTTAATTTGGATTAGGGTTTAGGGTGCACTAGTTCTTTTAGTAGGATACTCGATGATAACATAAACGTACAATTTTACCATAAACGCAAGAAAATTTTACCTTAAACTTAAAACTTCGAACCCTTAATAACGAAACGTAAACGTAAAACTTATTCATGTTAAATGTTCAAGTTAAAATCAATATATGATACTCAATGATAATATGAAACTTTCATATTCTCATCGATATTCATATGTGAAAATCAAAGCGCGACTTAGTCCCCGTCTATCAGTTAATATACGTTCGATGTCCGTCTTGATATAGAACTATACGAAGGTTGTTAAATATCAGATGGCATAGTTCAGTACTAACAACCGCCGTGTAGTCTATGTGACGAGAAAATTCAATCGTATGATAACCGATAAATTTTTCCAATATTGACAAGTTAAGAATGTATAAAGCAAACACCTGCATTCACTTGTGTTTTCATTCGTTTCGAGTTATTTCGTCGGTACTTTTCCGCTGGTTCTCCGTGTACAAAGATAGATTAGATGTTCATTTCAACGTTGTTTCACAGCATTGAAATGATTATGAAAGTCTACCTTAGAACCAGCATGAGGTTTAAGAGGCATCAAGCATGCCAAATTTTAATTTTATTAGGTGCTAAGTTAGTCTAACAAGATCGTAACTAGAATATTAAGGTTAACAACAAGAAGGAAAGAAGCATACAACATTTGTAGTTCGAGTCCTTCTCTTTTAAAGCTCCGGGTTGAAGTCCTCATGACTCTACAAGGCTCCTCTTCAAGTATAACAACCCTCCTTCGTGATCTTCGAGCCAAAGACAATCCACCCAAAGTTCCTCTAGATCAAGCCAACTCTACACTAAACATCTTTAGTGTATGAAACACACCACACTAAATTGCTAGTTTGGTGTGGGATGATGAAATAGGGGATATGATAAGCTCACTTGGTGTCTCACAAGCTTAATGATTCACATCTCATGTGAGGGTTTGAGCTTGGAGGTGAGATGAAGAAATTGTAGAGATAGAGAGGAAGAAGAAGCTCAAGAAAAATGACTGAGGTATTAAGTATGAAGCAAGTGTAGAAACAATAGTATGAATCATCTCTCTCCTCACTCATTCAAGCATGGAATAAATTGTAATTCCAAATTGCAACCATGCTTGAATAGTGAGTCAAGGCTAATAAAAATCATATAAGCCATGCCTCATCCATACCCAAAATATCTCCACAATTTACACCTCATTTTTCCATTTTCTAAAAATAGAAAAATATGCCATGCTTCATACACACGCGCGCGCACGCGCCCATACATACATATATATACACATACATACATACATACATACATACATATATATATACACACACACACACAGGCACATACATACATACATACATACATACATACATACACACATATATACATACATACATACATACATACATACATACATATATATATACATATATTTATATATCAAATATACATTATATATATATATACATACAAATAAAGCAATTAGTGAGCTAATGATATTAGTTAAGATATAATTATATCACATATAATATATATCACATTATTAAATCAACACTTGATCTAATAATCCGGTTATATCACATATAACCGACTGATATCATTTATCCGAATATCACATTATCAAATCAACACTTGATTCGATAATCTGGTCATATCACATATGACCTAACCGATACCAGATAACTGCCTGATTACAATACGGTATCACATACACGTATTTAATCAGACCCACGCACATATCACTTATGTGCCCTACTTCATTTCCCTTGAACCAGGAAACTTCTGTGTGGGACTCTAAAGACTCGTCAATACGCCGGTAGTAAGTGATGATCACATCAGTCACCTATAAACCGTCAGCGGTATTAGCTGGATGTAATGGCTACCCGGGTATTGAGCGATATGAAGATCAACAAGCAAGCTCGTCCATACTCTCCATGAAGACTATCAGTAACACTACCGTACAGTCCGGTCTCTTCGTCTGATATGTCGCATATGAAGTCTATGGGTGGTAAACGTTAGACCCCAGTAACTTTATAAGTCATGCTGATGTATGGCTCACAACGGTTCGAGAAACTACCGATAACTCTTATCAGTAAATCTCGAAAACACTAGCCAGGGATTTGCTGTTATGGCCAATCAAGCACAACACGACATCAACCCCCATACCGGAAGAGTCGAAACCCCTCCTATCGCTCACTGCCTCCATGTGACTCGGGACTGTACCCAAAATCCACCTGTTTGCACGACTCGTTTGAGCCGTGGTAGGGAGGAAATCAAAGCACAGTGGGAATCACACAAGACTCTATAACGATCTCGGGTCTACAGACTAATCTGTACCAGTGTCACCAGAGGACTGCTATCTGACGATAGGTATATTACCACATAGGAATCCTCGGCGAGTCCTGTTCAGTGTACCCAGTCTCCACTGAGCACCCGTATACCATCTTTGATGTCAAACACCAATGGATGTGGGATCATCCATCGCCCATCATATGGGTCAAGAAGTGTATACGCTAGTCTACTCTGGAATATCGATGCCCTGTCTCGATATTCCCTCAACTAGGAACAATTAAAGGATGTACTTGTGAACTACCCTGGCCCCACTAGTATGATCTCCATCATAGTCCTGGTAGTCAAGTACATATCCTTAGGGCTTTATCAACATGTGAGAGCAAGACAGTATAAATACCAGTCTACATGTTAAGATAAAGGTAACCAGATTCCATACTATTATGTCGAGCAAGAAAGTGCTCTCTATATATATCCAAGCATCCACTATAATATACATCACATGTACAATAATGGCGTCTAGGGAATACATATAACTAACAATCTCCCACTTGCACTAAGGCCATGTGTTGTAGTATCTCATACCCAACATCCCAAAAACTCTCTCAAATTGTGTCTGGGGGAGGGCCTTTGTGAGTGGATCCGCTACGTTTTCCTTCGTGTCAACTCTCCTGACCTCGATCTCCCGGCGATCAACTATCTCCCGGATCAAGTGATTGTTGGAGATAGTGCCCTCAGAGTCAATTATTGGATCACAGGCACGTGATTGCAATGATTGAGGGAGGACCTATCCCGGTACGACAGTCTTACTCGAGATGATAGTATGCTATCTGGTTTACCTTTATCATCGTGTACTGCTTTAGGTGACATGACAGGTCGCTATTGCACGTTGATAGAGCCCCTAAGATTCTTGCTTGACTACCGGCAGTATGAGGGCGATCATATACGTGGGAGCTGGTAGTCTATAAGCACATCCTTAAAAGGTCCCTAGTCGTGGGAGTTTCGAGACAGGGCATCGATACTCTAGAGTAGACTAGTGTATACAGTCGAGACCCCGACGAGGGGCGGTGGCCGGTCTCACAAGCCATTGGTGTCAGTTGGATCACCTAAGATGTATACAGGTGCTCATTGGGTTATGAGTACACCGGACAGGACTCGCCGGGAACATGCTAGTTGGTCTTATACCTGACGTCAGATAGCAGTTCCCAGGTGACATGTGTACAGGTTACTTCATCGACCTGGGGATCGTCATTTGTCTCGTGTGAGTTCCCACTGTGCTTTGATTACTACCCTACCACAGCTCAAAGGAGTCGTGCAAACAGGTTTTAGTTGGGTACAGTCCCGAGCCACATGGAGGCAGTGAGCGGATCTTCAGGGGTTCGTCTCTCCCGGTATTGGGGGTGAGGTCGCGCTGTGTCTAGGAGAGCCATTACACGAAGTCCTTGGCCAAGGCAGGAGATTTACTGGTAGGTATTCCAGTAGTATCTCAGGGTGTTCTGGGCTACACTCCGACACGACTTGTACCGCTTTTGGGGGTCTGACTTTTACCCACCCCCTAGGCCCGACATGCGATGCTCATAGACGAACGGACCGGACTGTACGGATATTGTCACTGACAGGCTCAGTAGGGTGTCAGGAAGAGTTCGCTCATCGACGTCCCTTTTAGTCAATAGCTGGTGGCCCGTCACGTATTGGCTTATACCTCTGACGTGCTAGTGGTTAAATCCATAGCCATAGTATTGACGAGTCTTTAGAGTCTACCACACTTTCAGTTACTCAGCTTTCGGGCGAAACGCTGTAGAGGCCGTATGGAGATATGGCAGGGTTCGATCAGATACGTGCGGTATTGCACAGATCGTGATCGGACGGTTTTTACCAGCCGGCTTTGGCTTAAGCCGGATTTTAGTATTTGATAGTGTAGTTTTTGTCTCTTTGCATTTGTATCTGGACGGAATACAGATGCGGGTGTGTATGCACAGTATCGGGGTTTTCCTGTAATTTATTACGGGACCAGTTTTCTGGAGTTGCCAGTTTGCATTCCGTTCCGGCCGGTTTTCTCTTTTTCCTTCCCGGTCGGACTTTTCGTTGGAGGGTGTTAATTGCAAGTTTGCAATTAACATTTTGAGGAGGGGGTTTATTGCAAAAGGTTTTATTATGAGAGCATCTTTTCTTTTGCACCATTCTTGCATTAATTAAGACATGATGGAGTATGGTTTTGGTGATGGGGTTTGGGTATGGGCCGGCCACTGTTGCTGTTTGGAATTGGTGTGTGGTTTAATCTTGTATGTTGAATTAATATATATTTTTGATTTGGTTTCAGTGAGTGTGCTGGAATTGGTTTTAAAAGGGTTGATGATTTATATATATTAATTTGGTTGCATTGAGTGCATAAAAGGCTTGCTTCATTTCCTTTTTTTTTTTGGTGAGCACATTTGGCTTGGCCGAGCTCATTAAAGAGATTGCTTCATTCATTTTCCAGAGAGCTCCAAAAATGATTTTTGGCCGAGCTCAATGTTGCAGGCTCCATCTCCTTTCCAGCAAGCATCATTTGTAAATCCTTGTGCACAAATTTCTCCATCATGGCAACTCCTTCAACCCCAATAGAGACAATAGCTCACTACACATTCTACAGCAAATCTTGGGCACATCGACTAGCCAGCTTCGTGCCCGAGTTGCCTCGGCATTGAGGTGGGAGCCCGTAAAAGACGTAGGCGATGTGGTGCCCTTCCGGCAAGGAGGCGTCGACCGGAGGATCCGCGGGAGATCGGGACGACGACGAGAAGACCGGAGGACTCGGATCACTCGGTATATCTCTTCCCTTTCTTCTAGTTAGCTAGGACAAGTTTAATGGCCCGATCCGGGGTTTAGTGCGCGGTGGTGCCGGTTTGCAAAGTCCGCAAAATTAAAGTTTTTTACCGCTTCCGCATTTGGCCGTCGGGTTGACGGCCGGGGCGCCGCCGTGCACTTACAGTGATACCGCTTCAAAATATGTCTGGATCTCTGATGGGACCTGGGTTCCTTGGCCAAAGCAACCGCTCCATTGTTATCACAATACACAGGTATTGGATGCTCAATGGATGGAACCACACCAAGCTCAGCAATGAACTTCTTCATCTAGACAGCTTCTTTGGCAGCATCATTGACAGTGATGTATTCAGCCTCCATCGTCAAGTCTGCAATGGTGTCTTGCTTGGAACTTTTCCAACACACTGTCCCTCCGTTGAGGGTAAAGACAAAACCCGAGACTTACTTATTGTCGTCCTTACCACTCTGGAAGCTCGAGTCGGTAAAGTACTCCACTTGGAATTCACCGTTACCATACACCAAGAACATCTATTTAGTCCTTCTCAAGTACTTGAGAATGTTCTTTATAGCTGTCCAGTGATTCACTCCTGGATCTGCTTAATAGCTACTCACTACACTTAGTGAGTACGCTACATCGGGTCTGGTATATAACATCGCGTACATGATAGAGCCTACTGCCGAAGCATAGGGTATCCCTTGAATGCGAGCTCTCTCCAAATCAGTCTTGGGAGACATCTCTTTGGAGAGAGTGAGTCCTAAGATCATGGGTATATTCCCATGCTTGGAATCTTCCATAGTAAACCTCTTTAGTACGGTGTCAATGAACCTAGATTGGGATAATCCCAACATCCGTTTAGATCTATCTCTATAGATCTTAATCCCTAAGATGTCGGGGGCATCACCTAGATCTTTCATTGAGAATCTTTATGATAAGAAGAGCTTGACCGAGTGCAGCATAGGAACATCGTTTCCTATCAAGAGTATGTCATCCACGTACAATATGAGGAAGACAACCTTACTCTCTACTTCCTTCTTGTATATACACGGTTCATCTATATTTTTGATGAATTCAAACTCTTTGATAGCTTCATCAAAACAGATGTTCCAGCTCCGCGATGCTTGCTTTAATCCGTAGATGGATTTAATCAACTTGCACACATTTCCGCTGCTCCCACTATCTACGAAGCCCTCCGGCTGTGTCATATACACGCTCTCTTTTAAATCACCATTTAGAAAAACGATCTTGATGTCCATCTGCCAGATTTCGTAGTCATGGTATGCAGCAATGGCAAGTAGGATCCTGATGGACTTAAGCATAGCGACGGGAGAAAAGGTTTCATCATAGTCGACACTAGGTCGTTGACGAAAATCTTTTGCTACAAGTCTAGCTTTGAAAGTCTCAACTTTTCCATCTACACCTATCTTCTTTTTGGAGAACCACTTGCTCCCAATGGGTTTTACCCCTTCAAGAGCAACATCCAAAGTCCATACATTGTTGGTATACATGGATTCCATCTCAGATCGCATAGCATCTAGCCATTTCACATAGTCTCCACTCATTATGGACTGCTCGAAACTAGTAGGGTCATCATCTTCCATGATGCAATCCTCGCTCCCACCGTCTACGAGAAAACCATAGTATCTCTTAGGTGGATGCCCTACTAGATCTGCGGAGTGGCTAAGGTTCGTTGGGTACTATTGGATCTTCTGGTTCCACCAAATTGTCAGTTGTAGTCTGTGCTGCTGGAACTTCTTCCAGTTCTACCTCACTGCCACTAATTTCTTTTACAAGAAATTCCTTTTTCCAAAAAGTTGCCATGTTGAGCAACAAACATCTTTTGTTCCTCACTTTGGTAGAAGATATATCCATGCGAATTCTTTGGATATCCGATAAACTTATATAGAACTGATCTTGCCTCGAGCTTGTCCGGATTTTGCCTTTTAACATAGGCCGGACAACCCCATATCTTAAATCGTTTAAGATACGGCCTCTTTCCACTCTATATCTTATATGGTGTTTTAGGAACATATTTTGATGGAACTTGATTCAATAGATATGCGGCTTTCTCAAGCGTATAACTCCAAAAAGAAATAGGCAACTCAGCAGTACTCATCATAGAGCGCACCATATCTAATATGGTGCGATTTCTCCGCTCCGATATACCGTTGTGCTATGGTGTATACGGAGGAGTAAGATGAGAGAGAATCCTATTCTCTTTTAAATAGTCTTGGAATTTCCCGCTCAAGTATTCACCTCCCCGATCAGATCGTAGGATTTTAATACTTTTGCCCGTCTGGTTTTCGACTTCGCACTTATATTCCTTGAATTTCTCAAAACCATCAGACTTGTGTTTTAACAAGAACACATGTCTGAACCTTGAGAGATCATCGGTGAATGTAATAAAGTATGAAAAACCATTCCTGGCATGTGTAGACATAGGACCGCATACATCACTATATATCAGTCCCAAGAGTTCAGTAGCTCTTTCTCCGTGTCCAGTAAACAGAGTTTTGGTCATTTTTCTTTTGAGACATGACTGGCAAGTTTCATAAGATGAAAATTCGAACAGATTCAAATATCCATCTTTATGAAGCTTAGCCAGTCTTATCGCATTGATATGACCTAGTCTACAGTGTCATAAGAAGTCTTCGTTCATTTCTGAACTTTTCCTCTTGTTTGAGTTCTGTACATTAAGAACTGTGTTTTGATTTAGAACGTATAAACCGTTACATAACGCAACAAACCCAATCAACACTTGATTTAGGTAAATGTTCATAACATTATTCTCTATTACAAAGTTATATCCTTCTTTATCTAATAAAAAATTGATATTAAATTGCATATCATAGAGGGTACGTAATAACATTCGTTCAAGATCAAAATATTCCCTTTGGGTAATACTAGGTGATATTCACCAACTTCTTTGGCTGCAACATTTGCACCATTCCCTACTTTAGGGAATGATCACCTTTTCCCAGTTCTCTACCTTTCCTTAGCCGATGCAACATATTATATATGTAGGATCCTAATCCGATATCTAATACCCAGGACGTAGAGTGTACTGAGAAACAGTTCTCGGTAACTAACACACCCGAAAAAGATGCATCAACATGCTTATTCTTTGTTAGGGTGGCAGATGAACCCGTATATTCCCCTATTTCCTGCTCAAACTTATAACAATTATAAGTTGGAGCGGAACCAACGTTCCCCTGCTCAGCATAACAAGCGGGTTCGGTCAATACATCCATATTATTATCTTGATTAAAGAGTGACATTGTTTGCTGCCTGGAGAGAGAGAGAAGGAAAGGTGTTAGCGTGCACTCTTTGTAAGATTAGATTGGTTATTATCTTATCTAATCAGGACGGCTCCCACTGTATTTATCAAGTCTTCCTTCAAACCATAAAAGGTAAGACTAGCCGGGATTAATTGCATCTTACAAGTTCTCTAATCTTTCAGCCATGCCAGTACCGATACTTTGAGAGAGGTTCTCCGTACTTTCGCACGGACCTATTTAAAATAAACCTCGTTTTCCCAGGGGCGTGACCCCGTTAACACCTTTCTAGACACCTACTTGATCGGTTAATTGTGATGTGTAAAATTCTCCGAGGAGTAACTCTTACTCGTAGTGGGTATCAGGATCCAACTATCTCATAGAAGGTATGCAATCTCATTGCAAATTTCAACACTTGAAATTCCCGATAATGGTTTTTACCCCTGGCCACTTATGACCTTAACAAGGTCAACAAACCATAAGCGCTAGTCAAGTTCTACCCGTCATTTCTTGATTGAATTAAACCCACCCGTACAACCTTTGACAAGGTCAACAAGGCCATACAACTACCCTAATCCAATCGCATCACATGCTAGCAGATAAGCACTAATCGGCTACCGCACACTACGCATTGACAATGTCAACAAACGCAGCACGAATACTAAATTGTACCTATCTGAATTGATGGAGGGCTACGCAGGTTTTTAAGAAAACCATGAGCGTAATGAACTTGATATCGTTGTAGAATCTGGTGATTTTTGAAACGGAGTGTTTTTAGGCTTTTCTAGCTTCACTAAAGAGGTCTCTCCTGGTGAAGAGATCTCGGCTCTTTCCTCATCGAATGAGATACAGGATATTCAAGAATACCACTATGCAAAGCAAGAACTATAGAAGAAGTCAAAACCAAAACCGAATGAGTTGTAGCATTTGCTAGTTTCGCTAAAGAAGTCACTCTCGGTGAAGGGATCTCGGCTCTTTCCTCACCGAATGAGGTGCAGGATATTCAAGAATACCACTATGCAAAGCAAGAATAGAGATACCCTTTTTGAAAATTTGATTCTACAATATCTTTTAGGTTTCTTTTCTTTCATTAATCTCATTAATGAAGTCCCATCTTTTATGCTTCCTAAGCATCACAGAAGAAATGAAAATACAACGTACGCTTATACCATCCGCATTCGCCACATTGTCCCGTTATGCACCGTTAGTTTACTTAACTAACGGCATAGCGGGGAGGGACTAGCGCGGGTGTAAAATATAAGCAACGCTTATTATATATCATATAAATAAAGCATTCGTCTCACGCATATAAAGTGATCACATCACAGAATATCAGCAGCAGAAGATAACATATGAAATTTTGGATATATTAGGAATTCCGTGTTTTAAATTAAGCCAGTATAAAACATGGATTCCACGGTCACGATGAATAGCCAAACCCACATCCCTAGACCTTTACGAGAGCGGAAAGCAACCCTACCAATTCTAGAGTTAAGAGACCGGACTCGACTCCTTGAGATGGTCTCCCACTGCACTCTAGAACCCGGTTACTTGTGCTCCCCGCCTTGGGTCTATTCTAATGCGGAAAAGTAAATAATATACAACAATGGTGATATCGTCCTCAACCCGGAAGTGCCCCAATAAAAGAATATTATATACAATGAAGTTTACATGAATGAAATAAAAACTCTCCAACCGGTTATTCAAAACACGACGATCCAATATAACATATCCAAGAAACACAAAACATCTCATGTCATCAAAAAGCTAGACGGTTTTAAATATTCCTATCGAATCAACAAACATCCAAAATTTCCTAAAAAGCTCAACACTTGAGCACAGCTTAAAAATACTCCGAACATGCCGCGGTACCTATAGACCAACCGTAGAAGGGCCAACCCTTGCCTCACCTATGGCATCGCGGAACTATCGCAAATCCGAGGGTTTGGCGACAGTTCTTACAGTCATAGAATTGAGTTAGGGTTTCGTTCTTCTAGAAGGTCCATCGAATCACTTGCATGATATTTGAGTGTTCTTTAACTATGAAAAAATCCAACTCTTGAAAAATTTTCCAGCGAGGGTAAAAGTTGGTATTTGATATCCGTTCGAACTTTTTAACACCGTCTAAATAACCCGAAATATAATTAGAATTATGACTACGAAACACTCTGAATTTCCTTTATAGAAAATTAACATCACATAAAATTTTAGCAAAAACAAACAACACCTGAAACACCAAAACCCAGAGACCAGAACACTGAAAAAATATGCTGCCCAGAGGACACTATTTGGCCGGCCTGCTCGGATTTTAGGGGCATGTTCTCGGGTCAATTCCGGTGGAATGGGTTCGTATTTGCTCAGTGTTCATGTTACATCTTATATAACATTTTGCAGTTGTTTAAAAAAATTTTCGACGACTTTAAAATTTGACAGAAACTAGGTTTTAGCGTTTTAAGTTTCGGAGCAGTTTCTGTTTCGTAATTCTACAATCATCGCCTAATACTCTAGCTTGGCTCTGATACCATGAAAGTCTACCTTAGCACCGGCATGAGGTCTAAGAGGCATCAAGAATGCCAAATTTTAATTTTATTAGGTGCTAAGTTAGTCTAACAAGATCGTAACTAGAATATTAGGGTTAACAACAAGAAGGAAAGAAGCATACAACCTTGTAGTTCGAGTCCTTCTCTTCTAAAGCTCCGGGTTGAAGTCCTCTTGACTCTACAAGGCTCCTCTTCTTGTAGAACGACCCTTCTTCGTGATCTTCACGCCAAAGACGATCTACCAGAAGTTTCTCTAAATCAAGCTAACTCTGCACTAAACTTCTTTAGTGTATAAAACGCACTAGACTAAATTGCTAGTTTGGTGTGGGATGATGAAGTAGGGGATATGATAAACTCACTTGGTGTCTCACAAGCTCAATTATTCACATCTCATGTGAGGGTTTGAGCTTGGAGGTGAGACGAAGAAATTGTAGAGATCAAGAGGAAGAAGAAGCTCAAGGAAAATGGCTAAGGTATTAAGCATGAAGCAAGTGTAGAAACAATAATATGAATCATCTGTTAGTTGTATGTATGCCCTAGAGGCCAGTATTGTACAGATGATGTATATTATATTGGATGCTTGGACATATATAGAGATGACTTTCTTGCTCGATATGATAGTATGCTATCTGGTTACTCTTTATCTTAACATGTACACTTGTCTCTTTAAACTGTCTTATGGTTACATGTTAGTAAAGCCCTTAGGATGTGTACTTGACTACCTGGACTATGATGCGGATCATACTAGTGGGGACATAGTAGTCCATAAGTACATCCTTCAAGGTCCCTAGTCGTGGGTGTATCGAGACGGGGCATCGATATACCAGAGTAGACTGGCGTATACGCTTCTAGACCCATGAGATGGGCGATGGATGATCCCATATCCATTGGTGTTTGACATCAGAGATGGTGTACGGGTGCTCAGTGGAGACTGGGTACACTGGACGGACTCGCCGAGAACTCCCAGATGGTATTATACCTCACGTCAGATGGCAGTTCTCAGGTGACACTTGTACAGGTTGGTCTGTAGACCCGAGATCGTCATAGAGTCTTGTGTGATTCCCACTGTGCTTTGATCTCCACCTTACCACGTCCATGAGGGCGTGCAAAACGGTGGTCTTTGGGTACAGTCCCGAGTCACATGGAGGCAATGAGCGATAGGAGGGGTTTCGTCTCTCCCGGTATTGGGGGTTGATGTTGCGCAGTTCTCGATTGGCCGTAACAGGGAAGTCCCTGGCCAGGGCTGATCAGAGATTTGCTGGTAAGTGTTACCAGTAGTTTCTCGACCCGTTATGAGCCTCACATCGGCACGACTTATCGGTTATTGGGGTCTGACGTTTACCACCCCTAGACTTGATATGCGACGTATCAGACGAACAGACCGGACTGTACGGTAAGTGTTACTGGTTGGATTCACAGGAGTGTGAGCGGGCTAGCTCGTCGATCTTCTGATTGCTCAATACCCGGATGGCCGTTACGTTTAGCAGACCGCTTGCGGCTTGTGGGTGATTGATATGATCATCATCTGCTACCGGCGTATTGACGAGTCTTTAGAGTCCTACACAGAGGTTTCCTGGCTCAAGCGAAACGAAATAGGAGCGCATATGAGATATGTGCGGGACCGAGAATAATGCGTGTATGTGATACCGCATTTCATTCTCGCGATAAATGTTTCGATTGGTTATATTCGATATGACCTAGTTATCGAATCATTGATTCGATAAGCCGATACATTTGATACTAGTCGGTTATATGCGATATAACCGGATCGTTAAATCAAGTGTTGATTTAATGATTTAATGTATAATTATATATATTTGATATATTATTTTGCATTAGCTAGTATTGGTTCACTTTATATGGATTTTCTCACTTGATGTGCAAATTGTATATGTGATATACTTTTGTGCACATATTTGTATCATGTTTGATGATACTTGATCACTTTGTTAAGTGTAAAGAATTAAAACCATGGTTAAGTGTTGATTAGGGTTTTGCATATTTATTTATTTGTTCATTTATTTATTTGGAAATGATTTAAAGAGAATGGTGGCTTTCTTTTGTCATTTTGTTGAAGCTTCATGAAGCCTTGACTTTTGCAACCATTCTTGTCTTCATGCTTAACCCTAACTCTCCAAATGACCATGATTTATTCTCTACACTTAACCCTTGTTAGATTATGATAAGTATGAATTTTCTTTTCATTTTAAAATAACTTATCATAAAACTAGCTTCTTCTTGACCTTCTTCTTCAAGATAGAAACCTTGATGCCATTAATGGCAACTTGAGTTCTAGTGAGAGAAATCCAATTCTAAAGTGAACCCACCCCCTATTTCTTCACCCTCTACCTCTTGCCAAGTTGTTTTGGGTGTTTTCTTCACAAGTTTCACAAGTTTGTGAAGTCGGAGCTTGAACTTGTGATGCCTCGACGTAGATCGTCTTTGACACAAAGCCGACGACCTAGCTCGCCCGTTTCTCCAATGAAGCCAACGTTCGAGATTGGGAATCAAGATGGACAGCGAGAGGATGCCTTCGTGGAGCCAAGGAAGAGGGTAACCGGATCTACAAAGGTTGTAGCATCTAACTTTTAGTTAAGTAGTTAACTAGATTATCTTTTCGCCTAGAATTCTAGTCTACGATCCGTGTTAGGGCTTCTCGGCACCCATAAAATTTTAAATTGGCATGTTCGATGCCTTATGAGACCTCTATTGTGTGCCTAGGAACCTTTCAGTGGTATCAGAGCCTAGCTAGAGCCTTAGGCGAAGTCTAGACGCAATTTGAAGCCCGAACGAACCCGAAACCCTAAACCAAACATGCTCTCTGTACATTTTCTAAAATCTGGGATTTTTCAATATTAAAAATGCTTAAAAAATTCAGCAAGGAATTCTAAGAATTACGATGCAAATTTTTTCCAATGAACAGTGATAAGCGCGGCGGAACCGCGGCCTAAGCCAGCTTAGGCGGCGGTTCCGCGGCGGCTTGATGACGTCATCCCTCCTCCTCTGCACAGTAATTCATAGTTTCTGCAGCTGAGTTTTATGGGTATTTTTAATAATTATTCCAGAGTTTAATTTTCTGGGGTGTTTTAGAGCTTCGGTGTTTCAACCGGATTATCAAATTTCGTCTTTGTGTATTTCCGGATAAGTTTTTGAATATGTTAAAAAGTTCGACCGGATATAAATACCCAATTTTTCCCCTGTCGGGAAATTTCCAAGTGTTGGATTTTTCCGTAGTTTAACGACATTCTAAGTAGTGCAAGTAACGCGATGGACCCTCTAGAAGACAACAAACCTTAACTCGATTATGTGACCGTCTTGAACTGCCCTTTGAACCTTCGGGTTTGGGGCAGTACGGCGTGCCACATGTGAGGCGTTGGCTTGACCCTTCTACGGCTGGACCGTTGGTACTGAGGCACGAACTGAATGTTGTTAGACTTATTTCATGTGTTGGACTGTATTGGGAAAACATGGGTATTCGACTGTTCGATCGGAAAGTTTAACATTTTCTGTTTATCTGGAATGTGATACAATAATTGGAATTCACAAACAGTTATGAGATAACTGAATGAATGTTATAAATCTAGCAGTTTAGTCCCACATGTTATTGAAAAGAGTTTTCGATAATGAGACTAAAATGCGGGGTTTATAACTGTTAGGCATGTGATGTCTAAGTATTTCATTTGATTAGGCATGTGATGTCTAAAGAAGTTGCGGATTCCAATTGTTGTAGTTTTACACTTTCTTTTCTGTGACCGTAAGTGTAATATGTGATATCGCCGGTTTCGTTGCTATATGTCAACGACAATTGGGATGCGCATATTTACTTACGTTGATGACATGTGTTGTTATGTGTTGCTGGATATGTTATATTGGATCGTCGTGTTCGAATAGCCGGGGGTTTTTATGTGAGATGAGTGTTTTTCATTTTCATTCATGTAAAAACTTGTATGTAATATTCTTTTATTTGGGGCACTTCCAGGTAGCGGAAGATGTCACCTTTTGTATATTATTTACTTTTCCGCATTAGGATAGACCCAAGGAGGGGAGCACAAGTAACCGGGTTCTGGGGTCCAGTGGAAGACCAACTCGAGGAGTCGAGTCCGGGTCTCCTAACCCTAGAATTGGCAGGGTTGCTTGCCGCTCTCGTAGGGGTCTAGGGGTGTGGGATTGGCTATTCATCACGACCGTGGAATCCGTGTTTTATACTGGCTCGTATTGAAAACACGGACGTCCTAGTGTATCCAATATTTCATATGTTTTTTCTGCTGCGATATCTGTGTTGTGACTCTATGATGGATATAGTATATAGTATATATGATATATTATATAGATGTTACTTATGTTTTACACCCGCGCTAGCCCTGTCCTGCTCTGTCGTTAGTTACCTAACCTAACGGTGCACGAGGGGACATCGAGGCGAATGCGGATGGCATAAGTGTACGTCATATCTATCTGTGATGTTTAGGTATTTAAATGATGGGACTTCATTAATGTGATTAATGAAAGATAAGAAACCTAAGATGTTGTGGAATCGAATTTTAAAATAAAACAGGTAGCTACAGTTCTTGCTTTGCACAGCGGTATATATGATATACCCTGCACCTTATTCGATGAGGAAAGGACCGAGATCCCTTCACCGGGAGTGACTTCTTTAGCAATAACTGGCTGATGCTACACACTCGGTTTGCTTTTGACTACTTTTGTGTTTTTGCTTTGCACAGCGATATATATGATATATCCCGCACCTCATTCGATGAGGAAAGGGCCGACGATCCCTTCACCGGGAGTGACCTCTTTAGCAAAACTAGAAAAGCCTCAAAATCACTCCATTTCAAAACTTCATTTGATTCTACAACGATATCAAGTTCATTACGCTCATGGTTTTTATGAAAAACCTGCGTAGCCCTCTGTCATTTCAGATAAGTACTAGTTAGTATTCGTGCTGCGGTAGTTTGGCCTCCGTCAAGGCGCAGTGTACGGTAGCTAACTAGTGCTTATCTGCTTGCATATGATGCGATTGGATTAGGGTATTCGTACGGCGTTGTTTGGCCTCCGTCAAGGGTCATGCAGGTGGGTTTAATTCAATCAGGAAATGACGGGTTGAACTTGACTAGCGGACTATGGGTTGTTTGGCCTCCGTCGAGGTCATAGGATGCTAGGGGAAAAATATTATCGGGAATTTCAAGTGTTGAAAATTGCAATGAGATTGCATACCTTCTATGAGATAGTTGGATCCCGATACCCACTGCGAGTAAGAGTTACTCCTGGGAGAGTTTTACACATTGCAATTAGCTGATCAAGTAGGTGTCTAGAAAGGTGTCAACGGGGTTACGTCTCTGGGAAAACGAGGTTTACATTAATTAGGTTCGTACGAAAGCACGGGGGACCTCCCTCAAAGTACCGACACTGGCCTGGCTGATAGATTGGCGAACTTGTAGTGTGTAATTAATCCCGGCTAGTCTTTCCTTTTAGGGTTTGAAGGAAGATTTGATAAAAAGCAGTGGGAGCCATCCTGATTAGATAAGATAATAACCAATCTGATCTTGCACGAGCATACGCTAAAGTGTTTTCTTCTCTCTCTCTCCAGGTAGCGACCATTTCATGCCCTAATGAAGATAATAATATGGATGTATTGACCGAACCCGCATGTTATACTGTGCTGGGAACGTTGGTTCCGTTCTTTCTTATAAGAGTTATAGGAATGAACAGGATATAGGGGAATACCAGGATTCCCATGCCACCCGAATGAAGAAAGTACATGTTGATGCATTTTCTTCGGGTGTGTTCGTTACTGAGAACTGTTTCTCCATTTGCTCTACGTCCTGGGTATTAGATACCGGGTCAGGATCCCATATATGTAATCAGTTACATGGGCTTAGAAAAGGAAGAGAACTTGGAGAAGGTGATAAAGACATTAGAGTTGGAAATGGTGCAATTGTTGCAGCTAAGACTGTCGGGGAATATCACCTTGTATTACCAACTGGTAATACATTGGTTCTGAACGAATGCTATTACATGCCGAACCTGATATGCAACATTATATCAGTTTCTTTACTGAGTAAAGAGGGATATAATTTTGTATTACAGGACAATGTTATGAACATTTTCCGTAACCAAAAGTTGGTTGGATCAGGCACGTTATGCAATGGCATTTATGTTCTAAATCAATCAACAGTTCTGAGCATAACAAACACACACAAGAGGAAGAGTTCAGAACTGAACGAATCCTACTTGTGGCATTGTAGACTGGGTCACATCAATATGACACGACTGGCTAAGTTTCATAAGGATGGATATTTGAAACCTTTCGAATTTTCATCTTATGACACTTGCCAGTCATGTCTCAAAGGCAAGATGACCAAAACTCCGTTTACGGGACACGGAGAAAGAGTTACCGAACTCTTGGGACTTATACATAGTGATGTATGCGGTCCCATGTCTACACATGCCAGGGATGGTTCTTCATACTTCATTACATTCACTGACGATCTCTCTAGGTTCGGGTATGTGTTCCTGATGAAACACAAATCAGAAGATTTTGAGAAATTTAGGGAATATAAACAAGAAGTTGAGAACCAAACCGGAAAAAGTATTAAAATCCTACGATCTGATCGAGGAGGTGAATACTTGAGCAATGAATTCCTGGACTTCCTAAAAGAGAATGGGATTCTCTCTCAGCTTACTCCTCCTTATACACCACAGCACAACGGTGTATCGGAGCGGAGAAATCGCACCCTATTAGATATGGTGCGCTCTATGATGAGTACAGCTGAGTTACCTATTTCCTTCTGGGGATATGCACTGGAGACCGCTGCATACCTACTGAATAGAGTTCCGACCAAATCAGTGCCTACCACTCCATATGAGATATGGAATGGCAAGAGACCATGTCTTAATTTTATTCAGATATGGGGTTGTCCGGCCTATGTTAAAACACAAAATCCGGACAAGCTCGAGGCAAGGTCTGTTCTATGTAAGTTTGTTGGATATCCCAAACATTCGCGAGGGTATATCTTCTACTACTCCGAGGAACAAAAAGTGTTTGTTTTTCGACATGCCACTTTCTTAGAAAAAGGTTTTCTTATGAAACAGATAAGTGGCATTGAGGTAGAACTGGAAGAGGTTCCAGCAATACAGACTACAACAGAAGATTTGGTTGAACCAGAGGATTCCGTAGTTCCCAATGAACCCCAGCCTCTCCGCCGATCTAGTAGGGTTCCTCGCCCACCTGAGAGATACTACGGTTTTCTCATGGATGGTGGGAGCGAGGATTGCATCATGGAGGATGATGACCCAACTAGCTTCGAGCAGGCCATCACGAGTGGGGACTCAGTGAAATGGCTGGATGCTATGCGGTCCGAGATGGAATCCATGTACACCAACAAAGTATGGACTTTGGACGTTGCTCCTGAAGGGGTAAAACCCATTGGGAGCAAGTGGATCTTCAAGAAGAAACTTGGTGTAGATGGGAAAGTGGAGACTTTCAAAGCTAGACTTGTAGCAAAGGGTTTTCGTCAAAGACCAGGTGTGGACTATGACGAGACCTTTTCTCCAGTGGCTATGCTTAAATCCATCCGGATCATGCTTGCCATCGCTGCATATCATGATTACGAAATCTGGCAAATGGATGTTAAGACCGCCTTTCTAAATGGTGATTTAGAAGAGTGCGTGTACATGACTCAGCCAGAGGGCTTCGTAGATAGTGGGAGCAGCGGGAAGGTGTGCAAGCTGCTTAAATCCATTTATGGATTAAAGCAAGCATCATGGAGTTGGAACATCTGCTTTGACGTCGTTATCAAAGAGTTTGATTTCGTCAAAAATCCAGATGAACCTTGTATCTACAAGAAGGTGGCAGAGAGTAAGGTGGTCTTCCTCGTATTGTACGTGGACGACATACTCTTGATAGGAAATGATATTCCTATGCTGCAATCGGTCAAGCTCTTCTTATCACAAAGATTCTCAATGAAAGATCTTGGTGATGCTTCCTGCATATTGGGAATTAGGATCTATAGAGATAGATCCAAACGGATTTTGGGATTGTCCCAATCCAGGTACATTGACACCATACTAAAGAGGTTTAGTATGGAAGAGTCCAAGCATGGGAACTTACCTACGATCTCTGGAGTCACTCTCTCTAAAGAGATGTCTCCCAAGACTGATTTGGAGAGAGCTCGCATGCAAGGGATACCCTATGCTTCGGCAGTAGGCTCTATCATGTATGCGATGCTATGTACCAGACCCGATGTAGCATACTCACTAAGTGTAGTGAGCAGGTATCAAGCTGATCCTGGAGTGAGTCACTGGACAGCTGTGAAGAGCATTCTCAAGTACTTACGAAGGACTAGAGATATGTTCTTGGTGTATGGTAACGGAGAGCTCCAAGTGGAGTCCTTTACCGATTCGAGCTTCCAGAGTGATAAGGACGACTCTAAGTCGCAGTCGGGTTTTGTCTTTACCCTTTACGGAGGGGCGGTTAGCTGGAAGAGTTCCAAGCAGGAAACCGTGGCAGACTCGATGATGGAGGCTGAATACATCGCTGCCAACGATGCTGCCAAAGAGGCTGTCTGGATCAAGAAGTTCATTACTGAACTTGGTGTGGTTCCATCCATTGAGCGTCCAACACCTTTGTATTGCGATAACAATGGAGCGGTGGCTTTGGCCAAGGAACCCAGGTCCCATCAGCGGTCCAGACATATTCTGAGGCGGTATCACCTGATCCGGGAGATAGTTGATCGCCGGGAGATCGAGGTCAGGAGGGTTGACACGAAGAATAACACGGCGGATCCACTCACGAAGGCCATTCCCCAGACACAGTTTGAGAGACTCTTCGGGATGCTCGGTATGCGATACTACAGCAGCTGGCCCTAGTGCAAATGGGAGATTGTTAGTTGTATGTATGCCCTAGAGGCCAGTATTGTACAGATGATGTATATTATATTGGATGCTTGGACATATATAGAGATGACTTTCTTGCTCGATATGATAGTATGCTATCTGGTTACTCTTTATCTTAACATGTACACTTGTCTCTTTAAACTGTCTTATGGTTACATGTTGGTAAAGCCCTTAGGATGTGTACTTGACTACCTGGACTATGATGCAGATCATACTAGTGGGGACATGGTAGTCCATAAGTACATCCTTCAAGGTCCCTAGTCGTGGGTGTATCGAGACGGGGCATCGATATACCAGAGTAGACTAGCGTATACGCTTCTAGACCCATGAGATGGGCGATGGATGATCCCATATCCATTAGTGTTTGACATCAGAGATGGTGTACGGGTGCTCAGTGGAGACTGGGTATACTGGACGGACTCGCCGAGAACTCCCAGATGGTATTATACCTCACGTCAGATGGCAGTTCTCAGGTGACACTTGTACAGGTTAGTCTGTAGACCCGAGATCGTCATAGAGTCTTGTGTGATTCCCGCTGTGCTTTGATCTCCACCTTACCACGTCTATGAGGGCGTGCAAAACGGTGGTCTTTGGGTACAGTCCCGAATCACATGGAGGCAATGAGCGATAGGAGGGGTTTCGTCTCTCCCGGTATTGGGGGTTGATGTTGCGCAGTGCTCGATTGGCCGTAACAGGGAAGTCCCTGGCCAGGGCTGATCAGAGATTTGCTGGTAAGTGTTACCAGTAGTTTCTCGACCCGTTATGAGCTTCACATCGGCACGACTTATCGGTTATTGGGGTCTGACGTTTACCACCCCTAGACTTGATATGCGACGTATCAGACGAACAGACCGGACTGTACGGTAAGTGTTACTGGTTGGATTCACAGGAGTGTGAGCGGGCTAGCTCGTCGATCTTCTGATCGCTCAATACCCGGATGGCCGTTACGTTTAGCAGACCGCTTGCGGCTTGTGGGTGATTGATATGATCATCATCTGCTACCGGCGTATTGACGAGTCTTTAGAGTCCTACACAGAGGTTTCCTGGCTCAAGCGAAACGAAATAGGAGCGCATATGAGATATGTGCGGGACCGAGAATAATGCGTGTATGTGATACCGCATTTCATTCTCACGATAAATGTTTCGATTGGTTATATTCGATATGACCTAGTTATCGAATCTTTGATTCGATAAGCCGATACATTTGATACTAGTCGGTTATATGCGATATAACCGGATCGTTAAATCAAGTGTTGATTTAATGATTTAATGTATAATTATATATATTTGATATATTATTTTTGCATTAGCTAGTATTGGTTCACTTTATATGGATTTTCTCACTTGATGTGCAAATTGTATATGTGATATACTTTTGTGCACATATTTGTATCATGTTTGATGATACTTGATCACTTTGTTAAGTGTAAAGAATTAAAACCATGGTTAAGTGTTGATTAGGGTTTTGCATATTTATTTATTTGTTCATTTATTTATTTGGAAATGATTTAAAGAGAATGGTGGCTTTCTTTTGTCATTTTGTTGAAGCTTCATGAAGCCTTGACTTTTGCAACCATTCTTGTCTTCATGCTTAACCCTAACTCTCCAAATGACCATGGTTTATTCTCTACACTTAACCCTTGTTAGATTATGATAAGTATGAATTTTCTTTTCATTTTAAAATAACTTATCATAAAACTAGCTTCTTCTTGACCTTCTTCTTCAAGATAGAAACCTTGATGCCATTAATGGCAATTTGAGTTCTAGTGAGAGAAATCCAATTCTAAAGTGAACCTACCCCCTATTTCTTCACCCTCTACCTCTTGCCAAGTTGTTTTGGGTGTTTTCTTCACAAGTTTCACAAGTTTGTGAAGTCGGAGCTTGAACTTGTGATGCCTCGACGTAGATCGTCTTTGACACAAAGCCGACGACCTAGCTCGCCCGTTTCTCCGATGAAGCCAACGTTCGAGTTTGGGAATCGAGATGGACAGCGAGAGGATGCCTTCGTAGAGCCAAAGAAGAGGGTAACCGGATCTACAAAGGTTGTAGCATCTAACTTTTAGTTAAGTAGTTAACTAGATTATCTTTTCGCCTAGAATTCTAGTCTACGATCCGTGTTAGGGTTTCTCGGCACCCATAAAATTTTAAATTGGCATGTTCGATGCCTTGTGAGACCTCTATTGTGTGCCTAGGAACCTTTCATCATCTCTCTCCTCACTCATTCAAGTATGGAATAAATTGCAATTCTAAATTGCAACAATGCTTGAATAGTGAGTCAAGGCTAATAAAAAACCATATAAGCCAATGTCTCATCCATGCCCAAAATATCTGCACAATTTACACCTCATTTTTCCATTTTCTAAAAATAGAAAAATATGCCATGCTTCATATAATATATATATATATATATATATATATATATATATATATAAAGTAATCAGTAAGCTAATGATATTAGTTAAGATATAATTATATCACATATAATATATATCACATTATTAAATCAACACTTGATCTAGTAATCCGGTTATATAACATATAACCGATTCATATCATTTATCTGAATATCACATTATCAAATCAACACTTGATTCGATAATCCGGTCATATCACATATGACCTAACCGATACCAGATAACTACCAGATTATAATACTGTATGGCATACACGTATTTAATCAGGCCCACACACATATCACATATGTGCCTTCCTTCATTTCGCTCAAACCAGGAAACTTCTATGTGGGACTCTAAAGACTCGTCAATACGCCGGCAGTAGGTGATGATCACATCAGTTACCTATAAGCCATCAGCGGTACTAGCTGGACGTAACGGCTACCCGGGTATTGAGCGATATGAAAATCCACAAGCAAGCTCGTCCATACTCTCCATGAAGCCTATCAGTAACACTACCGTACAGTTCGGTCTCTTCGTCTGATATGTCGCATATGAAGTCTAGGGGTGGTAAACGTCAGACCAAAGTAACGTTTTAAGTCATGCTAATGTATGGCTCATAACGGTTCGAGAAACTACCGATAACTCTTATCGGTAAATCTCGACAACCCTGGCTAGGGATTTGCTGTTATGGCCAATCAAGCACAGCGTGACATCAACCCCCTATACCGGGAGAGACGAAAGCCCTCCTATCGCTCGCTGCCTCCATAGACTGTACCCAAAATCCACCTGTTTGCACGACTCCTTTGATCCGTGGTAGGGAGGAAATCAAAGCACAATAGGAATCACACAAGACTCTATGACGATCTCGGGTCTACAAACTAACCTGTACCAGTGTGATCAGAGGACTACTATCTGACAATAGGTATACTACCATATAGGAGTCATCGGCGAGTCCTGTTCAGTATACCCAGTCTCCACTGAGCACCCTTATACCATCTTTGATGTCAAACACCATTGGATGTGGGATCATCCATTGCCTATCATATGGGTCAAGAAGCGTATACGCTAGTCTACTCTAGAATATCGATGCCCTGTCTCGATATTCCCTCAACTAGGAACAATTAAAGGATGTACTTGTGAACTACTCTGGCTCCACTAGTATGATCTCCATCATAGTCCTGGTAGTCAAGTACATATCCTAAGGGCTCTATCAACATGTGAGAGCTAGACAGTATAAATACAAGTCTACATATTAAGATAAAGGTAATCAGATAGCATACTATTATGTCGAGAAAGAAAGTCCTCTCTATATATATCCAAACATCTACTATAATATACATCACATGTACAATAATAGCCTCTAGGGCATACATATAACTAACAGATTATCTATTCTATTACTGTGTACTCGGAGAACAGCGGGGAGGTGCTGCCGAAATTTAATCGAAATGGTTGAAACCACAAGCAAATGGGTGTCTACTCTATAATTCATAATGGGATAGAATCCTTATCCCTGACAGCCGAAACACACACATACAACACGAATACACAACAAATGCACATACAAAGAACATACACGCTGACAACCTTACACTTAAGAGAAATTATAAATCGAAACACACATATACAGAATACAACTCATACTTTGGTATCTTAAAATCTAACTTTGTTTATCGATAATTTATTCTTTTCAACGACAAACGCACACACAAAGTACATACACGGATTTTCTTCTTTGTCGGTAACCATAACGTTCTCAGATTTCTCAATATAGTCATTATAACCTACAATTTATATGTTATACAGTCTAACATGGCCCATGAGTACATCAGAGTTAAGGACTGGATGTATGTGGATTGGCAACAACTTATGCAACCTAAGTTTGTCGTAGGAGTTGCTGCTTTCGTTGAATTTGCATGCGCACATAATAAGATCGTGTTAGAGAAAGATTCTCTGCCCGTGCGATAGATGTGGGAATAAGTACTGGCATAAGGTAGAATTCACGGAGCTTCATATCCTTAAACATGGTTTTACTAGATTTTATACAACTTGGCTATATCACGGGAAAGGAGAAGAAGAAGACAGTAATGCGGCAGAAGAAGAAGGAGAAGACGGTAACTTCTTTCTAGGATAAGCTGAGATTGGGAAACATAGAAAGCTATCGTTCGAGGACGGATTTCAAGAGGTCTCGTTTAGTTGATGAATTCTCTAAAGAGCAGGCTTGGAACTTGAGGAAAGGCAAGTAAGGATATTATAGAGGCTGCCCTAGGTGATAGTATTCGTACTGAAGATGACATTCCTTCCGGTCAAGGACTGCATGCGGATAAGTATGAAAAGTTCATGAATAATGCTAGAAAATCAATTTATGAGAATGCAAAGTATTCCACCCTCTCATGGTTCGTCCAACTTTTCCAGATTAAGTGCCTAAATATATGGAGCAACAAGACATTCACAATGCTTCTAAAGTTCTTAAAAGATTCTATGCCCCCAGTAAATTACGTGTCTGACAGCCGGTACGGAACCCAGAAGATGATGTCTTATTTGGATCTGAAGTGTGAGAAGATTCAAGTATGTCCCAAAAATTACGTGTTGTAACGGAAAGAGTATTCAGATTTGTAAGAGTGTCTAACATGCGGAGAGGCCAGGTATATACCGAAAGATTCTGATAAGAACCCCGATATACCTGTCAAGATAGCACGATACTTTCCCATAACACAGAGGTTGCAGAGGCTATTCAGGTGCAAGAAAACAGCCGAGGCAATGTTTTGGCATCACCGTGCTCCTCCAAGTGAAGATGGAAAAATGAGTCATCCAAGAGATTTACCGGCATGGAAGGATTTTGATAAGGGGGCATGAAATATTCAGTAGTGATCCTCGCAATATTAGGTTCGGACTCGCTAGTGATGGTTTCTGCCCATTCAACTATATGGCTGGATGTCACAGCACATGGCCTGTTGTAATGATAGTTTATAATTTGTCGCCTTAGTTGGTTATGGATCAATCCTACTTTATGATGCCTCTTCTTATCGATGGACCAAACTCACCGGGAAACAATATCGACGTCTACCTCCGACCTCTGATCGATGAGTTAAAATCTTTATTCATTGATGGTGTAGAGACATACGATGCAAACACAAATACAACCTTCATACTGCGTGCGGATTTAATGTGGATAATTAGTGACTTTCCTGCGTATGGAATGCTATCAGGTTGGTCCATACATGGTCACAAAGCATGTCCTTATTGCCATCAATATACAACATCGAAATTCTTGAATTTTAGCAGGAAGGTTTGTTATTGCGGCGATCGATGTTTCCTGCCAATAGACCATCCCTACAGGTTAGATGCTATTAACTTTGATGGTCTTCAGGAGCTTCTTGGACCTCCAGCCCCATTGTCAGGAGAGGACGTGACTGCTTAGTGGGATGGTTACAATAATGTGACCTTCGAGATAGATCCGGAAAAGCAGGTCAAACCACCATTCTGGAACAAGTTAAGCATTTTCTTCAAGCTTCTGTACTGGTTAACAAATTTAGTGCGTCATTGTCTGGACGTCATACACATAGAGAAGGGAGTATCCGAGCACGTACTCAACTTGCTTTTTTGCAAAGACGGAAAATCGAAAGACGACCTCCATGCTCGGATGGATCTATAGGACTGGGAAATTAGAAGTGAATTGTATCTTAAACTGATAGCAGGTAAATCAGGCAAGTTTGTACTTTCCAATGCCACATATCATATGTCACAACCGGAGAAGAAAAGATTTCCGCAGGTGTTGCATGATTTGAAAATTCCCACAGGTTTTTCAGGATCATTTAGCAAGAACATAAAAATTGTAAAAGGCAAGATCGATGGGATGAAACGTCATGATCACCGTGTTATTATGGAGCACCTTCTCCCATTATCCCTCAGGACTTCCAGTCCCAAATCGGTTGGTCTAGTAATCAATGACCTGTGTTGCTTTTTTAGAGAATTATGTGCTAAACCCCTGGATGTTGTGACGCTAAAGAAACTAGAAAATTCTATTTTATTAATACTTTGCAATTTTGAGCATATTTTCCCACCGTCATTTTTCGATATCATAATACACCTGACGGTTCATCTTGCAATTAAGGCTAAGTTAGCCAGACGGTACAATATCGATGGATGTATCCCATCGAAAGGTAGGTGGAATTTTTCGTTTCACGCAATTTGTAAAATTATTGTTTTCCTATATGCCCGTATTTATTTATTTAACATATTTTTCTTTAGGTACCTCTACACTCTAAAAAAGTATATACGTAATAGAATTCGACCAGAGGGTTCTATCATGCAAGGTTATCTTCTAGTTAAAGTAACCATACTTTGTTCCCGCTATCTGGACGAGAATATTGAGACAAAACTTAACCGGCCTCGAAGAATTCAGGACGGGCCATATGGTAAAGCTGATTATAAGAGAGTAGACACTATATTTATCAACAAGATATATCGGTTTATCCTCTTCAATAGCGTGTGTCTTGAAGAAATTAGAGAGTAAGTTTTTTTTGGATTTATAATATTAATGACATAATTTATTGTTGAGAAAAGAAGTCATTTTAACGAGATACGTGAGGGGCATCCTGATTGGAATGATGAACGATTGGAAAAATATCATCAGAATAATTTTTGCGATTAGGTTGCAGATCATGTAAATTGTTCGAATAACATGTTATTGCTACCAGTTTTAATCTAAACTTATATCGTTATGTATTTGTCATAAAATTTGTTTTGTCAGATCCATGATCCGAACTTGTCTGCATCATTAGAGAGTGATTCATGATGTTTAGCTTAGTTTCCTGGTATGGAAGTTGCATATTATAAAAGATTCAGTGTCCTTGGATACAAATTCGAAGTTAGGGACATAGAAACATCTCGAACCACTCAGAATAGTGGGTTTGTGACGGTAGGATTAGATGGTATGATTTATTATGGATACTTAAATTGCATACTTGGCATCCAATATCCTGGACGATCAGAACTATTTTATATATTTCAGTGTACTTGGTACGATACACGAACCGATATGGATAAGTGGAGAAACAATCTCGGGACTTAGAAAGATGAATATAGATTGACCAGTATGAACACACTTCGATTTTACGGTCAGGACGATCCGTTTATCTTTCCGAACCAAGCATTCTAAGTATACTACTCATAGTGCTTAAAGCATCCGGGATGGAGTGTCGTATGTCGTTGGAAACCCAGGGATGTTTACGATGTCCCAGAATTCGAGGACAACGATGAGGATGAAGAAGAGAGAAGACTTAGAGTGATCCGACCATTTGTTTCAAAAGACGGGCTTTCTTCGGCTGATCATGAAGTTACGTGGGTTAGAAATGATATCGATGATGAAATCCAAGTAGATATGTCTAATGCGTCCACAAAACGAAAAAGGTTATTAGTAATGTTATATTATTACTTCACATTTTATGATCTATACATATATGGCATGCATATGTAATGATTATAATCTTGTCTAGATTTGATGACGATGACCGGAGCAGCGAGGGGCGGCAGGAGCACCAGCCGAGGCACCAGCAGAGCGGAGGTAGGTTCTGCCGCCCGGAGAGCTACGTAGGGAGCTTTAGAGGGCCTGTCTTGCACCCCGATCGGAGACCCCTTCAGATGCCTCCTTCCGTGTGGACTTTGCCACACCTCCAGGTATATTGCACGCATATTCATTTTGAATATAATATTATAGATATACATGCGTATTTATGTCAAAATTACTTATATAGTGAATGTTTGATTGTCTAGTTGGTGGTGGTACATCCACATCAGAGGCAGGGGCCACTCCCGCATCTCCAGGTATGTTTATATAACCTATAGTGCATGCATATTTATTTAGAATTCTATATTACAAATATACATATATTCTTTTTGTTCTTACATACTTAGATAATCATTTTTAATTGTTTAGCTGTAGGTGGTGCCTCCACATCTCGGGCAAAGGGCACCACTGCACCTGCGGGTATGTTTATATATCCTTAGTGTATGCATGTTGATTTAGAATGTTATATTATTGATATACACATTCTTTTTGCAATTACTTATATAGTCAATGTTTGATTGTCTAATTATAGGTGGTGCGTCCACGTCTGGTGTATGGGCCACTCCCGCTACTTTTGTACCCTCTGCTCAGTCTCCAGGTTAGTATGAATAAATATAAAATATTTATTCATTTTACATATCTTTTAAGAATAAACATGAACTTCATGTAATTTTATCATCAATGTTTATTTTCTAGTTGGAGGGGATACATCCACGTCCGGATCACCGGCTGTTCCTCACCGGAGGAACAATCGTCCCGCTCGTGCTGCTGCCCGGGACCAGGCTCATGCTTCTGCTGCCGAAGGTATATATCACACTTCAATTTTCGTTAAATACCACTTTGTCTTAATATTGATTGTCTTCATATTTCTTTTAGATGCAGGGCAGCCCCATCCCGAGAGGGGGACTCAAGGCCCGAATCAGACCCACAGGCTGAGGCCCGACAGAGCTAGGGGGAGGCAGCATTCCCCCTCTTCTTTACCCCCGATTATTTCTATATAGGCAAGTATGCCTAGAGGTTCGGACCGGTATATGGGGGATGAGAGCCGCCTCGTGAATAAGTATCCACTTCACGTTGAGTGGGGCGATCAGCACCGGCGCTCATTTGCCCTCTTCTGGGATCAGGCCCGGGTATTAATATATATTTTCATTTGAATTATCCAATATATTTATTATTATTTAACACTTGCAATTTAAATACATTGTTTTTTGTATTTGCAGTTGGATTACGACTTTGAGCCTGTACCCAACCCTGATCACCCTGAGAGAGTGCTCGATCTTCACGCTCTGTACCATGGCCTGATGAAGAACATGCAATCAAAGGTTCGATACAATAGGAACGAGCTGAAGATCAAATGCAATTCCCTGTGGATGGCGACCCCCGAGGCAGAGAGATCGGCTCTCCTACATACTCCGGTCTTTGCGATAGTCGACGTAGATACATGGCCTCTCTTGTGCCAATATTTCGACTCTCAGCGCAAAAAGGTTTGTAATTTAAATGTAATTAATTGTTTAGTATATAATTTATATTTTTGTGTTGCCTAATTAAGAAACTAAATTTGAATGTGTTGTATAGAAATAGGCCGATAAAAATAAAGAGAATAGGAAGTCGGCGAAGAGGGGTTGCCCCACTTATACAAGGTGGTTCGATGAATATTACTCGTGCCATGGAGGCATCGGTAAATTACAATAGATCTATTCTGATATAATGTAATATTAATAGTTATTTTATAATATATGTAAATATTTTTCGAATTGCAGAGAGCTCAGACCCTAGCGCAGGGTAGTACACCGAGCGTGCTTACCGCATATCTTGCCGTCCACGGCACCTCGACAGATCCCGCCACGGGCGAGCTTCGATTCCACGACACCGCTACCCAGGAGTATTGCGTAAGTGTTAATATTTATTCTAACAGGTTTGAAATTTTTTTTTTGAAAAGTTCAAATTTAAATGATATACTTATATTTTAATGGTTAATGTGGGTGTAGGAGCGGGTGGTGGAGCAGATGGAGGTATCGGGGATCGATTTTACTGGACAGACTGATCCGATGCTGCTGACCCCAGTCCTAAACACCGCACAAGGAGGGTACCACGGAGGTTAGGAGAGAAGCCGGGGACTGGGTCCTAGCAGGGCCCAAAAGAGGTTGGACTCCACTCCGGCGGTTAATTCCCCTACCCCCCCGTGAGCGACGTCTAGAGCATGATGTTGCCGCCTTGAAGACCACCGTCGAGGAGCTGAGGGAGATATTGGTACGTATACTACTTAATAGTAAAATATTATATCACATTACATATGCAATATTAGTAGCCTGAGCTTATTTGGTTGTTGACTTAGCTTTGATTAATCATACTTACATAAAACTGTCTAATTAAAATAAACTACGGTTTTCCAAACTAGATATCAAAACGAGGCCTATGTCCCTAAGTATTCTTAGATTGGGGTTTCGCAATAACCTGGTAATGATACGAATTCGACTAAAATCTAATACAAAGTTCTTACTCATTTATTACACACAAAATTGAACAGATGCGACAGGCTGCTTCGGCTGCGGCTCTATATGTATCTCCTTCGGCTGCAGCTCACAAGCCACTACCTCGGCCGCGGTTGCGCAGACCACTCCTGCAGCTCCACAGCCCGCTCAGACTCCCGCATAGTCTGCTCCATCATTGGTCGAGTTTTTGATGACGCAGGGCTGCACCGAGGAGCAGATGCGTTAGATTACGGCATTTATTAGAGATGGAGGAGCTGGACCGAGCTAGGGTAGCTTTTTTTATATTTTAAGCATTTATGTACTTATATGATACATATTGTATATATTTTGGACGATATTGGTGTTGTTTGCGTGTTCACGATGATTTAGATTGATATCGTATTCTGTTTGTTTATTTCTCTTAAATATTATGTATGAAATGTTGATTATGAATACTGCGGTATTTGGTTATATGATGTATATTATTGTAAACAGGGCGGGGGAAAATAGGAAGCCCGTTTTTAAAAAAAAACCCTGATATTTTGTTCCTACGGATTAATCCGTAAGGCCATCTGTTGCCCATACGGATTAATTTGTAGGTCCAAAGTTTGCCCCTACACAGTTAGCCGTAGGGGAAAAATACCATGATACCTGATATTTTGCCCGTATGGACTCAGTAACAGGCGTTAAAATCGCCCCTACGAATGTATCCGTAGGGGCGTTTGTGTAAATCTCCGTTTCCGAATATAAAATTCTTCCGTTTTTTCCCCCAAATTCTATTTCAAAATTCTTGCATTCATATATACAAATGTTATTATTCTAGTTTAATTTTCCTAACTTATTATTTATAACCCAAATTTTTTACTTAAACCCAAACCCAATTCCTGGCCCAAACCCCAAGCCCATTGCCCTCTGTTAGTGTATATGCCCTAGAAGCCATTACTGTATCATACTAGTATGTATATTACTTGATGGAAGTTTGGGATATACACAGTTGTACAGACAATCTTGCTCAATATAGTAGTATGCTACTTGGTTTGTCTCTGCTTTAATGTGTACATGTGTGTTTATTTGTTATATCACCTATACGCATTAGTAGAGCCCTTAGGATCTTTGCTTGATTACCGGCGTTGTGATGGCGATCACACTCGTAGGGGCTGGGTAATCCACAAGCACATCCTTATACACATCCCTAGGCGTGGGAGTATCAAGATAGGGCATCGATACTCCGGAGTAGACTAGCGTATGCGCTTCTCATCCCAGCACGGGAGACGGTCTGTCCCACAGGCGTCAGTACGTCGTACTTGAGATAGTATGCGGGTGCTCGTTAGGTTACGAGTACACTGGACATGACTCGTTGGGAACTGATGGTTGGTATTATGCCTATCGTCAGTTATCAGTTCCCAGGTGACATGAGTACAGCTTAGTCTGCTGACTTGACACCGTCATTTCGCCTCAAGTGTGTTCCCACTGTTCTTTGATTACTACCCTACCACGGCTCTACTGAGTCGTGCAAACAGGTAGTAGTTGGGTGCAGTCCCGAAGCACTTGGAAGCGGTGACGGTTAGACAGGATTCGTCTCTCCCGGTATTGGGGGTTGACATCGCGCCGTGTCTAGGAGAGCCATTACACGAGTAGTCCCTGGCCAGGGCAAGCGAGATATACTGGTAGGTTTCCAGTGTTATCTCAGGGTGTAATGGGCTTCACTCCGACATGACTTGTACCGCTATTAGGGGACTGACATTTACCGCCCCCTAGGCCCGCCATGCGATGTATCAGACGACCGGACTGTACGGAGATTGTTACATACAGACTCAGTAGGAGTTCGGATGGGTTCACCTCATCAGTCTTCTTATCGGCATCTACCTTGGGACCGTTACGTACAGCTAGTGCCGCTTGCGGTCTGTGGTTGACCCCACTGCCAGCGTAGTGTCGAGTCTTTAGAGTCCCACACAGAGGGTTGCTCGCCTTTTGGTAAAACTGAGTAGAGGTCGCATGGTTTTGCGACAGGGTTCGTTCACATCCGCGCACTTGTGCACGTTTGGTGTCCGGACAGTCATTACTAGCGGGCTCTGGTTTGAGCCGGATCCTAGTATATGCTTTGGGGTTAGTTTTATCTCATTGTGTTCATGTTTCTCGGAACATGAATGCGGGTGTGTATGCACAGTTGATTGAGGCGGAGGAAGAGTTTGTTCATTAGGGTTTTGGAACGGGTGTGTATGCACAGTTGACAGTCGTCTTTTTCCAAACCCTAATGATCTTGTGATTTATCAATTAATAATATTAATTAAATGAAATTGTTTCATGGTTGGGTTTGTTGACTTGTTGACCATGGTTGACTAGTTGACTAGGTTTGAAACATTGACCATCATCATTACCCTTTTTGGATGCTCTTTGATCTTTGCAAAATTCATTTATTGTGATATGATAATGGTCTCTTCAATCCATCCATCACCTTTTTCATTTTGAATTAATATTATTATTAGAAAATCACATATATGTTATGGTTGTAAAAATACCATATCATTCTATCATTTTGGTTTCTTTCTATTCACTTCATCTTCTTCCTCCTCTAGTTCAAGGAGAGCAAATCTCATGTGTTGAGAATCATCTCCTTGAAGATATAACACCGCAAAGCACACTCTACTCACTCTAAGGTAGAAGGTCTAGCAAGCCGAATACCTTAGTTCTCTCAAGATCGAGAAAGAAGCCCAAGGATGAAGCCCTCAGGTGGATCTATCTTCGGCAAAGAGGAGACGAGGAGGGGAAGCCATTCAAACTACTACAAAGAGCAAGCAAGGAGAAGAACAACAAGAAGAGAAGGAGTTCAAGTTGAGGTATAACCCTTAACCGAGTAGATAAATCTCTAGTTAGGTTGCTAGTGTATTGTTTAGTAAAGATCCGGCTTTTACGGTCCATGTTACCAAGTCCAGAAAATTTATTGTTTTACCGTTTCCGCAACCCCGAAAGTACCGGGAGAGGTAACGTGGACCTAACAGTGGTATCAGAGCCAGGTTAAACACACCCTAGCATGTTCACAAGGTATTTAGAACATCGAACGAACGAAAAAACCGAAAAACACCCCGGAAACCCTGAGTTTCTGCGAATTTTTTTTCTGCTCAAAAGATAATAAATCATGTCTTAAAAATCGGCTCAGGCTTTTTTTTGAACAGGCAAGAAAAATGATCGCACGACTCGACCAACTCACCGCGGTTCCGCGGCAGAAGCTTGCTTCTGCCGCGGAACCGCGGCCGAGTTGACTCGGCCATGGATCATTTTTGTTGGAGTTTGTTTCTGGTGAGTTTTTGGGATTTTTGGTATATGACTTTTTTGCCCAGATTTTCCAGAAAGCAAAATTTGTTTTTGGGGCTCAAAAATCCGTATTTTTGGTCGATGTTTTGTAGACTTTGGCTAATGGTTATATCTGTAATGTTATATGTGTATTGAACGTCTACTAATCGCTATACGTCGATTAGTGGGGGTTATACATATCTGTGACCTGTGTTGTTGATGGTTTGTGTATATGAACTCGTTGGATTGTCGCGGATGAATAGCCGGGGTGGATGTGAGATGAGAGTTTCTTTTTCTTTCACTCATGTAATAAATTTGTAAATTGATGTAATATTATTTGTATGGCCGCACAACCGGGTCGGGGTTGTAGCCGTTATTGTATAATTCTTTTTACTGTTTTTGCTCCTAGGATAGACCCATGGAGGGGGTGCACAAACTACCGGGTATCTCGAAGTGCCGAGTGGCCTACTCACGGTGTTGAGGGAGGTTGCTTCGCTTCGGGTACTTGGCGGGTAGTTTGCCGCACCCGTAGGGATCTTGGGTAGGGTTTTGGCTATTCATCGTGACCGTGTAATCTGCTTTTCGTTGCAGGCTCGAACGAATCGCGGGTTCCTAACATATCCAAAGTGTTCATCTGTGATCTGGATTGGCTATCATTGCTATATATCCATATATAATAACTATTTAGGCGTTGCTTATGTTTTACAGACGCGCTAGCCCAGCCCCCGCTCTGTCGTTTGGTAAGTAACCTAACGGGTGATGACGGGGCCCCGTGGCGAATGCGAATGGCATAAGCGTACGTCATATTTTGGTTGTTTTCTGCAATGGTAGGATTTAAATGATGGGACGCATTAAAAGAACTAATGCAAGAAAATAAACCTAAAAGACGTTGTTGGAACAAGTTTTTCAAAAAGCTGTTATTGCAAGGACGTTCAATTTTTGTTTTGCATCGAGGGATTCGGTTATGAATGCCCAGCACCTCAGTCGACGAGGCAAGGGCCGAGATCCCTTCATCGGGAGTGACCCCTTAGACAAAAAGTTTGCGTCAGGGTAATAACTTCTCTATAGTCGATTATTCTTGCTTTGCATCGAGGTATTCAGTTTGAAATATCCTGCACCTCATTCGACGAGGAAAGAGCCGAGATCCCTTCACAGGGAGTGACCTCTTTAGCAAAAGTTTTCGTCACTATGTTTTTCAAAAAGGCAACCATGTTCCTTCAACGATATCAAGTTCATTACGTTAACGGGTTTTTCACCAAAATCCCAGCCGTAGCCCTCCGTCATTTCCTACAAGTACTACTTAGTATTCGAGCTACGTATTTTGGCATTGCCAAGGCGTAGTGATCGGTAGCTAAGTATTGCTTGTTTGCAGCCTTATTTTTCGAATTATTTAGGACAGTCGCATAGCTATGTTGGCATTGTCAAGAGTTATGCTGGTAGGTCTAAGTTAATCAAGATAATGACGGGCCGAACTTGACAAGCGGTTCATGATATGTTGGCATTGTCAAGGTCATAAACCGTTAGGGGCAAAAACCACATCGGGAGTTTCTAAAGAAACTGAAACTTGCAGATTTAGCATATCTTCTGGAGTGTGGTGACTAGAGTGGATTCCATCTAGGTTATCACACAATGACAGTTGGATCCCGATCCCACTGATGAGTTGGATTACTCTTGGGAAATTATTTTACTTAACAATCAATGCTATAAACCTAGTAGGTGTCTAGAAAGGTGTTAGCGGGGCTACGCCCCCAGAGAAAAGAGGTTCTTAAATTAAGGAACTTCGCGAAAGCGTTGGAAAACCTCCCTCGAAGTACCGACACTAGCCTGGCTGAAAGGTTAAGCAAGTATTGTGACGTGAATTAAATCCCGACTAGTTCTTCTTTTAAAAAGGTTTTAAGAAGAATTTGAGGAAACAGAGGGAGACATCCTGGTTAGATAAACTAATAAACCAATCTAATCTTGTAAGAGCGCACGCTGAATGTTTCTTT